>CAHIKZ030002390.1:630000-1030000 GCA_903632075.3 Acanthosepion pharaonis
AAATTTCTCACAACTAAATTTTTATAAGGTATGAGATTCTCAACTGTTACAAAGCATTAAAACAAAAAATAAGATTAAAAATGATTGAAATCTTCATAAAGGATGAGAACTGTTGTAAATATTTATTTATTTTTTATTTTTTGCATGGATTCAACTTTTCCAGTTATTTATTAGAAGATGAAATATATTAAAACAAATCATGTTAAAAGTGGAAAAAACTACAGGGTGTCCCTGTAGCAACAATTGGCAGAAAATGTACACTTGTGAAATAGCAACCAGGGAAAATTTGTATGACATCATCTTCCATAATTCAACCAATAATATTTCTTAATATATTGTCACATACAGAAACCGGATTCCATTTCGTAAAGAAATATAAAATTTACAAGGTTATCGCCAGATAAAAATAGGATAAAATACTATTTTTAACCTTTTTTATACACTTCTACTTATAAAACTTGTTTGACTCTGAGGAGGAATAAATGAAAAAAAAAGTCCAAAATATTCTAAATGTCATAATAATTTAACACAGGAAAGTTCAATCATGCCAAAGAAAAATATCAGTAAAATAAAATCAAATACAATTTTTAATGGAAATTAAATTTTAGATTTATTAATACAAACTTTTTTTTTTTTCAGAAAACTTCAAATAAAAAGCTTGATTTTTTTCAGTAAATAAAGTTGAAAATTTGTTTTGAAAGCCATAAAATTTTAAGTAGTACATGAATTTTGTAGAAACAAATTTAAGTTTCATAAAAAGAAGTTTACTTTTTAAAGTCTCGGTTACTGAAAAGAAGATTTATTTTTGTTTATGCGGTATACTATGTAAACAAAAATAAATCTTTTCAATAACTGAGACTAAAAAAATGCATTAAAACTATTATAAAAACAAATTGTTGTAATTTAACTGAGGACAATTTGTGACACAAGGTTAATTTTTTTAATGTTAATGTGGAGAAATCAAATGTGACATTGGCGAGAATTGCATACATTCACTTCTTTTTTATAAATTAAAAAAAAAAAATTGTTTTAAAAAAGAGCCCAGTAGAAAACAATGTGAATTCATTTGTGTTTATATTACATAATTCTGATTATAATTATTAAATTAATAATTTATAATATTAAATGGGTGAATTAACAAGGTTTAAAAAGAAATTAAAAATACAAATTTTATTTTGAACTGAAACAGACTTTAAGCTAGCAAACTAACTTAATGTATGTTTGAGAACTGAGTAAAAACTTGCACACATCATTTAACAAAAAAAAAAAAAAAAAAAAAAACACGCAAAATAAATTTACATCATACTTAACTTAGATGTTATTATCATCTATAAATTTGAGATTTACTGATAGTTTAAAATTAATAAAAATCTTTTTATCATTAGTGCCAGGGATGGAAAATTAAGTTTAAAAAAAAAAAAAAAAAAAAAAAAAAAAAAAAAAAGAAGAATTTTTTGGAATTGGAAATTAGGTTAAAAATTCTTGGATTCCAATGCCGATTAATTGGCCCATCCCATATATATATATACACACACACACACTAGCTGAGGTACCCAGTATTGTCCAGGTGTACATGGCTGCAATTGTATAACCGCAGCTCCGTCTAGAAAAGTCTACCTGCATCCTCACTTGCATGCATTATCCATTGGTATACTAAGCTACTACTCCCCACTACCTCATATGTTTTATGGAATGTCCTTTGCAAATGTTTGATTGTTCTTAATAAAAGAATTCCATTGATAAAAACTTCTGATGTGGCTATTGCTTGTGGCTAAATTGTTTCAATGTTTTAGATATTCAGTAAATTTCCTATAGTTGTAATAACTTTCAAATAGTATGGCATTATTCACTTAACTAAAATAATCTAAATCAAACATTCACAAGACAATGTGTGTGTCATATGTAATTTACATGGCAAATTTGGAAAGCATAGGATGAAAAACCAGGTAGTTATGGCTGAAAAAACAGGCCTCTTGAACAGTTTTTTTGTGGTTTTTCATTATATGCAGGGAAGTGAGCAGGACTAAAAGCACATTATCTTATTTCTTGCATGATGACAAATTTTTTGCAACATGTTTGAAGAAAATCAGATGAAAAATGAGGAAGGTATTCAAGTTTTTATTTTAAGAAGTATGAAAAACCTGATTTTTTTGTGAAGCCAATGTTGCAGGAAAACTATCAAGCACTCTATATAAACCCCATAACATGAGCTATGTTTTACATTAAGTGCAAAGAACATCATCTCATCCAGTAAGAATTTTGTTTGTGTGTAACTTTGCCTTGGTTTTTGCAAAAAGTTGTACCCACCTTCAGTTTTATTTATTTTTCTGCCAAACCTGGGGGTCCTGGAGATTGAAAAGTTGGTCCTGACCTACTGTGATAAATTTGCAACATATGTGTACAATTTCATTGAAATCGGCTGAGAAATGTGGACATACATAAATAGCATACACAAACGCAGACAGACATCTTTTGTCATATATATATATATATATATATATATATATATATACACACACACACAAAATATTCCATATTGGTAGCATGACTTGGAGTTTCATGCAAACATGCAATCTTCAGATGCAAAAATAAAATAAAAACATCTTAACACACAATTTTTAAATCAACACCATAAGAATGTGAATTTCAGAAGTTTTAACCTTTACCATGCTAATTTCTTTCTAGAAATGTTCCCTCTGTCACTGCATTTTTTTTTTTTGAGGGTGCAAAAACATGAACATCTACCTTTTTGGAATTGTTGTAACTTTCTTTGTATTGTGTGTATGGATTTTAATTTTTGTACACTAATAAAAGAATGAATGAGTAAATATTTTGATGTAACGCATTACATTTTTCATGCATGTTTTGATGTTGAAAAGAAAAAATTTAAATGCGAAATAAAAAACAAATGCATTAAAAACACAAATAATTCAACATACTTTAACTTTTATTACTCCTTGTGGAGTTCTGGGGGTGCAATAAGAAACAAAATCACTAAAATGACTTTCATTTCATCAAAAAAGTGATGTGTTTCCTCGTGTTTACATATGAGAAGACACTAACATTTGTTTGCTCTTTCTTTCACGACTCATTATTATTTATCTCATTGACGAATAAAGTTATTTTGTTGTTGTTGTTGTTTATAATTAGACAATTTCACCTTCAAAAAGGCTATCAGATATATTTATGGTCGCCAGTAGCTTCCACAAAATTACTCGGGCATGGATGATAGCCACTAGTGGGCATTGTTGCTTTACTCCATGTCACTAGTGTGGTCATCATTTCCAACCATTTCACCATCAATATCCACTTGAGTAAAGCCTTCAAAAGGCATCATCGGAGTGTTAATCAAAGAAAACATACTAAATAAAGGCATTGTTGGATATTGATGTGGCCATTTTTGTTTACAAAAAAAAAAAAATCTCAAAAGAATTAACGTGGGTTTATTCGATGTTACAGTTCGTGTAGAGTCTAGAAGAATTCAAAATGGCATTGGAAAACGGAAGTTTAGCCTGGTTCCAAAGCAGTAGTAGGTGATTCCCTGCTTAAAATACTGGAAATAACAGTTGACAAGTGCAACATCTCATCAGGCAACAGAAGTCACCGATAGTAGTAAGGGAGAGAAACCTATGGTGACTATTGTCGCCTGCAGTGTTGTAAAGGTTAATGGTCAGTAAATATTTTGCACCTGAAGATTGCATGTTTGGATTGAGACTCTGAGTCGGGTTATTGTCACAGAATATTATGCATATTCACTAATATATACTTAACAGTTCTGTTTTATAATAACTGAGAAATATATATGTGTGTGTGTGTGTGTGTGTGTGTGTGTATATGTATGTTTTTTTTTATCATTACACACACACTCTGATATAATCAATTAATTTACAAGGAAAGCCATAGTGATAAAGATATTGGGCCAAAGATTCAGATTTTTTTTTATTTGACAAACAAAATGATATTAGATTTTATACAGATCACTAGTATAATACCTGGAAACAAAGACAATCCATATTTGAAATTATATAGAAATATAATGAATCATCAGATGAAGACAGAGTTAATTAATCAAGTGAACAGTCACTGAAGTTACTGTCTAGTGGTGGAGGATGAAGACTGTTGGAAGTGTCCAACTAATCTTTCTCTCTCTTGCCCTTTGTTGCTAAGTGTCATGAAAGAACAATGATGTACAGAGCATACCAATTAACACTTATTATCCAGTTCCCTGAAGGTCATTTCTTGATAACTACATCATATACAAAAATGGTCACTTACAAAATTACAAATGGACACTGGCTTTAAAATTTGAATCCTCAGTAATTTCAGTGCCTTTAGAGATAGCTTGGTCTTTAAGGGGAAGGTGAGAAAGTCTAGGCTTATTTTGAATGAAGAAAGGAAAAATAGACAAAGAAAAATAATTAGTATTACTTTTTATCTAAACCCAGAGAAGATACAAGAAATTATTTAAAGTATTATAAACAGATCATGATTAGCAGGAAGATAAAATACTTTCTCTGTCCCATAATCACTGTGACATTTGCATACATATTTTATACACTAAATTTAACAACTGATGGGACAGAAGTAAAAATAAAAAACAAGAAAAAAAGTTGATAATATTTAATTGTTAACAGAAAGAGAATCAGGGAACCAATATTATTTTATGTGTGATAACATTTAAAGTAAAAAACATTGACACTAATATGAGATGTTACCCTGTTGTAATGAAATATACAATATATATAATGAATATACAATGTCACTTGACTACCTCAGAACAGTTCATCTGCAGAAAATGTTGAAGTGGGTAGTTGTTTGTATTCAAATATTACATGTCATATTCCTTGTGCTTTAAAATTAAAGATATCATTTCAAAGTTGCAACAATTTCAAAATTTTAAACATTTTATTGCAGCTTTAGACAACTGTAAATGCAATAATCATTCATATAGTTCCAGTTTACCCAAAGGCAAGGAGCAAAAATTGATAGTTTTTGCTGCTTTGCTCCCCATCACTCCCAAAGGGTAATTAGACTGCTTTTGAGTATATTCATTTAACTTATAACATTTCCCCCAGTATTGTGGCACATGTTACAATTAAAGCATATTCTTGCAAAATTGGTTAAAAGTATTTTGTCTTGAGCCAATAGAATATTTACTGTAATTGATTTATTAAGTATAGAAATGCTAAAAAGGCTTAAAAAGACAGATGAGGAAGTTCCTAATACCTTTAAATATTAACCACAATTATACATTGTTTCTGTATCATAATAAACCAGCTGCTATTTACTAAAAAACAGATTTTCAATTTTGCTGTAAGAATTGGTTTTAAAAGAATAGAATAAGAGGTAAAATAAATTGATTTGCATTCATATTAAGAATAAAATACAATAGAGAAATGTTCTGAATAATGATGGCATTAATGGTTCAGTAAATACTGAAAACCTTTTCAGTCAAAAGCTTTTTTCATAAATTATAAATATTTATCGAATATAATCATAATATAAGAGGACTTACATTTTCATAACATAAGATAGGTTTTCATTGCAGAAAAAACTCAAATTTACTGTTAACATCTGCTTTGAGCACTTTGTTATAAGTGTACAGGCTATAACATTTTCACGATGAATTTTTATCAGTAGTTTTATTGAATAGATTCTCTGCAATGTTAAAATACAGAAATATTACTGAAAGATACTTCTATTGCATATTATTTGAATAAATATTTTATGATGACGATAATAACAATTTAAATGTTGCATTGAATAGTATTAAAACATAAATTCACTTTAATTTTTAAAATAGGTATTTTAAAAATGATATCTGATATCCAAAAAGTATTAGTTGGTAAAAATAATGACGGTTTTGATGTTGTTGAACGTCAAAAACCGTCATTATTTTTGCACCAACCTAATAACAATCTACAGCTAGAGGCTCAACCTACATTAGCAGCTTCACAACACAACCAAAAGAAATTACCAAATAGCAACTACATTTAGCAAAAAAGAGGAAAAAGCTATTGTGAGCATTGCATGTCATAGATACTTAGTTTATAATAGAGACACCTATATATATATATATATAAACCAAAAACCCCCAAAAACACAGTACCTAAAGTTTAAAATGAATTTTTAAAAATGAAAAATCTTTCTCGAAGCTTTCATTTTAATTTCAAGATTAAATTTAATATTTCCAATAATGAAAATACTTTGTATTTCAAAAACTAATTTAAATTAACTGGGAATTTTTTTTTTTTTTTTTTGCTAAAATAACTGATTAGTGCCCTTTTTTCTTTAAATCATCTTTTATCGCAACGTAATTCTCTTTATTAAAAGTTTTTACAAAAATAAAATATACTTCTCTGAAACTTTATTTGAGGAATATTAACCGATTTAAATAATTAACATGATTTAAAACAAATATTATTTACTTTAAGTTTAAAATATTGCAGAAATGCATTTTTTCACCTGACAGTAGCTGTTTTGACATGTTGACAGCCTAATGGCAGGACTAATGTTCTACGGAGATTTTATCTGTAAAACATAATTGAAGAAAATAACATGAGTGCCTTTTTTATATAATTTTTAAGTACTCAGAAATCTTAAAAAATTTAATTCTCTGTAATCTAAAATGTTGACTTTAAATTTACTATAGTTATAGCTATCATTTTCTTATAATATTGTGTATAAAAACCTGTTTATACAAAAATAGTCACATTTATACACACACACAAAAACCTAAATTCTTTTAAAAATATTGATATTTAATGATGTGAATTAAGTTTTTCCATTTATAATTAGTAAATACAGTCTTCACTTAATATCATCTAAAAAGGCAATTCTTGTAAAAATTCATTATCAGAAAATTTTTTTTAAGACAATAGTGTCCTTAATTACATCTTATTTATAAAAGCAATTAAATACTTTTTAATTAAATAATGTTTTATTTTTATTGCATTTTTTATTTTATAATTCAGAGCAGATTTTTTTTCTATTTGATAAAAAACAAATTGATGATTTACATTCTCCAAGGAGAATAGCTTTTAATTAATATAAATATAAAGAGGCTGAAATTTTAATTTCTTGGAATTTCATAAAGTTTCATAAAGATAACAGATTTAAAAAAAAAAAAAAAAAAAAAAAAAAAAAATTAATTCATTTGTGAATAAGTCCTGAGAATTTCATTAAAATCCAACAATTATTTGATTTTTGAAAGAATTTTCAAAACAATGTGTTTTTAATGCCAAAAATTCATAAACTAATCTTTTGCCCTCCAGCTGATGCAAGAAAAACAAGATTTTTAACCAAAATTTTGAATGTGCTAGGAAGGATCAAAAAATTTAAGAAAATAATCAGGATATACTTTGATTTTTGATTTTTTATCTAAACAACAACAAACATTTTGACAATAAAATGTTTTTATCAAGTTTAGGGCCTTTTTTCATTATGGTATCCTCTTTTCAGGAAAAGTTTTGGCGGTATCTCATTTATAACTATCAGATATATATTTGGAGATGTCAGGAATGAAAAAGTTATGGATAATAGAAATAGTGATAATCATTTAAAAGTGGAAATTTTTCAGAATTTTAAAATAAAATATAATAGGATTAATATAGTTCCCACATTCCTTCATAAAAATTATGACCCAGGAAATAATAAATTTATTATACTAATAGTAAAAATAGTGTCTGCTGCATGACTAGTCATATCTGCAATAATAAAAAACATTTTTGTCTTCACAATTATCATCAAAGTTATTTGGACTCATTTCAAATGTACTTAGAACTAGTAACAAGAAAAGAAAAAAGCGTGTCAAAATTTTAGAAGTATAACTATTAAAAGGAAAAAAAAAAAAAAAAAAAAAGGCTTCAGTTTATGCAAAACTGATATAATTAAATCCTATAAAATAAATGTAAATTATTAAAATCAAAATAAGTTTATTACAATTATTAAAAGGAATGGAAACAAGGAATGAATTTTTTTTTACCAACAAGAATTTCCAACAAAAGATTTGAAAATCAGTTATAGACTGATAGTATGTAATTAATGTCTAATAAACCACAATATATATATATATATATATATATATATATATATATATAAGGAAGATGAATGTTTTAATCTGTTTTGCTTTCCAAAACATTTTTAAGTTATACCAGGTGGAAATATTTCTTGCAAAACCTAATTATGTTATTTGAAATCTCTTTAAAGCGAGGGTCAGTTAAGTTTTATTTTAACCCTATGCTCAAGGCAGTTTTTGTATCTGCTGATAGAAGTATGGATTTACCATTAATTTAACACATACAAATAAGTAGGTACCTCCACTACTACTATGCTAAAAATATTTTAAAAAAAAATAAAAAAAAATGCATATCTGTGAAATTTTAAAGTAAATAATATTCGTTTCAAATCAGGTTAATTATACTTTATATCAACTAATATTCCTCAAATAAAGTTTCAGAAAATTATTTTTTTTATTTGTCGTTACTCCTATAAGAGGGATGCAGGTACAAACTCTGCCAGAAGACCCTTGAATGCACAAGTTGGTAGACAGATTTACATTAAAAAAATAAAATAAAAATGGATATCAATTAATACATGTGTATCTACTAAATAACATTTAAAGTAATTGTGTGTGTGTGTGTGTGTGTGTGCATGTGAAAAACAGAGTTATTTTCAGCTTACATTCTTTTTTGTATGTATATGAAACTTTATTTAGTAGGAGTAAAAGTAACAACCATCATCAAAATTTTATCAAATAATCATATATAAATTGTAGCAACAGATTATTTAGATAAACAAGCAATTCTAAAAATAGATAGGTGAGGACTGATAAACATGACCTAATTTCAACACTGGACATGTTAAGGCTTGCAGTTTTAATTAGTATTCCTTTTGCTCTTTGCTGAAAGTCTAAGGTTTTTATTCTATGACCTGTTACTAAGCAGTATATATTGAAAATAAAGAACAAGCCTCTGGTGAGATTTGAATTTGCATTGCTTATTTTTTTAAGTGCCCATCTTACTATTACAGCTTCTTAATGATTATAAAAACTTCACTAATACATATTCAAATAAACCCTATAGCTATATTATTTTCTATAAATTCTACTTTGCTGGCATTATGTCACTTTTCTTTTTTTTTTCTTTCTTTTTAATAACTTGCATGAGTAGAATTAGATATAATCATAATATTGTACTGACTTGAATATTACAGGCGAAAGGAGATAATATTTGTCTCAATGTATGAGCTTTTTAACACTTTCGTTAACCCACCCAATACTAGGTCCAAGAGTCACTCAAGATAGAGGATTAATGAGTGAGTGTGTTGTAAGGAAGGAGGAAGTAAGCAGTGCATATTATGAGGTTATGTAGGATAGATATTGGTTACTGGACTTAAGATGTTAAGATTGTAGTGGTTAGGAAAGCATCGTCTCAGGAGTTTGTTCCAAAAAGTAACAGTTCTGGGGTAAATATTCTTCAAGATAATTCAGTGGTGAATATTAATCTCACATTGAACATTATACATTGAATCACTCAGTCTGGTGTACTACTTGATGCATCATTGCGTGCATGTGTGTGTGTGCATGCTCACACAAAATGCACAAGAGATGCTTCAAAAGTAATGCATCATGTATTTTCACAGAAACTGGAAGCACAATAACACTATTAGAAAAGTATGTTTTCAAGAACAAAACACTATTTCTACCAAATAGTTACTACCATTAGATGCTTATTTTTGTGAGTGTTGGATAAGAGCATGTAAAAGATTACTCAGAATGTGGCTTATTATACACATCTCTATTGTCACTACTAAATGGATTTTGGAGCATTCAATTTACATCTCCATAAATGTTCAGCAAATATTGATGAATATCAATGGAAGAAATTTTTCTTGCATGGAGAAATTCAATGACAACTCTGCTTTGTTTCCTTTTTATGTAATGTCATTTTACCAGACTGTTACAAAAATAAAATTGGCAGGAAGATACATCTACTGAAATATCCAAATATTTACTGAAATATTCGAACACCTGTGCTTGCCATTGTGAATTCATAATAAAATAGGAGGCATTGTTTTGGAATGTTTACACGTGTATGTGAGTAATGTCTCCTATATTATTATGTTGGACCATAGCACCAAAAGCAATATGATAGGTGAGATTGAACCAACCCACAAATAATTCATTCCTCACCTCTATTACAGATAGCAAATGAGTCAGCATCTAGCAAAATGGTGTATGTATGAAACAATCATCATTGAATTCTTCCATATAAAAAAAAATTGCACCCATCTTCCATAAATGTTTGCTGAATGCTTATGGTGACCAAATAGTGGATTTGAGCACAAGTAAGTGTGTGGCAGGATAATGAATTTCAGCAGTGGTGACAGCAATGTTCCAGTGGGAAAGTTCACATACGGTTATTGTTCATTGCTGATGAAAATTCACAACCAACAATGGTAGTCACTATGCAGAAAAATAGTGTTTTGTAGCTGAAAACTTGCTCTGTCCAATGGTATTATTACTATTTCTGAGCCTGTGATAGTTTCTCTAAAATAAACAAGAGGCATTACTTTTAGATTTTGGAGTATTGTGTGTGTGTGTGTGAGTGAGAGAGAGAGACTACCAAAATATTAAGTAGAATTCCATATAATTATTCTCGATATATATATATATATATATATAAAATCGAGACCTTTTCAGATATGACATATTTCTGTTAGCTGAAAGTGTAAAAATAAAACTGAAACATTTCTATACCACTTACATAATACATTTAAGACGCACAATTTTAAATATTTCAGCACAACCTACTTTATATGCCATATCTCTTCAAGACATGGGTGATAATGACTCTACAACTTCCTGGTTTTACCACTCTTAGTAATTCTTGCTCATTTTGTTCTGCCATCCATGTACTCAAACTTGTCAAGTAGTTTACTTATTGTTTTCCTTTGCATCACTTGTTATGTGGCTTGTGAGTATTAAATTTTTCATAGCTTCTTTTCTCATGTGGCCCCAAAATTTCAGTTAACTTTTTTTTTTTTTTTTTTTTTTATTGCTAGCGGCAGTTTCTTTGTAGTGCCTATTCCCTTTAAAACTTGTTACATTGTCAATGGCATTCTTAAAATTTGTTGATAGAAACATCTTTATTACTTCAAAGTTTTTTTTTCTTCCATTTGTGTTGAAATCATCCTGGATCCAATGCCATACAGGAGATTAGACATTACGCATAAGAAATATAGAAATCTTAAAAATAGTTGAAGGAAATAAAAAGTGACATGCAATCTTGATCTAAGTGATTAATGCTTTGAACTGCAATCTATAAGGTACTGTTTTTGTTCTCTCTTGAAGTATAATACTTCAACAGAAAAATAACAAAAATAAAATCATTGGGTGTAAATTGGTTATAATCTTTTTATTTAGTGAATTTCAATGCCCAATAATAGAACTGTAACTTGATGATGGCCTCAAATGCCAATTAATATTCAAGGAAACATTTCTTTAAAATAGAACATAAATGTAAACAATCTTTTAGGATTTTTTCTATATATGAAGACTGTCCAATCTTGAATCTAAAACAACATCATACACTAAAATTATTTTCAGTTTGGAAGAACATAAACATTTGTCTTTGCATCTCATCTTTGTGATGCATTATATAGTAGCTTATGCTGTATTGTACAATTTATTAGCAAGTTAAAAAAGAAATCAGGTGAGTAAGCTACACTATCTTCTTAATTCTATAATGAACCTATAAAGCTAAGCTGAACAAGATAAATGTATTCAATAAGTAGAAAGAGAGAGAGAGAGAGATTTAATATCCTTTAGAATATCATACCTTTTCTAAGTACTTGTTGGAAAAAGAACACTTATTTGATTTTAGAATCAATGTTTGAGTAACCAAGCAGAAGTTAATATAATTGACTTAGCAAAATGGATACATTCTTAGTCTCATTAGTCTAGATGCTTATCATTGTATTACACCTTCAAGAATATTATAGAAAAGGTGTAACAAGTGAAAGAACTCTTTGATGAGCATTATAGAAGTGTATTGAAATTCTAAGTTATATAATTTTGTATGGCTCTCTTCTATATAAGTTTAATAGTAAAGGTTTAGTAATAGTAAAAGTAACAGAGTTTAGTATTTAAATTCTGATTCTGGATAAGATAGTTTCACCAAAAATATAAGGTAGTAGCAGGAAAAGCTTCAGAACAAATGGGGTAAATACTAACACAACAAAACTTATATTAGTACTAGCTTGAGTTGTCAATTATCATAAGCATAAAAATTAAAAGTTTTATGTAGGTACCTTCACTAATTCACAATACTTAAGGTTTATACAGCCAAATACTCTGTGAGTGTTTTAAACAGAAATTATATTGATTATAGTCGATTCACGTTTTTTGGCTAAAAATATCTGATTAGCACCAGTTTTTAGTCATCACAATGTAATTTTCTTTATTAAAAAAATCTTCCAAAAATAAATTATACTTTTCTGAAACTTTATCTGAAGAATATTATCTGATTTAAAGTATAATTAATCTGATTTGAAACAAATATTATTTAAGTTGAAAATAACAGAGAAATGGATTTTTTAAAACAGTAGTGGTGATTTACATGTTTGTCATCACTCATCAGTCACTTAATAAGTGCTGATAAGGGTGTTGACAGGGTTATGTTGTCCTATGTAGACTTTATCTGTTAATACATAATTTAAGAAAATGATGGGTGACAGGTGAATGTTTTTTTATATAATTTTTAAGTACATAGTAATCTTAAAAATGTTGGAAATATTTTTTTAGTAACTTTAGGAATGCTAAACTTTAAATTTACTACAGTCATCAATCTTATTTTCAAAATGGGCATGACTATAAACATAAAAAAATAAAAATTTTAAAAATCTTAGTGTGTGATAACTTGTATTAAGCGTTTCAATTTTCACTTAGTAAATATAGTCTTCACTTAATAACGAGGACAAAGTTTTGAAGAATTTTAAAAAGATTTTTGAAACTTTATAAATTATTATAAAAAAATACAATTCTTGTAAAAATTCATTATTCATTGAAAAAATTTTTTTCTTCAGATTATAATATCCTTAATATATATTATTTTTAAAAGCAATTAAAAGCTTATCCAATTAAATAATGTCAGTTTTATTGCAGATTTTACTTTACTATTCAGAGCAGATTTTCAAGAAAACAGTAACTGAAAAAAATAAAAAAAAAAAATAAAGAAAAAATGTTTTACATTCTCCAAGAAGTCCTACATTTAACTCATAAAACAAAGTTTGAGGTCAGAATTTAATTTCTAGAAATTTCATGAAGTAACAGATAACAGATGTAAAAGGAAATTTTTTTTTTTTACTAAGATTTTCTAAAAATAATAATCTCAAAAATAAATTCATTCATTTGTGAATAAATTCTGAAAGTGTCATTAAAATCAGATAATTATTTGATTTTTGCAAGAATTTTGAGATCAATGTGTTATTTCATTGGAAAATACTTTAGTTTTTCTTCTTAATAAAACAAACATTTTTATGATAAAACTTTGTTTTTATTAAGTTTGGAGACTTTTTTTAATCATGCTAAAATGTTTTTTTTTTAGTGAAAAAGTGGAAGTACCTAGTTTTATGCTTTCTGACCAGTGTAGTCAGTTAAGTTAGGTATTTGTTTACATTTATGTTCTATTTTAAAGAAAATTTTCCTTGAATATTAATCTTCATTTAAGGCTGTGAAAGTTCTCAGAATATATTTAGAAATAAAAATAAAAAGGTTAAAATCATTTTCATAAAGCATAAATAATAAGTGAATAAGAAATATAATCTGCATGAATAAATCAAATACTTTCAATATGTAAAATATTTTCTTTACACTTAAAGTTTTGGAGCATGTAGTTCTTTATAAAAATAAACAAAAAAACCACAATTCTATATGTGAATTCTATATTTTATTGAGAGGTAAAGTTGAGTTTCACAAAGGTTTTTAAAGTGACTGATTATAGTTGGAAATCAATTAGAGAATAAAGATTAAAATTGATAAGGTAAAAATGAGGATAAAGCTTAGTGTAAATTGGATGAGGATTAATAAAAAAAAAAAGAAAGAAAAGAAAAAAGCAAATGAGACAAAGAACAGAAATTGTTGCATAAAGTCACCTTTCATCATCTTATAAACTTCAAACAATCAACATGTTAATATAAAAATGTCATCAATTTTATATTAAATGTTTACTGTTAAAAGATGAACACAAGTTATAATCATCTACAAAACTTTTTCAAGATTTTTAATCACTTGAATGTAATACATAATTTATAATAGTTAAATTTATTTTTTAGCATGGACACTGTTGACATGAAAGAAGAAATCAAATATTTTCTCAAATGTAGTTAGAAAAATTCATAATTATCTTGCCTCAGTAAAGAAAAGCCTATTTATTATTATTTAACATATGCTGTTTTCCAAATAGGCAAACATAACTTTTTGGATAATATATAATTTTTTGAGAATTATAATTAAAGTCATTAAAAATAGATAAATGAATCAATGATACAAAATGATAAAAGGAAACTATTCCTAAGAAACCTACTGGTAATATTTAAAAAACTTGTCTCCTCACCTTATTTTTGTCTATACTTTTTTATTTATCATTTTCTGCTATTTTTATTTTTGCCTAATAAATTCTTCATGCCCCAAAAAGGTAATTATAAATGAAAATAACATCAATTTAATTTTAGCATAGTAAGAAAAACAACCAATAATGTAAATTGTTAAATTATTTCCTCAATCTAACATTATAACTTTATTTTTTAATAAATACAATTATAAAGAAAAAAAAAAAAAGCGAATTTTCATAATACTAATTGTGGAGAATAGCATCTGTTTTTGCTGTCTGCAGAGTCATTGCATAATTGGCCGTTGTCACAGACTGGCAAACAACAGTCTATCATCAACAAAACTATCTCACCTGGTGATTTAAGTCATATTCTTGAAGCAATGCAGTCAATATACATGATGATGACAAACTGTGAAAGCATACCAACTCAATGCTGATTAAATTGTTTGCATTCTGTATTGTCTACCCTGTGTCACTAATCATATAATTGTCTTTTCCTGAGAGATAGCTACATGATAGTTCAATAGGTTGGAGGTTGAAGATTCATAACATTGTTGGTTTGTGATGGTCAGTAAGCATAACTCTCAAAATAAGTTAAATTGCAAGAAATTTTATATTTGTTATACATACAAAATTTTGAAATATTAAGAACACTACTTTTATTATACTACTAGACTACCCGTGACCTGTTGGGTCACTGACATTTCAGGTTATAAAACATTGAAGTTGATGTCAACATTCCATTGAAATGAAAGTTAATTTTATCATGATTCAGTTAAATATTTCAATTTGTTCATATCATCATTGGTCTGGTTTACAAATTCATGTTTAATGTTTTACTGATTGTTTACAGCATTTAATAGGAATAGAGCTTCCGGGATAAACTTGAGCTTTAAATCAGATTAACTTAAAAATATTTTTTTAATATGCTAAAAAATATTTTTTGTTTAAAGAAAGCTGAAATATAAATAATTACTCTACAAATAATTGGACGAAACAACAAAGTGGGATCTCTTTGTATCTGTCTTTAACTTGAAAATATTTTAATTAAAAAACAAGCACGCAATCACAGAATTTTAGTATTATATAGATAAAGATGATTTTATGTGATCAAAACTAAACTGAACTTTAAAATATTGTGATCTCTTTAAGGGGGGTGTTCATTGTAACTAATAAGCTTCTTTTGATTACTAAATGCTTTACTTCTGGGAATCCTGATTATACACTTTATCCATCTTTAAAATTATATTCTTTACATATATCACATACACTTTAAAAATTCCAATTGCAAATAAGTGTGATGCTAAACAGCACATTTTAAGCTGCGATATTTCTTTTAGCCATTTTAAAGTATTTAATAATAACAATGTCAAGATAATTGCAATAACAATAATAATTAACTATAGTAAGATAAACATCAGTTTTGCAAACAGAGATATAGTTATTTTTAGTAACATATATTAGCTTGTAGTTTATATATTTTGAGAAGACTGAGCAAGCATAAAGCTGTTAAAACAATTTGTTGAATCAGTTCATAAAAATTATGCTGCATGGCAATAAGAAAGGAAACTCTTTCATTGATCCAGGTAAACTGTAGAATAAAGAAAGAAAATGTTGTACATTCACCATTAACAACAAAAGACTTTAGATGAGTTTATGTCCCTATGACTTAACCATATCATTAGCTACAAAGCCATAGGCTTTTCTGAAAATTCACTCAGATATTATCTCTAATTTTACAATGTCAAATATTTGGTATAGAAGAGAGCACACTAGAGCATCCAAAATAAATTATCCAATATTCCTTTGTTTGATGTTTATTCTTTCTGATGTTATAGTATTGAATTGGTAAGAAAGAGGAAGCAATCAAATTAAGTTAATTCTTATAGAAGATGGAAATAGTATACTGTCAATAAGATCCCAATTTTAAAAGCATTTATTTGATGGGCAATTATTTTGGTTAATTATTTTAGAATCTTTAGAAGGATACAAATTGATATGCACAACTTCAAGAAAGCTGCTCTTTTTAATCATTTGATATAAAATTAGTAATGTCAATAGAATACTACTGATACTACTATATCCAATGTTGTAGCATCTTTGAAAATATAAATTGTATAAAGGTTATGCTTACATAATTTCTTCTTATAGCAAAATTTTAAAATTAACTTGAACATAATCCTTTATAGGATATTTGTCATCATGGCTCTCTTCTATCATACATTTGTCACTTAATATTTGAAAGCAATGGTTACTTGATTTTATTCTTATGAATTGAGGTATTTTTCAAAATCAACTGTAATAATGAATATTCTCTATTGAGGATTATATTTAAATTAAATTTCAATACTTTTGCACATATTTTTGAAATTATTTACTTTCTGTAATTTTCTTTGACCAGTTCTCTAAAACATTTAAATTAAAAAAAGTCCTTATCAGTAACTACCTCTATAGTAAAAACAAAATATGGTATATCCACAAAAAACATTCCATGTCAGGTGGATGAATATTTTTGTGCTTTTAACGAAAGAGAACAAATGTCTTATGGCAAAAATGAATTCAAGAGTGGCAGTGCAGTATTTACAAGCATGAATGAATGCAGGAACTGCAGATTGACAAATAAGAGATTAAGTTCTCTAGGGAAACTTGTTATAAACTTATCTAAGTAGTGGTATAATTTCAAAACAAAGCAGATAATTTTTCATAGTTTATTTGATTTGTGGAAGCCATGTAGCAAAAATGATGTTATATGTCCTTTTTACAAGCATTTTTGAACCAAGGTGCTTTTGTTTATAACAATTATTCTCTTTTGTATTTAATAATTTCTCTTGGATTTGCTAATTTTTTAAACTTCATTATACTTTCTCAGTACTTAATTGTTGCTAATATATCTATCTTGACCTCATTTAAATTTAACCGACTTTTCCAGACTGCAGATATCAGTATATTCATTTTATACTTTTATAACTTTTCCATAATAATCTATCAAAATTCCACCCTTAAGTTGTAATTACCATAATGCACATATAAAACAGGCTTTTAATTACAAAACTACAAAAACGTGCTATAATTGTTTCAAATAGTATTATTTTTTAATTAACCAAATATTAATTATAAGAAATACTGATAGGAGTATTTGATAAACAGAGATAATATAAATAATTTGAAGCCATCATTTTTTTTTAGGAATGGAATTTTGACAGAATATTATTTATTACAGAAACAATCAATAATGGTTACAAAAGTAGTATAAAATGAATCAGAGATTACAGATAAATAGTTTAATTAAAATGAGTAAATGATAGAAACATGAAGGATAAATTTTTAGAAATAAGCACATAAAACTATATACCCATATAGTTCTTTGTTATTTCATATAGTTTATGTTTGTAAACATAAATCAAAAATAGAAATGAGAAAAATATCTGTTGATATTTGAATTATGCAAAACAGTTTATTTTAATACTTGACATGAGTAACAATTCAAATTCTATGACAATGGTTATACTTTTTCCCCCAATAAAATATCTGAAAGAGAAAAAAAAAAGAAAAAAGAAAAGAATCATTTTACCCCAATCAAGGCAATAATGCCACAAGGATGCAGGGGATATAAGGAGTGAAAGAGAATAAGAAGACTTTAATGAGGAGGAGTGAGGAAAAGGACAATAAAAGAACAGGATCTGGGAAAATAGAAGATGGCAACTGAGGTTGCTTTTAAAATTTTTGAAGATAGAAATCAGACAAGAAATGCAAGAAAAGAAACTATTAGAATAGAAACGATGGTTGCATCTAGCCAGTTCAACAGTAAAATTTAATTTAACCTAGTAGCATGCTTAAATTCATGCAGTCAATGCACTAAGCCATGATAATATCTATAGAAAAGGCAGAAGGAAATCATGTCAGTGAGAAAGTGTTAAAATCGAGATGCCAGGTCAGGATTGATTACATTACAGACCTTTCTTTGAATTTTGTCAAGAATCTTGAGATGTACAGCAGGAGCACCAGACCAGATATGGCAGCAATATTCAATGCATAGATGAATAGTAGATTTATAAATGTGTAAGAAAGATTTTAGTAAGAAGAATTGTTTGGCATGACACAGTGAAACAACTTTTCTAGCAGTAGATCTAGTAATTGATTCAATATAATCACTGCACCTCATGTTAGTGGAAAATGTGAGCCCAAGAAGGTGCAAAGTGTTGTTCTCCTGGGGGTTTGGCATCAGCCATGCTGATAGCAGGTAGAAAAGGCCAGTATGCCAAATCTTGTTGAACACCTTTGAGATATCTAGGGCCATAGCCCAAGTTTCACTGTCCTTATCTAAGCTTCATAGTGATAGCCATTAAAACATTGGCAGCAGACCTGGAGAAACAGAAGCCATATTGTTTATTTGAAAGGAGGTTGTGTGAAGCAAGATGCTTAACCAATTCAGTGTTGATCAGAACCTCTAATACTTTGTCAAAAAGAGGGAAGAGACTAATAGGGTGATAATTTGAAGAGTCAGATATTTCCCCAGAGTTCTTGATAGGAAATACAGAGAAGGACTTCCAACAAATTGGAAAGCAAGAAGTAGTGAGGCATTTATCATAAAGTTTGGAGAGAACAGGAGCACATTTCTTTAGGACAATTGCAGGTATATCATTAAACCCATAAACCTTGTGGAAACAATAGCAGAAATCATAGATGGAGTTATGTGCATATCACTAAGTAGAGATACTGTCCTAGGGGGAAAATCTGGCAGATATACTCCAGATAAGTTAAGAGTGAAGGTGGAAGAGAATGCTATGCAAAGCACTCTGCTTATCTGCAGTAGATAGCAACACTTCAAGTTGATTGAAGACAGGAGGGACTGAGGATTTGCTTTTGTTCAATACACTCTGGCAAACTTGTGATAGACTATACAGTGTCTCATTCTATCAGTGAATAGTGACTTTGCCTCTTTGAGGAGATGTTTACATTTATTATGAATGGTAACAAAGACATGTCTATTACAGTTGGACCTGTCACTCTGGTATAGCTGGAAAAAGTGATTCCAGCAGGCTATAATGGCTGAACAGGCAGGAGAGAACCATAGAGAAGACTAATTTCACTTGGTATTTTTGTGCTTGCATGAAAGCTTCGATGCTAGCTTTCACCTAAGAAGAGATCTCAGTTGCATATTTCTCAACAGGATGATTAAAAATATCAATCCAAGGGGCATTGCAAATGAAATCAAAGTCCAAATCAATGTGTTGATAACAGAAATATGTTCTGTTAGTAGGGGGATTCTGATGGAAGAGTAGAAAGAGATATTTAGACATTATAGCATGATCAGAGTTGCCAAGAGCACAGAGTGCATAGTTTTATTTTTAATTGTAAGATTTTAATTTAAGGCTATTATTTTCTATAGTTTAATAACATTTTAATAAAAAGATAAAATATTGTTTTATTAGAAAAGAAAAAAAGAACAATGATTTACTAAGCAAAGAGTAAGAAAATACAAATATTTTAATGTCAAATTCTTATAATCTCTGTTTAAATGTATTTCAATTACTTCTATTTCTTTTTACTAAGTTTACTTGGAGCAATGCAAAATTATTTTTAAGGGAAAGGCTAATATCTCTTAAATGTTGCATGATAGGAAAAAAGAAATTATTTGCATTTTTTAAAAAATATATGTTTTTCCTCAGCATTTTGCACAACTCTGGGTCCAATGCATGTGACAATTGTCAGGTACAGACTGAAAAGTGACCGTTGTAAAATTTAAATATTAAATTTATAACCTATTGTTAAGATAGTGGAGCAGTCCATTTACTTAATGAAAGAGCAAATTATATATATATATATATATATATATATATATATATATATATATATATATATATATATATGGGATTAAATACAAAAAAACAATTATATTAAAAAATGTATACTTACATACACCGATTACAAACATAAATATAGATATATTGCCACATCACAAATATACCACATATACTTGTGTACAAGTGCAACACCTGAATACTTTGTGAAAAACCTGTTTTATTTTCATACAGCTTATGTATAATGTGACCCGAGCTTCTGAGCAATAATAGGTCTACCATAGTCACATATTGCAGTATTGAGCATAATCCTCAATATATTTTATACCAAAATGCTCTTCATTCTTTCTTGTACAAATGATCCCAGTAAATGTAAAGAATATAATAAATAAAAATAAATATAGAGGAATACAGAATAAGTAAAACTAAAATCTATACAGTATAAATACGTATCAAGACAAAAGAGGTATCATTGAAAAATCAATATCTCAGTGATGCAAATATGTGTATAATTTATATATATATATATATATATATATAATTATTTTTATTTTAATAATAATATATTGGTCTACTTTGTATCGAGTACATTTTTAAAAGTATATGCTACGAACAGTGGAATTTTACTCCATTTGCTCATTCTCTCATTTGGAGATATATATTCTGGCAAAAATCAAATAAGTATCAGATTTTAATGAAACTTTCAGGACTTATGAATGAAATTATTAAAGAAAACATTTTTTTTTAAACATATATGTTACCCCCTCCTCCACTTACTTAATTTTCATGAAATTTCAAAAAATTAAATTGCAATCTCAATATTTGTTTTGTTAGTTAAAACAGGACTGCTTGGAGAACGTAAATCATCAATTTTTTTTTTTAAAACTACTTACAACAAATTTCCTGAAAATCTGCTCTGAATCTTAAAATAAAAAATGCAATAAAACTATGACATTATTTAATTAGAAGAGCTTTTAATTACTTTTATAAATAAGATTTTTTAAGGACACTATTGTCTAATGAAAAGTTTTTTTGATGAATAAAATATATTTTTACAAGGATGGTTTTCATTTTTGAAAATCTTAATTATAAAAAATTATAATATCAATTGTTTAAGATTTTGCACTACTTTAATCCAGTTAATTGAAAACTATATTTACAGCTGAAAAAGCTCAATGAAAGTCATTTACTCCCAATATATTTTTTAATTTTTAACTTTTTTTTATGTATACACAACATAATCAGAAAATAAAAGTGATCACTATAGGAAAATTTAAATTCAACATCCCTAAAATTAGATTAGATAATATTTTCCAACATTTTTTAAGATTAGTGAGTATAAAAATAAGGCACTCACTTGATATTTTCTTGAATTATGTTTTAACAGATAAAGTCTTCATAGAACTATAGTAAAGTATCCTCACTTGTCAAGGGATCTACCATTTGTTTTAAAAATCCATTTCTCTGTTATTTTAAACTTAATAAGTAAATAATAATTTTTCAAATCAGATTAATTATACTTTAAATCAGCTAATATTCCTCAAATAAAGTTTCAGAAAAGTATATTTTATTTTTGGATTTTTTTTAAAACCAAGAATTAACTTTTGTTTACAATGTGTCAAAAAATGGCCAATTTTGTGAAAGTGACCAAAAAGTTGAGATTCCAATCAATATAATTTCTATTTGAAATTAAAGCTAAAATGAAAGCTCCAAGAATACGTTTTCATTTTTAAAAATTCATTTTAAACCTTGAGTACTGAAAATTCAGTGGAGATGCATATGTGTTTGTATATACATACACACACACACACACGGATGAGCTTAGACCAAAGCAAAACGCTAAGGTGCACTTAAAAACAAGCCATGCCCACAGAAATTTTTGACTTAAAAAAAAAAAAAAAAAAAAAAAAAAAAAAAAAAAAGAGGAAATTTTATCATCCAAAAAAATTTTCTTGGAATTTGAAACCAGCACACAATCATCAAAACCTGAAAATATATTTGTTCTGTGTGTGCTTGTTTCATTTTCAACCAAAACAAAACATCTATCTCCAATGACGCATTATGCCAAAATACTGAATTGCGAGAGAAGACATGCTGAACTATCAAAAGAGGCTAAAAAGTGCAAGACTTTAGAAGCCTTTTTCAAACAAACACGGTAAGTTTTCTCATTTTCTTTGAATTATCATAAATCTGAATTTATTTATTTTTTTTTAAATCTTTCAAAACTTAACTGTCTCAGTTATTTTTCTATTAAAATATAATACTCTTTGAACTTGTTTTTCTTTTTGTGATATGAGAAAAAGAGAAGGAAAAATATTGTGTTTTTCTTAATAAGGTGGTTGTGGGGATTTTCTAAGAAAAAATTTCACTAGAGCCCTATACAGATATTTTCAAAGAAAAGCAGTAGATGAAAGGAATTTCCACAAATGTTACAAGTTTATCTTGCAACATTTTTGTCTACTGGAAATGAAATGAACATCATATGTACACAAGCACATTACATAGTAATAAGACATTTCATTTTAAAACAGCAATACTTAAATACAATGGTCCTCTCAAAAAGGAAAGAAAACTACATATATATCAAAAAGTCAGGGACCAGTTTTACATTGTATTTATATGAATACATATGTGCATGAATGAGAGATGCTGGCAATTTTGAAAGAATTTTTGTTTTAATTTTCTGCAATCTAGCCAAATTTACCTATATTCTTTTTCTTTCCACCATTTAAGTTTCTAACTATCCCACATTGTGAACAGAAAATCTGCCAAGAATGGTGATACATTGTAAGAGCCTGGATGTAAATTTACAAGTGATTAAAGCTCTTTCTGAACATTTCCACCTTTAAAATGCTTTAGTCACTAATGTGGGACAGTCAAAAACAAAGATGATGAAAAGAAAACGAATATATGCCTCACAAGTATACTTTTTCCATTTTGTTTTAAAATCTTCAATACTTTTTCTTGATATATTGCACCCATAATGATCTCAAAAAGAGATGGAAGTACTTGGGAAATAAAAGTGATTTTCACTGTTATAATGCATTTCTTGCCCCATTTGATTATAATATACAGAAAATAAAAGGATTATGATAAAAAGCAGTAGACCTAATGTTTGAAAAATTTTCAATATATATATATATATATATACATATATATACACAAAAAATTCCTTTAATAAGTATGTATATATTTGTATATAATCCTTTTAATAAAGTGTGTGCGTATATATACATACACATGCATTATATATACACACAATATATATATAAGTGAACATAGAAGTCAACACTTAGAGGCAACAGTCTGCTTCATGCTAGATGCAATCGTCAGGCCTGACGATTGCATCTAGCATGAAACATGTTGACTTCTATGTTCACTTTTATATTTACATGCTCTATCTCGGATATTGAGCACTTTTATTTTATCCCATAAATATATATATATATATATATATATATATATATATATATATATATATATATCTATATCTCCCTTTGCTTATATAATCCTTTATTTGTTTAAATTTTATTTTTAATATGATACTCATATTTCAGTAGATGCTGTGCCAGAGTTGGTTAAAGGCACGTCAGATCTAATGATGTTTGCTCTTAGGGGATGCATATTTGAATCCTGCCAGAGGATGCATATTTTTCTAACAAGATTTCTTGAATATTGAGGCTGGTAGATGTAAATAAATAAATATACTTTATATATAATAAAAACAAAGCATCTCCTCAAATGAGCATTCATTAAAAATAACATTTAAACAAATAAATTTAAAATAAGTCGGATTCCTGTTGGAGGACGAATATTTTCTATGAAAATTTCTTGGACATTCAGGCCGGTAAATGTTACTAATACTGTTTATTATAAAACAGAGCATTTATTTAAATATTTGTATCTGTAAAAAGAATGCATAAACATAAAAATGTCTTAAGATAATTGTCGGACTTTGTCCATTTCATAATGTGTGACGTCATTTGTTTACATTTGGATATGCTTTGAGCAGATATAAATGTACGTGAGAGATTCATGGAAGACTGAAGTTTAAAAGCTGTAAAATTGACCTTGCTAATCGAATGATCCTCTATTGCATTGATTGGTTAAGGCATGTCAGGCTATATGATGTTTTCGTATGGGATACAGGTTTGATTCCTGTTGGAGGACGAATATTTTCTATGAAAATTTCTCAGACATTCAGGCCGAAAATGTTATTAATACTGTTTATTATAAAACAGAGCATTTACTTAAATATTTGTATCTATAAAAGAATGTATAAACATAAAATGTCTATATATATTTATATATATATATATATATATATATAAAAGAGAAATATAATATAATAGTCAATTGTTAACACTCCTTGACAGATGGAGTGATAGCTGGAAGATTCATGTATGAAACTGAAGTCAGGATGCTGAAGGTAACACCAATCAGCTAAGTGACAAACTTTTTACTTGTAGAATATATATATATATATATATATATATATATATATATATATATATATATACACACACACATACTCCATTATCTAAACAGTAGGTTACAAATATTAATATTTAAATTTTATGATAATTGCAATATGTATAAAACTCAGAGTTGTGCCAAGCTCTGAGGGAAAAAAATGTCTACATGAATTTTATTTATTTTTGTTATTATACATTGGGCACTGTTTCATTACTACCAGCATCCACCAGAGTCTGCCAAAAAATGTATACCAACTCCAGGAAAGAAAAAAAACTTGTCTTTTGCAGTTTTATCAAATTGTGTTAAATGTTTACTGTAGTTCAATATTTTCTCGATAGATGGCATTACCCCCATGGTTGTAGCATCAACAAGCCCTAAGGGATGTTGCATATCACAAAAACCAACTACATTGGCAGCCTTTAGACAAGAAATTGAAAATGCAGTGTCTAGTGAGATTGTGCACTTTGGACAAACAGCAATTCACCATACTAAAAAATAAATGAAAGCTAAAGGCCACTATTTTTAGAGTCTAAAGGTAACTTGTATTAATCTTGTTATGTCTGAATAAATTTAGTATTACAATATCTATAAGTTTTTCTTTTCCTGAAATGTGCATACATTTTTTGGTGGACTGTACATTAAATATATTATTTTAATGTTATTTTTAGTAGATACTTGTATTTGTGTAGATGCTTCATTTATTTATTAAACAGTATATTTATTTATTTTCATCTACCAGCCTGAATATTCAAGAAATCTTATTAGAGAAAAATTATGCACTCTGTGGCAGGATTCAAACTTGCATTCCTCTAGGGCAGGGGTTCTCAACCTTTGTTTTTATCCATGGATCACTTTTAATTTTGGGGGGTGAACCACCATATAGAAATTCAATAATAAAAAAAAAAAAAAAAAATCATACTTTTTATTAATTGTTAAGTTTAGGAATTGTATTATAGAAATAGTAAATGTATATGCTTTATTTTGAAGTAAAATTTAATGAAAAACTTGTATTTAACAACTAAATTCTATAGAACATTTACGTACACTAGTAAAATAACTCATAATAAACCATTTTAAAATATGTGAGTAATTAATAAATTAAATAAAAATTGTGCAGATTTATTACAAGATCCCTGTGGTTGATGCTGTGTTGTGAGTTTCTTTATATTCGGTTCCATTGATATTAATGAGCGTTGAAGATCATCCCCTTTTCACAACTTTGAGTCTGTTACTATTAGGGGTGGGCTATAGAGACCAAATTTTTCAAAAAAAAAAAAAAGTGGGGAAGTGTTTTATTCCACTCATTTATGTCCAAATAGAAGGAAATGGGCCAACTTTTTGAAAATTGGGATGGAACCAGACCAAAACGTGCCCAGACCTCCCCACTGTCTCTAAAAATGACAATGTATTCCAAATAAAATCAATATTCAACAAATCTTCATCAAAATGATTCAAATGATGAAATTCATAGTTCTACATACACAATACTGAGTCTACATGTTAATTTCCAAAACAATAGGGTATTTTGGAGGTGAAATAGATCAAATTTCAGAAAAAAAAAAAAGGGGGACAAAATTAACTATTTTGAATTGAAATCACTGAATACTTCAACATTACATTCTATAAAGATATGCTGTCAGGCTGGTATTCTACTGATATATCTTAAAACAATTAAATATTATGTATAAGTCTTACATATAACTCCTTTAAAAAAGCTTGAAAAATGGAGGAATTCAGTCAAAATCTGCTAAAATTGGTCTGAATTGTTAAAAATTCAGAAAATAACTGATATAATGTCCAATGATAGAACTTAATTCTATGAGACTGTTTAGCTGTGGTTAAAAGGTATAAAACAAATTTCCAAACAAATATCAATATGAAGCACAAGCTTATCAACTCATAAACAGTATAATGATTTAAATAACTCATTGATAACATCATTGTTATGCAAAACAAATACTGGTGTTCTTTTTGTTAAGTCCCTTGATTCAATCAAGTTGCACGGAAGAATTTGAATCTTTAGCGTATTCTGTTGATCTACTTTGGCTGGGTATCACCACAATTTCTTCATCTTGTCATTTGGCATGCATTCAAGACAGTCAATCAGATATTCATCTGTGCCAATTTTTTTCTTGAGTCATACCAACACACCAGTCTCTTCCATTATCATTGTCCCAAATGGCTATGCATGGTTCATTCATAGCAATTTCACCTTCATTGGGTTGAGCAGATTCATCAATATTTTCCTGAGATTCATTCAATTCATTGAACATGGTCTCTATATCTGGGAATGTGGTATCACTAACACAATCAATTTAAGGTTACACAACAACAGGATCCCGAAGTTTATCTTCATTTGCACTACTGTCATGTTGTACACTTTATACAAGTCAGGGATTTATTCGCTATAATCTTTTCTACTTTTTTGGAGAAGTACTTCATTCCTCAACATTTTATTTCTTTTCTGCTTGTCTTTAACTGCTTTCATACTTTCTTCAATCTCTTCTACTGATATGAATGGGCCATTGCGAGCTTTACAATAGCATTCTGATGCTCATCCTGTAAAATAGACTTTTCTTTCCTTTTGGCAAGCTTGACCGTGGTGATTTTCTCTTGACTACTGAACCATTTTCTTCTTCATCCAACAGTTTTGCTATTTTTCTTAGTAATTACCATTGAGGCCTGGTATAGTGTCATGTCATCCCTCATACATTTTGCAGTAAAGTTACGATTCAAACAAGATACTGCCTGAATTGCTACCTTATCCATATGTGAAAGATTTCTCTCCCAGATGAGGTTGTGTGAAGGGAGCTTTGATGAAACTTTAGGATCAACTTTAGTCAGATCAGAACATAGTGGCTTTTCATCTTCAATGCTGAAACTGAACTCTTGGCCATGCTGTCACTGCAAATCAACTGCTGCTTGTTTGCAAAAACGGTCCAAGAAATATCTTTAATTTTGATGTAGGTTGCTTCACTTCAAATGAGTAATCAACTGTATACTTTTGCAAAGTGTCCATATTTGAACATCTCAGGCCATTATAAAGAGCAGGACGAATGGTCAAGAGGGTTTTTGGTGACTCCAACTCACACATGTTTAAAAATGGCATTGTGACTTTGAAAGTGAACCATGCCACGCATCTTAAAGTGCATTCAATATATTTCACTTCAAGGTACAATTCACAAGCCTGTACCAGTTAATTATTATGTATATTATTATATTCCTTAGATCATCAAAATGGTGAAGCAAGGCAGCACCACTATATCCAAGGAGATCAAAATGTCTTTCTTTATATAATGCAACCTTTTTCTTTTTACCAGCTATATTCAATACATCTTCAAATTCCTCATAGATTGATGTTTTATGACCATCATTCAATACAAGTTTACAAAATGCATCAATTACAGCAGGGATTAAACCTTTAGCTAGGAAAGATTTCAAAGATGGCATTGTTTTGATTATTTTTTCCTTTAGTTCAAATTTACTCTCTACATGTTTCAGGTAAGTGAGGTTCCCTGTGTCAAACACCTCACAAGTGTCGCTCATGCAAAGAAGATGTAGGGGTATGTGCTGTGACAGGAGGGTTGCAGCTACAAAGATTTGTTGGTGAATATTGATATTATTTGGAATACGTTGTCATTTTTAGTGATTTTGGGGCCCCGGGCAGATCTGGGCATGTTTCGGTCTGGCTCCATCCCAATTTTTAAAAAGTTGGCCCATTTTCTTCTATTTGGACACAAATGTGTGGAATAAAACACTTCCCCACTTTTTTTTTTGAAAAATTTGGTCTCTCCAGCCCTCTCTTATTACTATATTAATTACTTTTTATCAATATTTAAAAATAGTATTACCCCATAGTCAACCAATAACCCTGTAAAAATTGTATTGAGCTAAGATAGTTGCCACATGATTTTAACATTTATAGAGTAAATTAAAAAATGTACTTAATAAAAATTAAATCATGTTTTCAGATATTCTGAAAACAGCTATTTTTTATAGATAAAGAATACATTGATGAAATCAAAGAAATTTTTGAAACATTAATTAGCTGCATGATAAAAAAAAATGTCCTCATACTGTAAATATGATACATCAATTACAGAGTTGGGATGGGATTAATTGATTACTTATTAACCTTTTGTCAGTTATTTAAGGCTGAAACATATTTGTGATCGTAAAATTTTTTTTTTCCCCAAGTGAATATTGCATGAATAATTTTGAAAATAAAGATTTTTCCAGATACAAGTCCTACTATTTAACCAATAGCTGGGGAAAAGAAGTGGATTCATATCTTTCCTGAGAGCAGTTGTATGTAATTGTATATAATGATTCCAATGGAATTTGAACACTGCTCTTCAATTTCTCATTCCAAGCCATTATCCATTACACCACCTGCACATCCACTGAGATTGGACAGAAAGTTTGTCCCTATGCAATACAGTCTCTAGGCTTGTCATTTTTTAGGCTTGTTTTACGCCATGTAATGATATTTATTTATTGTTACACAAGGGTAAATTTAACACAAGGTTTAATGTAAAGCTTAATATGTGTACTTTTTTGTACCAAATATAAGTGCTGTCTGGAATAGTTATGTTGGTGAGAAATTTTCAGCATATAAAATAAACATGCTAATTCAAATAAATATCCTGCTAAGGAGTTTTATATAAGTTTAATAAACTGGAATAAAATAATCTACCTTGGAGAAAATTACCTGTAAAAAATAAGTGTACCATACCAAATCAGCACCATGCTTGAGTGAATAGAAGGAAATAATTTAATAGTGCAGGCACTTGTATTTAGTACACAAGAAATCATGTAGGTAGAGACAAAAACTACCTTATTCCCTCAGCCTTGCGTTATGGCACACTTCTACTTATCAAAGAATGTCCTGATCCTATTCATTATTAGTACAGTGCAACTTGGGAGAATGGGCCTCCTGAAATTAAACATACTTTTGGACTGAAAGAAAACTCCTGTGCCAGGTAAGTTTGACTCTATATCACATTCCTTGTCTGGTCAGAAGTTTGAACAAATTCAAGATATTGGAAAAATTAACCAAAATAAAACTGGAATCATTATAATAATAAACAATTTACCTGAAAAGGTGGAATAAGGTCATAGAAAGTCAGGGGAAACAATCTGATGACTCAATAATGAATTTATACAACTAAGATTTTGTCCTGACCCCCCAAAAAAAATGTTGAAAATTTTTCATTAATTTAATAATAATTAAAAGTGAAGTAAAGAATTATGGTTAAACTTTAATTTCCCCCACATCAAAATTGCATTAGAAAATTATAATTGTTATAAAATTTCAATTTGGCCTGGAAATAACTAAAATAGCATTAAGCTGATGTATTATTTAAATATTTTGTCCTTTTTAGTTGTTAAAATATGTGTGTGTGTGTGTGTGTGTGTGTGTGAGTGAGTGAGTGAGTGAGAGAGAGAGAGAGAGACAGACAGACAGACACATCCAAATAGCTTAATTAGAGATTTGTTTTTTGTTTTTTTTTATAATTGTAATGAAAGATTAATGGACAACCTACAAATCTAATCTAAGTGTACAGAATCAGGCTTAGATATAAGCTAATTTTGAACATTTTAAATAGAAATCCATTTAAATAAAGTCATATTTTATAGTTCAGATTCAAATATAAATTAAAGAAAAACCCCATTAATTTATATACAATACTGAAAGTCAAACGGGAGGCACCTTTTCCTTATAATTGATATTATAAAACTAAAATTTAGAAATGATATAGTTAAAAGAGCACAAAAAAATAAAGATAGTGATATTCAAATATGATAGTTCTACTTTAGACATAGATTTAATCAGTATCTGAATAGATCTATATAAATAAAATCATTTGAGACAGTAAATATGTGGCAATATTTCTCAAATTGGTACAAAAATAATCAGGCACTTTTTCTCATTTAAAAATTACCTAAATATAGAAATAGAAAATAATTTAATCAATCAATAGGCTGGACAAAAAAGCCATGAAAAAATTACTAGGATGACTATTAGTATAAGAAAGAGAGAATTGAAATAGGTCCAAGTCTGGCATAACCAAGAGCAAGATAGCATCATTTTCCTAACTTTTCTGAAAGTTCATCAGTTAGTACATTTTAAAATTGTTTGTTTCCTATTAAACTATCACCTTACAGTGTTTTCTGGAATTAGAGAGAGGAGAGAGAGAAACAACCAGAAACATTTTTATAATGAAGTTAAAAAAATCATTAAGCCACATAAAATGCTTGCTTTAGTTTACAATATGATTACATTTACATCATTTGTCTTTGCAAATATTCAGAGTTTGAAACCAAGACACTTAGAATTTTTTTTATTCTGTTATATAACTTTTTATTGACAAAGAGCAGATTCAATGATTTGTACATTTTATGAGGCAAATTGGAAATATTTTGAACCTCTTGCATGCCTCACAAACAAAAGCAATTTACTTTGCATTATTAATATTGCAAAGCATATAACCATAAAAGGTTGAAAGCAGCAGTTTCTTTTTTCTATGCCTGGTCCCTACTAAATGAGTGACCACTTAACATATATGCTGAAAATAAAAATTTGCATTCCTAGTTATTTGCTTGACTACTGACCACTACAGTTTCTTGCTAAATAAGTATAGATTAAAATTCTATACAGCTCCTCACTCTTGTTACCTGAAGTCTTGAAAGATTATCTCAACTTATGAAGTAGTTACTACTATTGAATAATGACTAGTTTGTAATTTAGACTTAAGATTATGTGGTGAAATTATCTCCTCCCCAAATAATGATCTTTCCTACTTGTAAAATAAATGTTGTAACCTGAGGAAGCATCTTTAGTTGTCAAAACGTTAAATAAAACTTCTCAAGTTCTTTCTGTTCACCTTGTTTTATTATAGATACTAACTAAAATAAAATCATGCATAAAACAATTTTAAACTGAAAAGACCTAAAGACCTAAAGACATTTTCATAGGATGTTTTCAAACATGTTTTAAATTATTTTTATTGATTTATTTTATTATTTCAATTGATTTCATTTTAATAATTAAGTTTAAAATTTGTTTTCTTTTACAGGATGTAGCAGAAATACCTCCCACATAATTGTAAGATTAGTAGCAATGGTGTTTTCATGTAACTAATGTCTTACTATTATATTGGAAATATTTCTGCTACATATTGTGGAATAGTATGGAAATTTGAAATTTCAAGACAACTTTTTCAAAGTACCTTCATAAAGAAAAAAAAAATAATGGTGTATCAAAAGGACAGTTTTTCCTTTGACACTGCTATTACTATATACTCCCTTCACTCACTGGCAATGCTTATTGTTTTAAAAAGTGATAATTAAATTTTAATAAAACCCAAACATATGAAAGTGAATTTATATATTTTCTTTGTTTTTGAGACTTTACCACAAAAATATTAAACACTATTAGATTGTTTATTTACAGGAATAATTTTATGTTTACAATATTATAAAAATATGTGAACCAACTAATACAACGCAATGTTTATCATTTACCAATTTATAAAGAAATAAATATGAAAATTTCTTTTTATTCATAAATTTATAAAAATTTATTAAATTATAAAAATATGTGAACAAACCATAATGGAATCTTTATTATCTATTTTTTAAAGTTTGAATTAATTGGCAATTTGTTGAGGTTTTGCCAAGCATTCCAAAGAACACAATTTGCCAGATTTGCCACTTGCTTTAGTCAAGATTTTTAGTGTCCACTCTTCATTTAGATTTCTTCATTAGTTAGCACTTGACCGACAAATTTGTCAGATTTTCTAGGTATTTTTTAGAAAACTTAGTAACAATTTAAATTTTTCTGTTTCAAAAAAAAAAAAAAAAAAAAAAAAAAAAGTAGGAAGGTGGGTAACCTATGAGTACTAGAGTTTTAGGCTTTGATTTTCTATTAATTAAGCATCATTGATCCTAGATCACAACACAAAAAAAAAAAACAAAAAAAAAAAAAAAAAAAAAAAAAAAAAAAAAAAAAACCAGATATAAAATAATTTGAGTAGAAAAAGTATAGGGTGCTCCAAAAATCACACAACAATTGGCAGAAAAATCGTGAAATAACAAACGGAAAATTTGCATGACTTCATCTTCTATAATTAGACCAATAAAATTTCTTAATATTTTGTCACATACAGAAACATGATTCCATTTGGTAAATATATATAAAATTTACAAGGTTATTAATGGTAATGTGACTTTTGGTTGGAACATCTTAAAAAAAAAAATAAATAAAAAAAAAAAATAAAATCATATTTACTTAAATTAACTTAGATATTTTAAATAAAATTATGAATAAAAAATTTGTTTTCATAGTTATTTATTTATAAAATGGTAAATAATAAATATTGCATTGTAATTGGTTCACTTATTTTGATAATTTTGTAGATTTTTATAAATTTTTGAAAAGTTTTCTTTCCAATTTATTTCTTAATAAAAAGTGCAAATAATAATTGTATTGCACTTGGTTCTCATGCTTTTATAATTTTGTAAACATTACTAAGAGAGTCTCAGCAGTATACAGTAATAGTGGAGTCAAGAAAAAAACTGTCCTTTTGAAACAATTTTCTTTGGGGGGGGGATGGCATGAAAGTTAAACTTTACCATATGACCTATCCAAAAATTATTTAACAGGAATTAAGAATTAAATCAAGCCATTAACATACTAATAAAATTTTAGATATCTTGGTTTATTTGGTCTATTAAGTAAAAGAAAATAAGCTAATTTTAAAATTCTATTTTCAACTTTAACCATTAAAATTGTGTTCCACTATTTTTTTAGGAAACTCCCTAATTCTATCCCTCTAGAACTTTTTATCTTTCTCAGCAAATAATTACTTTAGGCACTTTTTGTAGTCTTCCATGTAATTAAATTTTCTCTTCATCAAGATAATTCTGGAAAAATAAAAATAAATGGTAATTCTCAAATGCAACATCTGAATGAGCAAATTCTTCTGTACCAAGGCTGTAACAATTTTTGCCTAGCCATCAAAGAAATGTGTCTAGTGTTATGCTCTTTCTCTTAACCAATACTTTTCACTGATTGTTGCCTGTAATTGTTATAATTCAGAGCAGAATTGGTTTAAATCAATCTTTTGATTCTCTTAAAACTTGTAGTAGGGGATTTATACAGCACTATTTTGTTTGGAAGAAGATTAATTTTTGGTGACAGTTCATTTCAGTTGTCTAAACAATCTTGTGTTCTACATTGTTGTAAAGTATTCATTTTTCAATGGATGTGTACACAGTATAGTAATTATCAGTCTAGAAAGTGAGATTAGCATGCCAAATTCAAACTATAATTAAGTCTGTTCTGTTTGCTTTTATACAAATATCCTTTGAAAGGTATGAATTCCGTCTCTTCTCCACCCAGCTAGAGGATGACAGCAGAGCAAACTGGGTTCTTTAGCTTTGGTTGGCAACCAGTCTTGAAGAAAACAAAACTGGCTGAGATTGAGGCCATCAACTCCAACCTGTAAAAAATTGCTTGCTATGGAAATCACAGCAGCAATGCCGAGCATTATGAAGCTGTGATCTTATACTCCGGGAACAAAGGAGTGTCCATAAGATTTACTACTACTACCACCACAAACTTTTTAATGTCAAAATGTAAAAGCATAAATATCAAACTCATATCAATACCACTAAATATGTTAGCTCTATCACTGATATTGAGCACTTATGCATATTTTATATGTGTGTGTGTGTGTGTGTGTGTGAATGCTTCTATAACAACTCTCTTAAAAAAAAAAAAAAAAAAAAAAAAAAAAAAAAAAAAACAAACAAAAAATTAAGATTAGTTGCCAAAACTAACCTACAGTTAGTAAATAACTAAATGTAAAACAAATTTCATCACAGTAATACATTACAAAATTGCATTTTAATTTAGATAAGTATTATATTATAGTTTATATAAAGTATGAGCATTTTACTTGGTAAATACTTTTAATTTGTAATTCATTAAATCTAGTATTTTTTTTTTAAAAGAAATGCTTTAAGAATAAACTACCCATTTGATATACAATGCAATTTGTATCCACATCATGTTTATTGAAGTTAGAATAAATTGCTTTCACATTTTTCATCTAATTCTGTCTGAACAAGTTCCTAAAACTTCTGCTAAAATGTATCGCATTACTATCTTTTACATTAGTATTAAATTTGATAATCATATTTATTATAAAACCCAGGTTGTGTGTGTGTGTGTGTACGTTTATATATTGGATCGGATTTCCTACATTTTTCAACCGTTTTCAACAAAACTTCACAGGACTACGTAAAATTACCTTGCGGTGGTTCTGACAGCGCCAAAAATTGGAAAAACACTATTGTTTTCGCACGAAATCAATTTGAAAACACGATTAAGAGGCATTGCTTTCGCGGAATGAAAGGGGGACAACTCATATTGAGTTATACTTATTATCAAACCCAGGTTGTTTGTGTGTGTGTGTGTGTGTGTGTTCGTTTATACATGGGATCGGATTTCCTACATTTTTCAACCGATTTCAACAAAACTTCACTTTTCTTTTGGCAGGTAGTGTTTCTTCTTGTCTTGCACACTTTTTTCTTTATTTTTACATTCAGAATGCTTTAAAAATTCCATTTACAAGACAATTGTTTATAATAAAATTCTATTCAATCGGTAGACTCATAACGATTGAAAACAATGTTTTTGTTTGAGTTTGACCAATTTGTAAAAAAAAAAGAAAAAGAAAAACTAATTAAGACATGCGTGTCCGTCAATCTTAAACAATAATCTTTGTCAATTTTATTTTTCAGTCTTTATGATGGTCGATACTTGATCTATCTCTTACTGTTACATCCCTGGGCAACGCTGGGCTCTACTGCTAGTAATTGCTAAGTTGAAAAGAAGTAGTGAAAATAGTCATAAAGAGAAAGTTTTGATGAAATTCATACATATTCTTTCTTTCTAGACATTATCACTGATATTTTTCTTCTATAGTAACTATTTTAAGGTTGCCATGTTTTATTTTGTCATGAGCTACCATTTTGCTTGTGTCTTATATAAATATAATACAGAAATCTGTTGCTGGCTATCCTGAATATTTTAGCAGTATATATAAGGATATATCTCTACACTAATGTGCAAAAAGTCATGGGATAGCAAAATTAATGGTAGGTAGCATTCCATGGCATGGTGGAAATATCAGTTGTGCACTGACATCTATTAAGTAAGCGGCTAGTCTGTTTGTGGCAGGATGATGTAAATTATCTAATTCAAACAGGGAATGATAGTGGGTGCCAGATGGCATTCTATTTCTGAAATAGTGGGACATTTGACATCCTGATCTATGGTGTTACTTGTGTACTAGGAATACTTGATAGAGGGTATTATTGGTAACTGCAGTCAGTACAGTGGTTAACCATGGGTCCTTCATGATTGTAGCCTGGTTAGAATTGTCTGCAGAAATATGTGATAGTGGCTTAAATCATATCTACATTCAATGCAGGAGGTATCAAACATATCCGGTAGGTTAGTATGGCATAATTTAACTCCCATGAAATATAGGAATAGAAGACCCACCAAAGTGTTCCTGTTAACACTATAACATTGGACACAGCACATCACCTGGGCTTGGAACATCACTAATTGAACTCTAGAAGACTAGCAATGTGTTTCATTGAGTTGCAATTGTTTGAGCTGATAGGTTTGCTTGAGTGTAGCACAGACCCCATGAGGCCATGTACCCCAATTGTTACCATGGTACTACGCAGTCTGCTAGTGATTCCATAATAGGGTGGAATGTGTTCATGTGGCATGGATTGAGTGTGTCCACCCAAGACATGTGATCATTGTGTTGTACTACTTTGTGGTAATTTGCTTCTGTTCATGAAGTTCATGTTCTCCAATAATGATGGGTTATTTTAGCAGGATAATGCATTGTGCCATCTAGCCTAAACTTCCTATCATTTGGGAGGGTTCTGATGAATGGTGCAACCACCATGTTCACCTGGAATGAGCCCAATCAAGTATTTATTGCTTGTGGTGGATAGGCCTATTTGCACACAAGATATTAAACCTACAAATATTGTGAGTGATGGACAGCTATTGAGAGGGCATGGCATAATATCTCTCCAGATATCTTCCAAAGATTTGTGGAATCAATGCCACATCAAGTTGCTGTGCTTTGCTAGATTAGAGTGTGTCAGTGTATATATGAGCCCCCAAATTTATAATTTCAATTTCATTTACTTGGTACTGAAGATAAAAATCATAAATTTTCATCAATCCTTGTTCTGTTTTTTACATTATAATTTGATAATTATATAGTTTACTTCATAAGCAGAAAGCGGGACTTATAGTTGCTCATGCTATCAAAAACATCTGGAAAATGATGCATAAGAGATAAGAAAGAAATCTATGTAGTACAAATATATTTTGATGGTGAAAATTATGTACAGAGTGGTTGCTGAAGGGTACACTAAGATAACAGTTGTTTTTTTGTGTAAAAGTAATCATCAGGGAAAAATTGTTACAATACATCAGTATGTTCATTACAATATTAAGGAGCATCATTAACATTGCTCACTCTTTGAATTGACAATTATTTTTTTTTTTTTAATTACATTAAGATAACCAATACTAGTATGGATTAACCATATATAAATCATTCTTTTTTTTTTTTTTTTTTTTTTTTTACTGCTGCCTTTTTTGTAAAGAGTTGCATGTCTGATTGGTTTAACAAAGAAAAAACAAAAAGGAATAAATAAACTACAGTTGCCATTTCAAAGTTTAGAATAATTTATTTTTATTATGAGACGATTGAAGATTTTGTAAAATTAACTGCTTGGTGGAAGGTTCACTCCCTTTGGTTTCAAAGTGGGGTTTTCCTTTTTATTTAACTAAGTGCATGTTTTAGCAAGACTCATTTACATGAAATCTCAGAGACTGGATATGCATGCATGCATCAGTATTTATTATTTAATCAAGTGATTCTCACTGAATGGCACCAAACAAGAAATCATTTCAATCTTATTTTTAGATTGGAGATGCTAAAAATATTTATTTGAAGATTAGTCAGATAAACCAATATTGGTTGTTAATAAACTAAAGATATCTATAAATTATATTGAAATAATAATGGTTCATATAAAAATTACAGAAGACATAAGTGTCCTTAATAGATTATGGGCAAGAACGTAATGAAAACTGATATAGGACACATCAAAATAGGTAGCATGTCAATGTCCTTATAAACTACAACATTTCTGTCAAATGGAAATTAATATGAATTCAAAAAAAATTGTTGAATCATCACATGAAAAAAATAAAAATAACAAATTCACAACTAGGTTTTGGAATGCAAAATAGAATAACTTTACAACTATTACAAACTTGTATAAAATATCTTAAATAATCAACTGAAGTTAAAAGATGGGTGCTATTTGAAATTTAAAACTACTATAAAAATAATCATCTATATAATTTATTAACATTAAAAGTTTGCAAGTGTGAATGAAATTCAAAGGAGTTGAATGAAAACAATTAACAGTAAAACAAAGTTTATAAGGGTAATACTTTCAACTAGGAAAATAATTCAGAGGAAATTTCATGAAGACACCACCAGGAGACCACTAACACTCATCAGACAATTGACCACAGTAAAAATGATCCAAGTATAAATTATGCACAAAGCCAGTAGAGAGAAAGATTTTATGGTTGGAAAATATATTATGACTTATAAATATTGTTATTAACTGAAGAGATTTTAATTGAAGAATGTTTATCACTGAGGACTGTGGCAGGAATGCAGACCAGATAAACTGAGAAATTCATTCAAACAAGATTCTTAGATAAAAAAAAGAATTCTATTTTTACCAATAAATGATCAAGGATTAAATTACAATTTGAGCCAAAGAACTTATTTGCATAATGACTGTTTTGAAGTTAAAAATTCTAACTACTTGGTTGACCTATATAGATTAAAGAATAAGAAGTAATTATTCATACACTTTCATGAATTTAACAAGTACAAAGCAAAATATTGTAGAAAATACTATTTCTAAAGTGGTTTGAAGTTTTTTCTTTTACTGATTGCATAATGATTATACTTGCACTGAGAAATAAACCTTAGTCTTCTTGTCCCATGCAATAACCACAAAACAACTAATTTTATGTTTTAATGAAATGAAAAAATAAACTCCAGGACATTGTTTCACATTTAAATCTGCAAATATCTAAAATAAGATTGGATAAATAGATATTTTTATTTTCACTGAATCAATTTATCTGAACATATAGGGAATAGGCTAAAATTGTGAATGAGAAAAGCAGAAAATTTATTTTTCTATAATAAGCATTTTCAGATTGATTAAAACCTTATCTTGTGAGAAATCTTACTTTTGAAGATAAAATATTATTACTACAAGGATTTATTTCAATCAAAATCATTACAGAAATTTTAATCAAAATATTATGATTAATGTGACAGCTAATTTGTGTGTGTTTGGGAGTGGGGTGGGGCTGGAATCGTACAGTATATATGCTGAATATAATACACTTGCTAACATGCAAAAATCATTCAAATTAGAAATGGTACAATATTTTTATCTACTGAGTTTCTATTGTTAATAACGTTTCAATAGCAAGTTATATTTATTAACTTTAGTATTTTATATACAAATCTTGGAATCTAATAATAATAATTTATATGCTTTGAAGTTTTCAGTTGAATAAAAACACGACTAGACTGCTGTAGTTTTATATCTCAATTTTATAAAAATAAAAAATAATTTCAATTGAAACAGACACTAATATCTAAACTGTTCAAAGATAATTTGCTAGTCAGTATTTCATGAATTGCTGCTTAAAAAAATTAATTTTGCAAGTTATGAAATAATTATTATTCACTGTTGAATTGCTTTGCCAAATTCACATTCTTCTTGTATATGTCATATCTCTTCAGGATCAGGATGCAGGAGATCATGGCTCCCCATAATTTCCAGTCCTTTGTAGCTCTTACTAAAGTCCCCCCCCCATCACTGTTCTGCTAACCATTTTTACACAAACTCATTAGGTAGGTTATGAACTCCTTTCTTCCGTTCCTCTTGCCTTCAATATGTTCTGTGAGTGTCAAATTTTCTAAGCCTTCTTTCTTCATTATGTGCCTCAAAAATTTCAAAAGTCTCTTTCTGATGCTAAGTATGTATCTGTTTTGCTTCCATTTTCTCAAAAACCTCATTGTTGCTCACATGTCCAGCTTCTGGTATTCTTGGCACCCTACTGTAGAACTTCATTTCTCTTGCCTCAAATCTCCTCTTTATCACCTGTGAGGAGGTTGTCCAGCATCCACTACCATATAAGAGGACTGATATTACATAACAGTTCAGTATGCTTTTCTTTGTTTCTAATGACATTTTCTGGTTTCTTAATAGTTTGCTTAGCTTTTGGAAGGCATCTTTTGCTATCCCAATGCACCTTTGAATTCAGTGTTGCATTTTCTGGCCTCTTAAAATTTTTGTAATTACTTTAATTTGAACAATGGACTGTCCCTTAAATTATCTTCATACAGTTGATTATTAGTCCTTTCTTCTTAAATTGTAAATAACTTATAAAAAGATGATAGAAAATCTTTACTTCATCTACACGTCATTATTTGGTTGTCTTAAGTTTAATATTGATATTATATATATATATATATATATATATATATATATATATATATATCATACATGTAACTACTCTGAGCAGTAACCACATCATATGTACTTTATATTGACCGATTTTCTTGTATCACTTTTAGAAAGAAAATTCTGTTTACTAATGTTAAAATGGCTACACAAGCAACTGTTTACTGGTATCAAAGTCAAATAAACAGACCTTATTGCCTGGTACATTTGTGATGAATCACAAAGAGATAAATGACAAAAGTTACCCTTTTACACATGATTTAGTTCTAATTCTCTCTAGATAAGTGTGGACAACAATGTTAAAGATAGACTGATTAGTTGAAAGATAAGGGCCCAGTATAAATGACATTTGAATCACATCCCAAATAACAAACATATGTGGGAACCAAATCTGTTCTTACACTTTTTTGTATTGCTGAGTAGTCAGATATTGAGAAACTAAAAGTAATTGACAAATTCTAACCTCAGGTAGTTTTAATATTTATTACATCATTCTACAATTATAAAGACATTAAGTTTATTATCTTCAGAACCTTTAGTATAATGTTCATTATTATTATTATTTTTTAAAATCAAAGTGTTTACTTTGTTACTGGAATCATTCTAAAAGATACTGAATATTCACTTGGAGAACATTTAGTATCTTTTCAAAATTAAAGGAAATAGAACTTTATATATTATTAATCAGAGTCAATTTAATTTAATTCAAGTTTATTAACATGAAGATACCTATTGCTTATCTTTCATTTGATTTAAAATTATTTATTCATTTTTTTTTGTTTAGTACTATTTATCTGTTCCTCTCCCCCTTAAAAGAGTAAAAAGAATTATAAAAAAAGCAATGGGGTTTCATACTACTACTGATGAAGTTATAAAATATCTTTGTTAAATAACCAACAGCCTATCTGCAGAATGTAAAAATATTTACAGTACTAGAAAATTTTTATCATTTCTTTTGGCTGTTTGAGTCTTATTGAGAGTACCATGTATACTAAAAAATACATTTGTTTTCACTGTATCTAAGAAATTATTTACATTTTTTTCTGTAGAGTCAGGACCACCAACATCCTTAATGGATATGGCATTAAAAACATAAATCATTTATAATATTACCTAAAATTAAAATAGAAAATATAACATGAAATTTCAAGCATCAAAATAAAGATTATAATCTCAGAAAATAAAGTGTATTACATGAGATTTTTTAAACGTTTCCTAAAACTGATTTAAAAGTAGATCATGTGGAGTTCTTGAGTTTTGATAATACCTTAATTGGTAATGGTATATCATTGGTACAATTTTTTACCAGTTAATCTACAAAAACAATAAAAAATAATTATTTTCTTTGATATGTAACAAAAAAAAATTAAGAATTCAAAAATTTGTGTCCATCAAGAAGTTACAGGTTATTTGACATGTGAGATATTACTCGAGGTAAGGTAGTAATTCTGTTCTGCTTGTATTTTTGTTTTTATATCCCTACCTATATGCATATGCAAATGTGCATGCATACACAAAACAATAAATTCAACATGAATTATTATTAGAAAATATTAAATAGGCTTGAGAATAAGCCACATTTTGGTAGAAATTAAGTTTGCAGTAAGTACAAAGCTCGGAGTTCCATGCTAATTTTCTATTTTTGCTATATACTCTGAGATTCTAAATATTATTTTTACTGATGCTCACCTAATACAAGGCCCAAAGGATACTCAAGGTAGAGGATTACTGTGTGGGGTTGTATTAACATAAGGAAAGATAACAGCCAATTCTAGACTCAAAGATGTCAAGATTTAAAATTCAGAAGAATTTTACTAATGAATAGTTTAACTTAAAAAAGAACTTTTCATAAAAACATTTCCCCTTATTATTTTCATTTAAGGTTATGCAACAAAATATTTTAATTGTAAAGTAGGTGAAAAAATGTGTACAAATTTTTATGTTCAATTCATTGAATTTTCCTTAAGTTTTCATACATAAGTCTTTTTTCTCATAATTGTTTAAAATTTATGAAAATTTTTAACTGTTAAAATAGAAACTGATCTTAAATTGTGAATTTTATAATTGCATAAATTGTATTTATTGGGGTTATATTATCAAATTTAATATAACATATTTTGTTAAATGGTTGACTTCTTACTTTTTGCTTATATCTTGTATACAGTTGGAATCATACTAGTATAGACTACTGACTTATTGTGATAGAGTAAGGTAAAAATGGTTATATCCTTTCATTTTTTACAGACAGATTGTGCAAAATCTTAGTGTTTATTTTAGTAAAAAGTTAAAGCATAGAGTTAAAATTTTGTCACATTTTTGCTTCTGAAACTGCGAAGACTACAAAACCATATATAGATATAATACACTTAGATAAAAATGAACTTACATATTAAAAAAGAAGAGAGAGAAGAAATACAAGAATTAAGCTTTAGTTTTAGTTCTTTATATATTTTTTTTTTAACCATTTCACCTCAAGCGAGGCAATAAAGCGACTAGGATGCAAGAGGTTAGAGAACATGAAAAAAATTACTATTAAGGAAAGAGGACAATAAAAGAATAAGAATTAAGACAGAAGATAACAATTGACATTGCATTTAAATTTTTGAAGATCGAAGTTGACTGGGAAGCAAGAAACTGGAAGAGAATTCCACAAGTGAGAAGTGCAATAGAAGAAACTTAGCATAGAATTTACGGTTACATCTAGCCATTTCAATTGTAAAATGATGCAACCTTATCACCCATCTAGTACTGTGCTTATATTTATAAAGTCTAGGTACCACAGTGGAAAGTTCATCAGAACAATTACCATGAAAGTATTTATAGAAAAGGCACAGGGAAGCTATGTTATGGTGGAGGGAAAGGGACTGAAGCTGGGATGACAGGTCAGGACCAATAACATTGCAGATTCTTCTTTAGATTTTATTGAGAATCTCTAAATATATAGCAGGAGGTCCAGACCAGAAGTGGCAGTAACATTCAAAGCAAGGATGAATGGTAGACTTATAAATATGTAAGATGGATTCTGTCAAGAAAAATTGTCTAGCACCATATAGAGAACCAACTTTCTTTGCTGCAAACTTAGGAATTGATTCAATATACTCTTTCCACCTCATCTTAGCTGAAAACATTAGTCCGAGAAGATGCAATAAGTCACTCTCCTGGAGGTTAGTATCAACTATGCTGATGAAATGTATTTCTGAGGCATTAAAATTAACAAGCCACTCCTTGTCCCATTTAACATCAGTTGCCAATTTGACTTAATTGAACTGAACTGATTTACTATTAAGACATTATTGTATATAGAAAACTAGCAATAGTTTCAGGAAGAAAAGGCTTGGTGATTATTTGTACCACAGACATTTCTGAATTAAATGCATACACATTTTAATAATACTGGATTAAAAACAAAAGATACAATCATAGATCTATATTTTTTTATGTTTTTGATTTGTCATTTTGATAGTTTATATAAACAATTCAATATAATCAAAAGAGCTATACTAGAAACCTGCACAAATGTCAATTGCATGACTAAAAAGTAGAAGTATCTTTCTTATTATTGCTTGACTCATTCTCACTTCTGACTGTTTTCATATTGTTTATTAACAAAGGCATCATTAACAGTTTGATTTTAGCCAAATGGAGTAATCAATAAGCTATTTATTTCAATGAAAAGGAAAAATCCTCTTTAGAAATGAATTTCTGTTTATTTTGTTTAACTCGGAAGTGTATGAGAAACAATGTTATTGTTAAAAGCAAACAAAAAAAGCAGACTTTCAAAGAATTATGACATCTCTGACAACTTTTCAAAATGCAGAGACAGAAAAATCACATTAAAAAACCCCAAAAAAACAAACAAAAAAAAAAAAACCCCAAAAAACATTCAAGACTGTATTAAAAAGCAGTTACTTAGATTTTTATCTAGATTAAATGTTCTTTGGAGAGAGAAGAAAAAACTTAAAGGAAAATTGAAAATTAAAAAAAAAAAACAAAAGAAAGAGAAAATACACTATATACTTCCAAGTAGTAAATTTGTTTAAGGAGAAATACATTTAGCATGAAGTAGAACAAAACCTTATTAACAGTCCTTGTAAAGTTTCTTTTATCTAAATATTCATTTCTCAGCATTAACTTTTGTCTGCAAAAAAAAAAAAAAAAGAAAAAAAAAAAGTAGTCAAAAAGATGTTTTTTTCCTTTGATACTGCTATTATTTTAATTACCTTCACTCCTCAGCAATGTTTTTTTTAAAAGCAATGATTAGAATTTTAATAAAACTTAAACATATGAAAGTGAATTTATACATTTTCTTTGTTATTGAGAATTTATAACAAAAATATTAAACACTATTTATTAGACTGTATATTGGAATTTTTGGCAAAAATTAGCTATTTACCAATAAATTCAAACTTTATAAAATGGTAAATAAAAGAATCTAATAAATAGTGTTTAATATTTTTGTTGTAAATTCTCAAGAACAAAGAAAATGTATAAATTCACTTTCATATGTTCGGGTTTTATTAAAATTATAATCATTGATTTTAAAAGAAACATTGCTGAGGAGTGAAGGCAGTTAAAATAATAGTGGTGTCAAGGGAAATACCATCTTTGACACTGTTTTTTGGCATTTGCCGATTTCTCACTATACTTATTTTTTCATCTCAAATTTAAAAAAAGAAAAAAAAGAAAAAGTATTTTTCATACAAAAGCTTTCAATATATATATATATATAAAAAATTTTTTTAAATATTAAGTAGCTTTTATTTTAATAACACCATCATTAAATCCATACATTATCTAAATAGTGAACTCAGATTATATACAAACAATAACAAACATGGATATTGTAGATCAAGTAAAAGGGTATTAAATATAGTTGGCTCATGTTTATAATTCGAATTGATAACATGGTCAGTGTGACATCATAAATTTACAGTAATTAATCTTACCATTACAGAATTATATGAGAGCCAAGTGGCATATAAAATATTACTTATCATTGATTTTTTTAATATTCATATGAGCTGTGCACAGCTGACAAGTGTTATAAGCAATATTTTAAATAAGAAAAAATCTGATTATATTCAATAAGCCTAGTAATTAAAATTCTTAAACAGTTATTCCTTCTATAATTAAAATAAAAAGACAGTTGCTAAAATATTCAATTATTACAATAAATCCACAGTAGATACATAATCATGAATTGAATTTTGGTCTACAAATTTCAATGCTCAATTTATGTGATTAATAATATCACTATTGAATAAAGTGCATTGATAAAGATTATGTTGAAAAATAAATGCTTTTCTTTCACCATTAGACTATATATAGATTTACTGATGTTTATTTTCTATGTGTCATGCCCCTTAAGGAGAGTTAAAATTTGGTTAATATGCAAGATACTTCAGATTTAGGTGCAAAAAAATTTCATAGAGTATGTTAAGTAAATAATCTCAGTAATTATATCATTTTTTAGCGAGATGTTTTGTATTTTATACTAGAGTACCAAATTCAAGGCCAAATATTTTGTGATTTATGTATTTAGAAGCTAAAAACTAATTATTTGAATAGGATAGAAGATAAAATTTTGCTGAAGTATTTTTTTTTAAATTGAAATTTTGTTTTTAAAGATATTATGCATGTACATGTATGTGCAAATGGCATAATGGTTATCAGCACAAAAATTAAATCAGCAGGCAGAGACCAAACTCTGGCTGAGGCTGCTGCATTCATTGCACAGTAATGTACTTGGATCATGGCATAGATCCATCTCTTCTCCTCCCAGCTATGAGTAAAATAGGAGATTGGGATCCTGAGCCTTAGTAGGAGGGCAACATTGAATTCACCTCCAACCCACACTCTAGCAAAGTCCATCTGATGAACTTTGAGGAAGTTGTGAATCATGCAGTGGTTACATATACATGATGGGTTCTGAAAAGAAAATTCTCAGTTCTATTAAAAAAGCAAACAAACAACCAACCAACAAAAAATAAACTGATGCTTGGTTAGATTTTGGGAAGCGTGTCAAGCCGAGAACGTTTCAGCACACCCTAAGGCGTTCTGAAAAGTTTTCTATATATTCAGTAAAAAAAAAAAAAAAAAAAAAAAAAAAAAAAAAAAAACTTAGCTCATACCTAATATATATGACAAAAAAAATAAGATTGTAAAAATAATTTCACTTATAGTGATTAATTACATACTTTAGAATATTAAGAATAACCTACTTAAATAGACAAGACACTTAAATGTGTTTCAGTTCAGCCCCAAAATTGTCAACTGCAGGCAATGACTTGAGTCCCTTAACACAGAAGAGTTAGAGGATGATATTAAACTTACACATAATATTACTACTTTATTTGGTATTTACATAACTCAATACATAAATAAACAATTAGGCACCCTTAAAATTTTTACTTTTACTAAAACAATTTAATACACACAGAGATCTTTAAAAAGGCACCAAATTTATCTTGGTAGCTCAATTAATAACAAAGTTATGACCATTCAAAGTTTGTCTGTATGCTACTGGGCCAGAAGCCAATATCAACAGTGTAACTAAAGATGCTGGATTCAAACTAATTAAAAAATCATTATAAATGTAATGTCATATAGGTAGTCTTGAAGTAAATGAAATATAATAATAACAACAACAACAGAATCAATAATTATTAGATCAGACCAACTTAAACATTGGGAAAAATTGCATTCTCAAAATCAAAATTGTTAAGACATAAATTAGATGGGCACTTTTGACTGTTTATATATGTTTCATTTCAACAGTTAATGCCTTGCAAATTCTTGCTATGATTCACAGCACAACAGAGATGAAGCTAAATCTTTTTTTTTTCAGTAATACATCAATAAAAAACTCATTATTTACATAATGTAAAAAAAGCCAGAAGTGCAATTTGATATGTCAAAAGTATACCATCCTGAACTTGCCATAAAAAAGAAACTTTGGGATTAGGAACAGTTTTTTCTCTGTAATATGGATAACCTTTCTTATACAAGTATCTGATTTTGAAAATTTTTTTTGAAATTATACAATTTTTAAATTGAAAGCGGTATTATATCAAAGTCCCACCTAGACAAATGTTGATGCCACCTGTGCAATCCCATCTAACAAAGGCCATTAAAAATAATAATTCTGCCTTTAATTGGAACTAAACTTTTGATTACAGAGATGTAATATCAATGACTAGGTCAATTTAAAAGTCGGAGTAAAAGTATACTGCAACCTGTTGGCCTTGGTGCTCATAACTGAGGGTCATTTGGAGTCATTCTTCTTCATAACAAGCCTGAATTTTCTGTTCAAAACTATATTTTCTTTAGTGAACAAATTCTCTATAGAAAAAGGACAAAAATGAACTTGGGATCAAACTTTTTAAATTGTACAATTAGATTTTATCTTTTTCTTTACCAGTATTTTCTAATATTCCATACTTGGTATTTTAAGGATTATCTAACAAATGATAAAAAAAAAGTTACATTAAACTGTGGTTAAAATTGCTAACATATGAAAGAATGCTGAAAAGTTCTTGGCCTTATATATTTTCCAAAATTTGATCAAATGACCAAAATCAGATCACTTTTTTTCTTTTCTTTTGAAAGGCTTTCTTGGTTAGGTTAAACACTTTTTAGTTTCTCCTTGTATAGAACCGGCATTTTTAATTTTGGCTGATGATTACTTATGATTACATTACTCAAATTAGTTAAAACTTGACTGAAGTTTGTCTCATGTTAATAATTTAGATATCAACAAATGGATATAACATGGCTTTTAATTGGCTTACATTCATCCTATCTCTTGGGTGCAGTTTTAACATTATATTCTACTCATTTTGTTGCTAAATTTAATACCTGAAATTAAATAGCAAAATAAAAATTAAGGTAATTTCTAAATAAAATATGTGTCAGTTCCAAAGATTAATTAAAAAAGGCAATTAAGGAATCATAAATCAGAGAATACCAACAAGGAACAGTTATTTGGGAAATAAAAGAAGCTGTTAGAGGAATTAAAAGGATAAGAGAATGACTCACATTAAACTTCTTATTTGTAACAATTAGTTTCAATATAGAAACTTTTGAATATTTATTCAATAAAAGGACTAAAGAGTAGCAATAACAAACATTAATAAAAAGACAGTGATCTCAAATCAGGCTAAATACAATTAATGTTCATTGATGTTCAATGAAGAGTCAACAGTGTTAAGTATTAAACCAAAGAGATACTGATAGTTTTATGATTAGAAAGTACAGCTGGCCCTTCTAGAAATGTGCTATATATAGAGATATATTGGAGAATTTGTTTTTCAATACTTAATCCTTACTTTTTTGAGAAGATTCCTAGTTACTCTTGTTTTAAAATCAATTCTACTTCTAATGCTAAGTAGGTTAACTTCATTCCAGGGAAATTTAAAACTGAAAGTGAAAGTCTGGCATGAAAGGAACAAAATTTACCAGCAATAATAATTGATCTGCAAGCCACATAATTGGTTCAAATCTTTGTTACATGTTTATAAGACTTCTTAAAAAAAAAAATTCATTTTGGAAACAATTTTAAAATGAGATTTTTCATTATTAGTTTCACTTATCCATTATGGTTTGAAATACAAAGAATTATCACTTCAATAAATGTGTTAACTAAATATCAACAAAAACAATTGCTAAGTGTATATGATATACACACTAAATAGATCCAAATTTATATATGATGAATATTGAATGTTTATTCAAATAAGGTGTTACAAAATAATTTTTGTTCAGTATAATTCATTTCTCTTTTTGGCATTAAATTATGGAAAGAGAAAGATGGGGGCATTGATAGCTTTTTGTATAAACTATAAATTACATGCAGTGTAAATAAGTACTTAGGAAATTTTGAATTTAAAATAAAATTTAGAGAATTTTCAACTCAGAACATCCACTCCCCAATAAGTAAATGGCAAACAATTGTAACAACTTGAAAAGAAATTTCAAAACATAACTTATGCTTAATACTATTGGGTTGTCCGGAAAGTTCATGCTAGTTTTTAGTTGTTCATGTTCCAACACGTTAGAATATGTCAAATTTATCAACAGATATAATATGCTTACATTTCCAATTAGAGCACACTTCAAACAAACTCTTGAGAAAGAAAGTTTAAAATTACTTAATTTGTATCAATTTTGCATGCCTATGAAAATGGAAGATTATAAGGTGCATTTTAGACACTTGATGCATTTTTTTTTTTTTTACTATAAAGACAAAAATGCATCACAAGCAATAAAAAAAAGATGTGCTATGTATAATGAAGGTGCTGACAGAACTGTATGGAAGTGTTTTTTCTAAGTTGGTGATTGTAGCCTTATTGATAAAGAATGTTCAGGCAGACCCTCACACTACAAATGACGACCAAATCAAGATATTGATTGAGAATAACACGCATTACACAATACTGGAATTGGCAGAAACACTAAATTTATCAAACTCCACCATCCATGATCACTTACTGAAGCTTGGGTACTCCAATTGCTACAATGTTTGGGTACCACATGATCTGGATGAAAAGAATCTTTTGGATTGTATTTCATCTGTGATTTGCTGTATAAACGCAATGAAAATGCACCTTTTTTGAAGCAAATTGTGACAGGTGATGAGAAATGGATTGCTTACAACAATGTTCAGCAAAAAAGATCCTGGGGTAAGTGACATGAGCCAACTTTAGTCACCTCAAAAGCAGGTCTTCATCTTGAAGAAAGTCATGCTGTGTATCTGGTCAGATTGGAAAGAAATCCTGTACTATGAACTTCTGTGAAGTAACACATCAATTGATTCCGAAAATTACTGCTTTCACCTGGATGAATTAAAGGCAACAATTCAAGAAAAATGCCCAGAATTGGTGAACAGGAAAGGTGTTATTTTCTATCAGGATAGTACCAGACCTCATGTTCCTTTGGTGACCCAGTAAAAATTGTTGCAGCTTACCCCACCCACCATTGCTCATTGGATTTCCATTTATTCAGGTCATTGCAAAATAATCTCAAATGGTAAAAATTGTAATTCTTTGGATGACATAAAAAAAAAAAAAACAACACCTTAATGAGTTCTTTGCTGAGAAACCACTGAAATTCTGGGAAGGTGGAATTTAAGTTGAAGGAAAAATGGAGAAAGGTTGTGCAACAAAATGGTTCATATTTAGTTGAACAAACATGGCATAATTTTCTTTTGTGTTTTTTTCCCTTAAAAATCAGCCTGAACTTTCCAAACAATCCAATATTTTGCCACATGTTTTATCTTTAAATTTATAAATTGTGAAAAAGTTTAAAGAATATCTAGAATAAAACAAATAGCTTAAAATAAAATTTCCAGAAGTATATTGATCTAATTATCATAAGCAGCAGCAGCTTAGGGAACAAGTTATTCAAAATTAAATCACATGAAAAATTTAGTCTTTAAAGGAGAGAAATTTAAAAGAAAAAAGAAAACATAGCATTTGAAATAAATGAGGTAAAAGGAAAATTGCTCAATGACACAAGAACAATAGCCTTATATTCAAATAGAATATACAGAAAAGCAATATGTAGCAACAATTGGTATATATTCATTGTTAATCAATTTTATGAGAATTTATAACTATTGAATCAACATGATGCTGATACAGTAGATAAAGTTTGGTTTCAGCTTTCTCAAATACCAGCACATGGAAGAAATTGCTTCCTAATGCACCTAACACTTAATTCTTCATAACTCAAAATACATAGGGAATGATGTATTTTTGTAATAATTGATAAAAACAAATAGTCATGGTTATAACTATTCGGCGTAAATTTAATCAACATTTTCTTTTAATCTGTACAATTTTCAGAAAACAAGTTTCCAAATTTAAATTAAGAGCATAAATGTAATAGATTAGAAAAGAAACTAATCTTCATTGAGAACAAAACTTAATAATTCAATAAAGAGAACAGTAGTTTTTTTGCAAAGATTAGAGTAAGCTAAATAATTTTTTCTAAGAAAAAAATCCAACTTTACTTTGATGCTACTTATAGTCTTACATTTTGAAAAATTGCCTCAGATAAATATTGAGGCATGAAGTGATGTAAGTTATTGGTATGGAAAATGAAATAGTTGTATAATTTGAATTCCAGTTCAATGAACTTAGGAAAGGTATGAGTCAATGTTTCCTGTGTGATGTTTCATTGATATGTCTTGATGTTGTTGGCAATAGTTGAAAAGAAGGTAGTCAGGAATTCTTGTTAGTAGTACTACTAATCTCATGTTACCTTGAAAGGGGGTAGCCAGTGTCAAGCACAACACCTTGATGATTTTGTAAATTACAGGTGCAATCAAATAAACAACCAATATATTGATAATATCAAGAATTTCAGTTTAATTCATATTTCCTGAATGAGTGTCAGATTATGAGCAATATCCTTTTTCAAAACCAATTATGAAAGATTTTGAAAATTGTATCATCTAAAGTTATCAAAAATGATAAAAATGACCTTGTAATAAAATTATGTAAATATATGTGATATCGTAAAATATATTTCCATAATTAATTTCTTCATTGCATAACTAGAATTTATTTACAGAACCATTTTTTAAAACTTACAGTTAATCATACAGCAAACTGTTCCTTATCAAGCTTAATTACTGTGTCTGTGTTTTGGAGCCAAATCATTTCTCACAAATACAGACAAATTGAAGTGAAGAAAATAAGATTCTAATGTTTGCATCCAATTATAATATTTATATTGAAATTAGCCTTTAGGATAACAAAATATTTGAAATGATTATTATAATTGTTAAAGAACAAAAGTAAAGAATATAATTGTAGAAAATTAATTAATGTAAGCGTGCCTATGGTATGATATTCTTAAAAGAATTCTTTATTGTTGGTCATCAGTTTTATCCTGAAATAACAACTGTTTGATAAGTCATCAATTTCCACAACATATTAAAATGAAATTTTGGAGGAAAATGAACTAAAATAACAATAATAATGATTTCTTGACAAAATATTTAAATATTTATAGACTTTAAGTTAGAGTCAAAATTTTCATATTGATTCTGTAATGAGAGAGAGAGATTAATAGTTATATAAAAAGCAGTGCAACTATAATTTTAGATTTTTTTTTTTTTTTTGAGTAGCAGGACATTTCTAATATAGATGTACAAATGCTAAATGTACATGGACACTAAGATTTTGATACACTCATCATAACTTGAAATTAAATTTTGTGACTTTACAAAAAAAAAAAATAATTTGACTTAAAAACCTGAAGGATGTATTATCCATAAAATGTGATATAAAGCAACAGAAAAGATGGCATTTTAATCCAAAAATGTTTGACATAACACTAAGTAAAAAGAAGAATACAGGCATTGTTGTGCAGATATGAGTTAAGCTATTATATTAAGTACTTTTTACAAACTTTTCTGACAAACTAACATTATTATTGGAAGCTTTAATCAGAATTGATAAGTCCTTAAAAGAATATAAAATCTGAATAGTTTTTGATCAAGGTAAAATTAATCACAAAAATCACATCCTGCCAAAAAAGTGATAATAGTAACAAGCAAATTTTTTTTTAAAAACCAAAACTATTCAAATTTAGTTACAGCAGAGAAAATAAAAAAGTAATTACTTAAGTTTAATGATTATTTTCATTAAAACTATTAATATTTAAAAATAAATCATTGGATATTGCAAATTTGTTGTTGAAATAAAATTTAATGTTGCAAATTTAAAATTAACTTTTTTTTTTTAGTAAGCAGTAAACTAATATGACAGTTCCAAGTAAAATTTTATAATTTTTTAAGTAAAAATTTTGGGAAAGAATTTGCATGAAAAAGCAATATCATTTCTAAGTATTAACTCAAGTGTGTAAATAATTATCAATAGAAACATAATATATTGTTTCTTCCACCAAATGGATTCTCCTACTAAGTGTTAGTAAACTATAGTTAGAAATGAATTCTAGATTTGTAGTCAACTTAAGTAGAATTTATAAATTTGGCATCTGATTGTGCATTTAAAAATTTACATTTGAAAATCTATTAAAAGTAAATGTTATGATGCAAGAAAACTGAATCAAGACTTACTGCATTAAAACATTTTTTTTTAGAATTACTGTTGAATAGCCAATAATTAGGCATGCAACTTAGCAAATACAGTTCTTATTTACTAAACAGTTTTATTTTGGCACAAGGCTGTAAGTATGGGGCACATAGTAAGGATTAAATTTATGACTCAGTAGTAACAATAAAGCAATAAAATCAGCTTGATTGAATAAATTTGCTATTTTTTCAATTCTATAGCATAAAAATTCATTGCTTACTGATAACTTATTTGATATGGCAGTAAGCTGTATTTGTACAAATCAATGTTTATCAACAAAGCAGGTTGACAAAAATTTACAAAGTTTGTTAGTAGTTCAAAATAAAAGCAACTCTTTCAAATGTGTAATGCTTTTCAAAAGATATGAGCAAAAATGTTTTGCTTTAAAAGAAAATAAAGGTAGGAAAAAAACTCAAGACAAAATTTCATTTTAAATCTAGGTCAAGAGGAATGTTTTAACTTTGAAAAACAATGAATAGACTATAGAAGTAACTAAACTTATTCTTTTAAATTAAAAAGTCATATATAGTTAAAAGCCAGAATAATCTTTTCATTGACTGAATACATAGCATAAAACAAAATTCTGAACTAAACTATACCCTCTTTAATCAGTATTAGAAGGTGGCATAAATGAAAATATACATAATTAAGACCTGAAGCAATTAATAAAAATTTATATAATTTTTTATATTATAAAAGTTTATTTTGGGATATTGTCCAGACAACCAGCCAAAATAAAATAGATTTGTTCCAGTTTGAGATAAGTATCAAATTAAAATTAATTTTAAAAAGTACTAAGCAGATTGTAAAAAAATGATTCAAATAATTAATGTTATTGTTATCTAATTTTTATGTATAAAACAAAAAGCATAGTCTGAAATATTTGGATTTATGTGATATAATGAGTAGAGGACTAAATGGTTAAAACTTTACTAGACATGATAGTCAGAGTACCTTTGATGAAATCATTAAAAAAAATTATTATATATATATATATATATATATATATATATATATATATATATAAGTAAAGCATTATAAACATTTTTATTTCAATACTATTGCAGATTTACAAGAAAGTTTGTGGATGTGTGTAAAGAAAAGATTTTTTTTTTTTTGCTTACCTTTAGTCAATACTCACTTGAAATCATAATTCAATTAATATTCAATTACATAAGTTACAGCTTAAAATTGATATACTTGGCATCTGAATATTAAGTGACCAATATTCTAATTGTTTACCACTGTGCTATATTTTTAAGTAATATTTCTTGGTACAAGATCTTGTGCATTTGTCAAATGGCTTTTAATATTTTAATCTTTGAAATTTTATTTTCTATTTAAAACATGATTTTTTTTCTGAAAATTTCTGAAAACACAAAATTATATTAGCTAAGCTGTTCAGAGAAACATCCTAATTAAAATGTGCTAGTATACCAAAATAGTACTGTTGCTAGTAACCGAGTTTAGCTAAAATGTCCAATATTGGCCAAGATTATTTGGCAGCCATATTTCTGTAGTTTAACCTACAAGTGTTTCTTCATGCTGGAGAAAATACAGATACTAACTGGGTTTGATTCTCTATATTAAAAATATAGAACTATCAGCAGAAATTTTGTGTGTGTGTGTGTGTGTGTGTGTGTGTGTGTGTTGTAACTTTTATCAAATGACATTAGGAACATTAAATTTTAACTTCATTTGAAACATTGTTTTGAATTGTGACAGCTGTCACAGAATGCATTTTGTTTATTGATTCTAAGATTGCAGATGGAAGAAAAACAATCTATTCAATATATTGTATGTTTTTACTTTAACTAAGGTAAAAGTGCAATTCATCCCCCATTCTTTTTTGCAGTTTATAAAGATACTGTAATCAAAAATGCTTTGAAAATATTTGTAAAGTTCTGTCCTGGTGATTTCTTACTGAAGTAAGCCAGTCGAAGTTGATAGCAAGAATAATGTTATAATATGGGAGTTAGCCAACATGCACAAAATATCTGAATGAAGTATTAAAAATCCTTTGCACTGGCTTGGTTATGTTAATCACTTTGATGTATAACTTCCATGTAAGCAAAACAACAACTGGATTATGTTACATGTGATTCTTTACTAAGTCAACACAAAATGTGATAAGTGAAGAAAAGTCGATACTTTACAAAAGAATGAAATACAAGAGATTGTGGAGTAAATTAAATTAACTTTACAAATAAGGTGGTGCAACATTGTGATTGGAAGAGCATCCTCTACTATGAGTTCCTTCTAGAGAAGCAAATTATTGCTCCCATTTAGACCAACTTATAGTTAGAGTAAAAAGAAAGCTACCCAAAATTAGTTTAGATAAGGTGTAATATTCCATGAAAAAAATGCTAGACTGCATATTTGTTGAAGCTTGGTGAGAAAGTTTTCACTCCTCCATCATATTTGCCATATTTTGCACTTTCAAATTATCATTTATTGCAGTTATCATAGTATTCACTTAAAAGAAAAAAAAAGAAGCAGTTCTATGAAAGACTGTAAAAGACTTAGAGCAGAGTTCTTTATTGAGAAAGATATAAAGTTCTATAGAATTCAAATTTCCTAAAAGATGACAAGATAATGGAAAAAATGATAAATATGTTGTTCAATAAAGTTAATGTTGAAAATAAACAAACTTTTGACAATCTGTGAGGCTACCTATTGCCTTGTGAAACTTTAATAACATTCATCTTAAAGATTATAATTCTATAGTTTTAATCTTAACACTGGCTAGTGAATAAGTATCTTTTCTTTAGTAGACTATTATTTATTTTATAGCACAGATTTTTTTTTCCAAGAGTATTGATAAATTGCAGCCACAAGCTAGACTAACAAGATCTAGATGTTTGTCAATATTTTAACATTCCTAACGATACACCTCTATCATATATCCTATCTTTCCAGTGTAATTACTGACAATATTTTTATACATGGTTTTACAACAGTTTGAAACTGTTATAACTTGTCTATTCTGTTTACTGCTACTCTAAAAATTAAACTCTAAACAAAATCAATTTAAACAAAAGAAATCAATTTTTTCCTGTAATTTGTTTCAATAAAGTACATATTTACATGCAAAAATATATAAGCAAAGAAAAAAAAAACTAAGCTTAATTAAAGCTTCAACTTAATAATGAAGCATAAAGGTTGAGAGTGAAATTGTGGTTTTCTTTATTCTATTTATTGTTATTGCATTTATGTAGATTTACTAATTTTATATTTCAGTTTTTAAAACATGAAATGAGAACAGTAGAGATCACAAGCTTACAGGAATATATTTTATGAAAAGGAATAATCTAAGTTGCAAAACATGTTCATCATAGTCAACATTCTTGGCATTTGTAGAAACTATCAGCTTTCCATTGAAATTATAGAATAAAAAGCATTTAGAGTAATCTTACAGGAGGAATAAATTTCTATCTTTTTCCACATATGAGTAAATCCTTATTCATAATTTAATGTTAAAAGCATGTATTTCTTTATCAAAAATTTGAGAAAAAATTTTAAATCTTAGTTTATATAAATATTTGAGGAATAAAAATTAACATGAAAGAAAAGTTCATAAATTTGTTTTTCAGATGAAAGAAATTTTAGATAATTCAAGCAAATATTAAAGAAACTAAAAAAAAAAAAAAGAACTAAAAGGAATTGGTAATTAATCTATATAATGATAATATAGACAGGAAGGGAGGAATAATAACAACAACAAAAAAGTGCATATCTGTTCATGAGCAGAGGAGTAGTGAAGAAGCATACTAATGGTGTTAAGAAGGTTGGCTTTTTAAGAGGAGGCAGCCAAGATGACATGGGAGTCACACCTAGATATTTGGAAACTCCCTCAATCAAAAACAATCAGAGCAGACTGGGTTACGTGACCTGAAAGTATTTCTAAGTGGGCACCACTTACAAGGTTATGTGCTGCTTTTATCAAAACCAGTCACCATATTGTGCCTTGGATACATCACTTTGTTGATGTACTGCTCTTCTATTACAACAACATCTTCCTCCTCTCTTTGCATAATTGTAAGCCAGAAGTAGAGAAAACGTTTTATATGATTTGTTAGGTCGTTCCTTTTGGTCTGGTTTTATATTGTCAAAGTTATTTGATTTTGTATAAAAGTTTTTTTTTTGTTTTTGTTTTATTTAAACACAAATGTCAAAGAAATTGAACTAATTTGATTAAAATAATATAAAATTTTACCAGTTTGGATTTGGATAGAATTTAAGAAAATAAAATTAGTGAATAAAAGCTAATCATCAAAGTAGCTTTGACTTACATGTGCACACAAAAGATGACAAGATTTTTTTTGTTGTCAAAACTAATTCGCAACTTGTTCCAATGTTTTTGAACCAATGTTAAAAAATACACATGTATAAATTTAAGAGTTAATTATTATTGTGGCAAAATTAATGATTTAATGATCTATTATAAATCTAATATTTGATAACAGGTATTATTTTAATAACAAAAACAATGCACTGAAGAGATGAAGAAAAAAAAAAAGGTAAGAAATATTTATCTTGGCTTGTAAAACTCGGAAAGCTTATTGTACAATATACTTAATCTGGCAGTATTTCAATAATTCACTAATGATAATCCAATAGCTTCAACAAAGGTAATGTATCTTTATAAAAAAAACTTTGCTTCCAGCATTGTAATAATAACAGTAATATGTGCTCCCAATTGCAGAGAAATCAAAAGTATGTTTGTTTACCTAAACATCATTGAAGATTAAGTACACTCCTTCATAGCAAAGTCTTTTACAACAGCAATGGCATCTTTTAGCAGGACAATGTATTCTAATACTTTGGTTTCAGGAAAATGAAGACATCACTGTTGCCCTGGTCACCAAACTGCCCAGATATCAATTTCATTGTGCACTGTATCACATAATTTACAGTAGTTAAAAGGACCTGCTGTTAACACCTAGATCACAGAGAAAACCATCATATGTCTTGTATGGCTTTGCTTTATGAGATTAGTTGTTTGCTGACATATGGAAGGCACCTTATTAGGCAGTTGGTTATATTTTAATTTATCTAAATGTCAATTTGCACACACAATATATATATATATATATATATGTATGTATGTGTGTGTGTGTGTGTGTGTGTGTGTGTGTGTGTGCGCGCATGCACACAGAGATGTTGGTGCTGAAAGGTTCTGGGCTTTCCAAAGATCACCACTTCTATTACCAAACATCAGATGACTGATTTTGGGATGTGAGTTAAGCTGTGAAATAAAAAAAAATAAGGAAAGACCATGCTAGTCAGCACAACATTTAGATATTGGACATGGGGAAATTAATTTGTAGTTACAAATAATATGCTCTAATTTTTACCAAGTAACAGTTTGAAAACATTTCATATTTGTATTTAGTTACATCCCAACTCAATAAAATGAGAAGAGAAAATAAGATAAGTTAGCTATTTTTCTTTTATCATTTTAACAGCTTAACAAAACAAAACTGAAAATATTGAATATTCAAAGAGAAAAAATATATTTTTCAGAAGAAAGGAAAAATAAAAATAATTTAAGAAAAATTAACACTTAAAAAAAAATTAACTAAAAAAAAAAAAAAAAAAAAATAACTATTAAAAAAAAAAAAAAAATTTAGGCAAAAAACTTCTTATTAAATTGATTCTGAACATTTTGGTAATGAACAACTTGTATTTATAACTGATTATTTCGAAATGTTATCAATAGAACTTATAAATATACATCAGATACTGAAAAGGTTTTGCTGCAGCTATTTTTTCTACACCCTTCTCTGTGTGCATGTACATGTGTGTGCATACACACCCTATATGCACCTATTTTCTTTCTTTAATTCTTATAAAAGTAATACATTGTTAGATTTAAATAGAATTTTCAGTGTGTAAATAATGATTTCTAAGGAAAGATGCATGAATGGGAAATACATTACATTATTCAATTAGTTTCTATTTGTGCAATAAAACTAACTGAAAATGCAATTACGAACACAATGTAAACCATTTGATTGTGATTAATAGTAAAGCCTCAAGGCATATGTTGAATGGCTTATCTTAAGTTTTCTTATTGTCAGCATAGTTATCTCAAATTGGAAATAATGCTATCATTGGCACTGAAATCTCTGATAATGTTTCACATACTTTCTTCTACAATTGTCAATTTTTCTAAGTGATAATTATATGAATAATATGGTGTTGAAAAGTTCTTGGTCCAACTAAGAAGCCCTTAAAAATACTGATGTTTGGTCATTTGGCTAGATTTGGGAATGTGGGTTAGGTTGAACACTTTCATCATCATGTATCATCATAGTACCATTATACACATTTTATAATCTATCTTGCATGAAATAAAACCAGATACAAGAGAAAATTGCTTTATTGGACTTTTCATTTATTAGTGACAAAGATGCTTGAAACTCAAATGAGATGAGTCTTGTTATCATATACTAACAAAAAAAAAAACAAAACTTATATACCATACCTATGAATACTAATGGCTATGTTCCTATCCTCATAAATACATTGGACACTATTGTAAGTGGGGGTAATATGCTGTTTAAGTAGTCCACCACTAGCAATGGCTTACATATTCACGCTGCTGGCAAGTATAGTATTTTGTTGATGTTATAAAGATTACCATTTTATTTCCAGTCTCTGTTTTGGTTATTCCTCATTCAATAACCCTTTGTAGGTTATAACAAAAATACACAAAAAAAACAAACAAAACAGAAATTTTCAATTAACATTCATTACTAAAATATTACAAATTTTAACTGTTTTCACAACTGGATATGGAATGTATATACTATTAAATATATTAAAGCAATAAAAAATATTTTCAAGAAGAAATTTGCCAGCAAAAATGTCTAAACCTTAAAGTGTTACTAAGAGTTTATGCTGCACAAGTCTCTTAGGTAAGTAAATTCTGCACTAATTTCCAGATGCTTCCAGTGAATTATGAATTTTATTTTTATAATATATTTTACACATTAAATGTAACACCTATTATGAGATTTCTATATGAGTTCTGTAAAATAACACAGATTTTGAAATTTGTCAACTGTTACTTCTGAATACATATTATTCTGAGATAAGGCTCCATTTCTGGGATAGTAGGGTTAATAAAAAGAACAAAATTATTCTCTGACAAGTGATTAGAGATTGGAGTAGTTTTAAAAGATTGAATAAAAATAAACTATAACTAAATTCATCAATATATTTGGCTCTATGCTCTACAGAGATGGTGATGTAATATGAAGGAACCTACTATCAAAAAGTATGAATCAGAATTTAGTCCGAATGGAAAAGATAATTTCTAATTTTAAAAGAATGTTTTTTTTTTATCAAAGAGAGAAGCAGAGATACTTAACCTTCATTACACACAAAAATGGACAAAATAAACAGGATTTATTAGTTTAACTTATAATATAAGTAAACTTTAAAAAAATTACTGATTTTGTAATGTAATATCAAATTTTGTTTGAAATGATAAGTCACCCAAAAAGTTCCTTAAAATTATTAAGAATATAAGACAATTTTTAAAATTTTTTTTAGCATTAGCTTTATAACTTCATAAATCTATACTCCCAGAATGTTTTATCTAAGAGAGAGGAGGGAGGAGAATAGAATAATGCAAATGATAATTCAAAAGTACAATGAAAATTTTCAACCAAGCTGCAACATACATGATCGCCAAAGAATATCTTGGTGGAATATTATGCTCTATCTTTTAATTAATTGTGAGTGCTTTTGTTGATTCTGACTATTAGATGGTCTAAATGGGAACAGTATGTGCTTTAAGTCAATAATTTGCTTCTTCAGAAAGAACTTATAGTTATCTAACCATCTATGCAGTATCACATTCTTTGGAAGAAAATTTACCATTGGTATTATTTGTGGTTGTTTATTTCACTTGAATATCTAATGTTGTAAAGTATCAACTTTTCATGACTTGGCACAAATGAAACATTTTTGTGATGTACTACTAGAAACCCTCATACCAGAATATGTTCCATAAGATTATTTTTTTTGTTTATGTATAAGTAACACTTCAAAGCAACTAACATAACCAAGCTGGTGAAAATGATATTCAAAGCTTCATTTGAATATTTTGAGTATGCTGGTCAAGTATTGTGTTGTATAACACTGATTATTAAAAAAAAAAAACAAAAAAAAAAACAATACAATATAGGTGAGTGAAATTCATGATATGAACAGATTTATTTGATTGTTATCAAACCTCAACAGGTCTGACTGTAGAGCATTGTTTAATGAGAAATCTCTGATACACAACTTTGCAAAATAAATTTAATGCATAAATTTTTCATAAATTGCACAAATCTTATTTATTTTTAGTGACTGGTGAGAGTGTTACATTGAATTTTTATCTTTTTTAAAATAAGAGGAAGTATATTATGCCAAACATACAGCTTATTTTCTTTCCTCTTAAAATCAATAGCAAACATTTTATATGAATTTAAAAGTAAAGAGTTCTAATAGTGTCTAATAAGAAAAACAAAAACTATATAGTCAACCTAAAAAGAAGAGGAATATATAATTTTTGTTAGCAAATTTGTGCAGTAGAGATTATATAGACATCATAAAAAAACAGTATGAGCTTGGTTATGTATGTGTGTGTGTGAGTGAGTGAGAGTTTCTATCAATAAACAATATTATTCTAAGAAATAAAAAAATCTATAAAAATAGATCAGAAAATAAAAATCACAATACATTAAACTAGATACATTAAATTTTGATTAACGAATTATCCCAAAGAATAAACTAGTTATTAAGAGAGAAATATTAGCAAATGTTGCAATAATGAAAGTTTTTTTTTATCATGCAAAGGATTTATGTAACACTAAATAGAATTTAATTTCAAACTTTTAAGGATGAGCCATTAAAAGTATTTCAAAAATCATTTTTTTTTGTTCTAAATAGATAAAAATTAGAATACTTTCATGCAGCAAATGTGATTGAAAGATAATGAAAAGAAATGAAGAAAAAACATGTTCTTTTAATAAATATTAAAAAAATAATCAAAATATAATAAAAGCTTGAATCAATCACCTACCTTCTGGAATCAACATAATCCACAAATCATCGTCACCAAAAACCCAGTACTTGACCCCTGTGTCAACTGTTGATGTGATAATGGTAAATCCTTGAAGAATCAAAATTGCTGTTTGCTTTTTTTTCCTTAAATTTCTTTCATTCATTTTTTTTTAATTGCATGGCAGAAGTAAAGAAATGTTTCCTTTTGTGAAAAGCACAGAAAAATAGTCTTTGCACTAGTTCATAAAATGAAATGATGGTGGAAGTGGTTGTACTGGCAGTGGTTGACAAGTTGTAAACAGAGCGAGACTTATGATCCTCTTGCTTTGACCCATATAAATCCAACAGGTTAATGGAGGTAGAAGCCAATTGCAATCCAACATGAAGATGAGTTGGTATGAGTGATACGATTTATAATTATTAATATCATTTTAACAATAATAATGGGCAAAGTGTCCATCATATCTTTTGGGGGATAAAGAAGGATCATCCATAAATACCTTAATTTCTTTCTTTAAATATTTTAATTCTGAAGAAAATTTAAAAAAATAAACTAATAAAAAAGGAAAAAAATAGGTATGTATGTATATATATATATATATATATATATATATAAATATATATAACACTATGATCCAGAAATATATTTTTTATCCTTTCCCCATTTTAAAATGTTGTAGAGCAGGGAGGCACTTTAATAATATCTTAAAAAATAAGAATAATAATGATAATAATAATGATAATAAAAAAAAGTGTGCCCCAAAAATATATATTCTTGGCTGTAAAATTTTCCCAATTTATTCTGTGCAAAATGGAATCTTATTTTTCTGGAAGAAAATCATTGCTCTGTTGTGAACTGACAACATCCACAATCCATCATCGGCTTCGTCCAGTTTTCACTTGAGCCTTCTATAAATCATCCATTTGGGAATCACCATCTTTGTATGGTTTCTGGAAAACTCTTCATCAGATCCATAGATTATGGTAGTTGAATTCCTCTTCCAATGAATTTTTGTAAAGTATGCATCCAATAATGGTCATCTATGAGGCATATATGATTAGAAGAAAAGACTTTGAGAGAATAACTGATGAGAACTGCTTGCTTGTTGCTTTCCTGGTATTCTTCAAGAACTAGTAGTAGTAGCCATAGCGAGGGTGGCTTAGAATTTTCCATAAACATTACAACTTATAAAAAGACCTTAGTGGGAGTGGGGATGAGAATATAAAATTTTGACCCAGCAATTCTGATAACTGGCTGATGAGATGCAAGGTCAACCATTTCCTTTAACTTCTTAGATTTCCTGTGATTTTGTCACAAACCTTTTGGATGTATTGATTCAATTTATCAACCAACAGCAGTGTATTATATAAATAAAACGGCATCTTTCCATTTCTTATCCCAGTGTGAAAAGGACATGGATCATTATAATAACCTTTCTTGCAATGTGGATAATTATAAACACATAATTATGTAGTATTTCACATCCCAGAAACAGACTGGATGATCAAGTTGAGACAGGATATTACTTTTATGTTAAAAATATATATATAAATAAATAAATTTATAATATTCTGCTCTACTCAAAGGTTTGCCAATTGATCATTTTTTTTTCTATACTCTTCATGCTTTAAGCAAAGACTTGGGGACAGTCCATAAATGAAAACATCTGGAGATTTTTAACAATTTTTTTTAATGAAATTTCTTTTCTTTTTATTAAATGACCTCAGAAAATAAAACAAATGTTGAATTAATCTAGTTTCTCCTCCTCCTCCTTTTAAATTTCCAAAAAGCCTCTATGATGAATGTCGGATGTTGTGTCTTGATGATTTGCTAGCCACTTTGTGCAGACTCAGAAACTGAAGAGTGGGAAAAGGCTGCACTGGATCTTTCTAACAAACTTCCCAGAGAGCCTTGGAACCTAAGATGTTGGTCGCCAATGGTTTCTTATGGAAACTGAGTGTAAAGGCTGCAAGACTCCTTCTGCTCATCAGAAACACCAATACAGTGCCATGATGTTTACCATGCAAAACTGGATTGCAAATCAAACAGCAAGCACCAGGTGGGGCATTCAGCTAGAATGCGCATATACCCCGGAAGTTGCAGATATGCTTCACAGGTGCCTATTATAATATACTGATAAGATGCATCAAATCAACCTTCCCTAGTAGTAGTAGTAATAACTACATATACCCAGCATGTGCTTGACTTCTCCATAATACCTTTTAAAAGCATTCTCTCTCTCTGAACAAATTCCATCACAAAACTGCATTGAGTTGGACATAGCCAATATTTTTTTTTTTAAATCCTGGACACCTGTGGATTATAGAATCGCATGATTAGTGGAGCTGGCTGAAAGGCAGCACATTCTTCATTGGCTGCTTCCATTTTTCCTCTCCTGGGTTATACAACGCCTCCTGCCCCAGAGGCAGATCACTGTAGACAGGTTGGTTGCTGAATTTGATGGTCAGGTAGGTTAAGCAGGCAGCTATGGCCGCTTCCTTCCTTCCTTGTGAAGAATCACCTATAACCCTAGCTTGTCTGAAGCTGACTCAATCTGAGACATCCATACTAACCTTTGTAGAAGTGGATGATGAGGACTCCAACTTTCTTCGTTTCACATCTGTGAAGAAAAAATAAAACAAAACAGAAAAACAAATTAAATTTGAGGTTAAACTTTTATAATGTGCATAATATTAGGATTAGAATCAAAATGAAAATACTTATGGGATGATTTAGCTTAGCAATTAATTACCTTAGTGTATTAGATTGTGGGTGTATACCCAATAACTTGTCAACAATATTGGCAGTTTATTAGGTGATATATCATAAAAAGAGAGAGACAGACAGACAGAAAAAAAGTGTGTGTGTGTGTATATATATTAGAAAAAGAAGAGGTGGAAAAAGAAAAAGGTTAACACTTTTCCAAATATTTCTTCAGTATCCATAATATATACTTGATAAATAGTCTTAAATGTTAAACAAGCAGGAGTAATAAGTTACATAAGAGAAAAATAATTGTGAGTTTAAACAATCTGTAAAGTAATATTGTGTTTACTAATAATCATTTTCTATCACGCATTCAATAAAGTAGCTATAATACACCAATGCAAAATCAATAAAATAAAAAGTTCTACTAAAAATAAAATTTGCGCTAGAATTACAAGTGAATATTATATAACATGAAATATTAGTCAAGTTTTGTAAATATACGGTTTCATTCAAGAAAATATATGAGCAATGCTAATTAATACATTTTATAGTGTTAGAATAAAATTTATCAGCAATAAGTTTGCAAGCTTTTGACCATAAATGTTCGTCAAAAATATACTGGCAACAACTGAATCAAAATTCTTGATTCTGATTTTTACATATTCCTTTGTTAGCTTCCTAATTTTGTTCATAACACCATAAATGAATAGAAGTTTTGGAAATAATTTTGTTTTTTGTCTTATTGATCCTAAAGAAAAAAAAAAAATGCAAGCAACTTACTTTTATTTTTGAGTCAAAATTAACCAGAAGCAATGAGAAAGTACTCATTTTTTGGATAAAAATACATATTCTGAAAAATGAGGCTTGAATTTGCATAGGATTCAAATGATACATTTACAGTATCAGTTTTATTTTATTTTTCTTTGACTATCATAACTTGCAAGAGACATCATGGTTAGATAACTGGTAAAAAATCCAATTTAATGCCTTTCTCATGTGATTATCTTATAACATCAAAGTTTAAACTAGTTCCCAATATCAATTTGTACTCCTATTTTAATAACTTTTATTGTAGTAGAGTAATTAAAGTTACCAATATCCAAATCCTATTTTTTTAAAAAATCTCATTTAATTATGATTTGATTGAATGAAGTTATAAATGATACAATTCATTTTGTTTTTGAACTTGTGAATGTCATATTTTTTTTTGTGTCCTATCATTTCAGGATGTGGGCAATCATGGCTTGTCAGATATGATATATAAATATTCAAATGGTTTAATAAAAATGGTATTTTATATAATTATTACTGATCTTAAACATTTTCAGTATGCTTCATTAATTGCAGCCTGACTACATAAAAAAATCTCTTTAGACACAGAACTAGGTAATTCTAATTTAAATTGATAACATGTTGAGTTAAATATGTCTTCATTATTGTTATATTTATAAATATAAGTCAATACCTAACCTTCTAAAATTGGTCAAACTTTAGACACTCGATTTTTCCAGCTAAACTTTTTCCTGTAGCAAATTTTTGTTTTTACTTTTGTAATTTACTCACAAAGATATTGCGGAAATCACTAAATTATGATGAATAAAATTAAATAAACTTGGAAAAAGGAACATTATTCAACTTCATTTCCATTACCTTTTGTTTTATATATCTTACTATTTTTCATGATATTTCTACATTTTTACTTACACAGTAAAAATGACATTTTTTTTTCAAACTGACTAAAAAGGAATTCAATTTATTATCACCTAGGTGCCTGTAATTTTCCAGTATAGAAAATTGAATTAAAATTGTTGGAAGGAAAGATAACTTCCATAAATATCAGAGAAAATCAGTTTCAATTGGTAAAGACGTTTTTACTGCCTACTTTCATCCAAAATACCAAATATTTATTAAAATGAATAAATTACCTCATATCTATTGCACATGAATAATGATATAATTCAATTAAAATATCCTTTAGATAATATACAGAAAAAAATATGAGAATTTCTATAAAAATTAATACTTATGCAAGAAATTGCAAAAATGGTATATACCGAGAGTTGAAGTCAAAATTACATTAAACTGTCATTCCATATTAGTTTTAGTCACATTTTTTTGCAGGGTAAATATTCATTTGTGCAGAAAGGTTCTTATACTTACATCAGAATGAAAATATAAAAAAGACAACTTTTTGTAATCTTTGTGATGCATGTTTAAATTTTGAAATCACACAACAGTGCTAAATACAGAATAATTGGAAATTGGTAGCTGAAAACTCAGATTCACCAATCATATTTCCAGTTTTGTTGCAATTAGATGCCGACATGAAATCAGCTAAAAACTGGAATTTTATTATTCTAAAAACTTACCATATTTAATGGTATACAAGATCTTTTCACAAAGTGGCTAATATCTCCAGGATTTCATATGTGAAGTTGACATATTTGAAAGTTTAATATTCAGCCAAATACCACAGACTACCAGTACTATACCTATTCTAATGCCATAATATTAAGTGGCAATAGGGAAGGTGTCTTATATGTGGTATATATTCCATTTGAAAAATGATACAGAATAATTATCAGTGTTCTGTTAAGAGTCACAGTCATGATTTTAGCAAAAATAATTTCTGTTCATATTACCATCTCTTCCTAAAATGTTCATGCATTTGAAGTGAAGATATAATTTTTGATTTATTGGTATTACGTTGGAACAAAATCTGTTTTTGTGCTGTATAAAACCTTGTACTTCAAAAACCATTCAGCAAAAATTGATGAAATTAGGCTACAAAGTTCTGTTCCGATTTGATTACCACTTTTTCTAGTCTTTAGATGCATATTTGTGCATGAAGTGCACATCAATGCAACTTAGGTCAAAAATGCCTTCTGACAGTTTTATGGAATAAATTTGTGGCTAGTTTGTAGGTAACATTGTGACAAACCTAGTTGTGCTTACTTTGATTAATAGAATTTGCTTATACCTAGTTATGGTATTTTTAAGTTTGCAATTCAAAATAGTCATTAATAAATACTTCAACCTGACAGTTTTATGACACTTGAATTTCCTTGTCAGGTTTTCTTAAATATAACAACTTGATATAAATATGTTTGCACTTTTTATGCACTACTAGAATATATGCTTTTTCAATAGAAAACTTTTTTTGTCACGATACCTGATATTATTCTAAACAAGATAGCTATAGTTCTTACAAAAATATGAAACAAAACAAGCATTTTAGATGATTTGTGAACATTTCAACACTATTTAGGACAAATCCAGTCATTAAAGCTTAACACCGAGAATATTTTCTCTGGTATCTTTTTTTTCTGGTGACAGAATTTTTCTTCCTACAGAAAAATACCTGTTATATGGCAGGCTTTAACAATAAAATTGCAATGTTGAAAATAATCTTTATTCTTTCATCTATTTTGAAAAATGTTTTAACCATGTCCCCTGTGGTCATTTTAAAGTGTCCATTCTTGGTTGACAGGAAATATAGTAGTTGATTCTTGTTATTTTGTCCTGGTGATGTTTCTTGTTCATTCTTGCTGAACCACAGGATGTAGATTTTGTAATGTAAAGGTCATTTTTGTAGCTTTTTAAATTCAAAGTTAAATTGCATGACATTTGATATCACAATGGGTATGATTATCAATGGTTAGAAATTAAAGAAAAATTGGTGGCTTGCTATGATCAAAGAATTCTGTGAAATGAACTTATTCAGGAATAGACTCATTTTAAAGCAACTGTTGATAGTAACGTTTTCTTTATCCACTTGATGTGTTGTTTTAATAATAAATTACTATTTAGTGAATGTTTTATCTGCAAAAAATTGGTGCAAAATTAGTAACTAGCCTTTTCTGTTGACCTTACTTAATTGTACGATAACCAATTTGTTCAAATGGTCACATAAGACTCTAGGTACTAAAATTAACTTTTCTGAAAAATGGTTTCAATATGCTGTTAAAAATCCATACTGGGTTTATATATGCATCTTTTTTTTCTAAACTCAAAGTTTAAGTATAAATCTGTATGTTGATTTCTTGTATATGAATTACTTTAAGTCATTTGAAAATTTAAGAAACTAGCTTCATGAATGTATTTGTTCTGCATGATGAACTTATTGATGCTTTGATCTAATTTCAAAAATCTAAATAATTCCTGAACATTCTATTGGTAAGGCCAAAGAATGAAGTTGACATTTGCATATTGAAAACATTAAATAAATTTTAATGGTGCTGTTCCTAGACCAAAACCTCAAAGTATAGATATTAGCTATCACTAATAAAAGTAGGAATCATACACCTGCCTGGATTCATAAGAAGTAGCCCTAACACCATACAGCTATATATGCAACACAAAAAAAGCAACAACTAAGGATGTTTTTTTGTGCTGAAAATGTTTTGTCTGTATACAGAATGTCAACATTCCTGGAAGGTGGTTTAAGAGAATGCTGGTACATTCTATTAATATTTGATCCATCTCCAATTTCTCTTAATACTGACAGGGCCTTATTTACTATAACATTTTTTTGAACAGATTCAAATCATCTAAACTAACCATTTATTTTGGATGCAATGGTGGATGTTTTTTGTATAAAGCCTAGTGAAGTAATTTTGAACAAAAATGTTTCTGAAAGTGGATCACTTATAACCACCAGAAACCAGCTCAGTTGATGGCAAATTGAATCTCAACAGTTGACTGATTTGTAATAGAAAGCTTTCTTGGGAATCTTTTCAAGATTTGTAAAAACTTTCTGATGTCATATCAGAAAAGGGTCCCCCCCCCCACCTACAGCAGTTAAATTTTTTTCAGTTTGGTTACTGAATTAATTCAAATACTGATGTGTCTAAAATGACTATAGTACTGTCCTGGTCAGCTATTAGAATATAACAATATCCCACTAAAGAGATTTTAAGCAAATCCTTCTCTTAAAATATAAAAGAATACTGGTAAAAAGTTTGAAATATTTTTATTCTTAACATAATGTGATGTTTTTTTGAAAAATTTATAGCGATGAAATTATAAAATGCTTTTTTATTCCATTCACTTGTATATAAATTGAAGCTAAAAATCAATAAATCAATAGAAATAATACAAGTGATTTTTAAAATCTAAAATAGTAAGTTTGTTAACTGACTTTTTAAAAATTGATTAAGAATTAAATTTAGCATATAGTAGGCAATCAAACATTTAATTTTTAAAAAGATAAGACACTTATTTTGCAACAGCAAAAGGTGTGCAAAATAAATATGGAAATGAGCCTTGGTTGACTAAAAAATTATTTTCAAGATAAATCAATAAAACCTACTTTTTCAGAATAATTAACTTGAAATTCTTTTAGGTCTTTGAGTAATATTTTTGCATCATTTGCTTATGTAATTGTGTGATGCATACCTGACTGGTGAGCTAAAATGATCCAGTTGATTTGTCTACTAATTTTACTTTGGGAAATAAGTGAATTCATCATATTGCATAAAAAAATAGCAATTTTAAAAATGAAAGATGCTTTAAATAAAAACAAAATAAAATTTCATTTAATTTTTTCACTAAGTCAAAAAAATTTCATAAAAATAAATGAAATTTTAAACTTAACTAATTGTTAATTTTGTAATAAGTGGATTATTCCATTAGTGGGACACTTAAAATTTTTTTCAAAAATAATATTTTTGCAATTATGTCAGCAAATTTAGTCTACATTCATAACCAGTGATCAGAACAACATTCAAATGCTTATGATACAAGATGAGTTTTTTTCATCATTTTCTGGATTTGTAAAAGATATTTTGCTACTTTAAGTGAAAGTCAGTTTGAAAAAACTCCTCTAGGCTTACTTTACTTCCATTTCTTACCAATCCACTTCAGATCTACTACAAAAGACTTGCATTTGTCCTTGATAATGTACAATTTATAGCAGTCCAAGCAGTACCTGGGATATCTCACCCAATCACATGAAAGTTTGGAATTGATGATTTAAATGTGTTTGTGTCAGTTCAAATTCAAAAAGTAGGCTGTCTGAATTTTCAAATTCCCTAACAGTTATTAGTTTTTAGTACTGATTGAATCTAAAGTTACTCACAAAATATTCAATATTTTACAGCTTTTAAGTTATAAATGTGGGAAAAAAATCTATGTGTAAAATTGTATTAATGAGATAAAAAAAAAATAAAAAAAATAAATGCTAGTTCTGTGAGAATTTGTTTTTAATGCCACAACAGTAAACTATAAAATAAAAGGAAGCAAAAAAAGTTTTGATATTGGGAGTATTGGCATTTGACATAACCTGGCATAGAATAAATGTCATATAGGATATGCCTATTTCTTTAATTTGAGAGTAAGTACAACATTGTTGGGGTGGGAAGTGAGAAGAGGAAAAGATAAATGATGCTGTATCCTACCTCTTTCTTCTGGGTGTTTTGGTGAGGGTTCAGCACTTCGTCTATACTGGTTATAGCTAACCCCTGCTGCTGCTATGACAGCTGAGACCTTTTCAGAGTGCCTGCTACTGTTGCTGCTGCTACTGCTGCTGCTGCCTACACTGCTGCTGCTCATTTCCTTATCCTTGTGATGATGGTGGTTGTCTTTCTTCAGCTTCTCCTCATACTTCTCTTCTTCCTTCTCTTGCTTACGTAGCTTCTTCTCTTCAGATTTTTCTTTGCTTGCAGTTTTTTCCTTTGTTCCGGCCAGTTTTTCTTTGGCCACCAGTTTTTCATCATGACTCTTGCTGTGCCTCTTTTCTTCCTTGTGTCGGTTCTCTTTATCACTATTCTTCTCAGGTGATTTTTCCTTGCTTAAACCATGGTCCTTAGGATTTGCCTTGTCTTCTTTCATTGTACTGCAAGCAAAAAAAAAAAAAAAAAAAAAAAAAAAGATTAAAATGCTCCTTTACTTGAAAAACTACATATTTTTAAAAGTATTTTAAAATATATTACATTTGAACACTAATTAAATTATAATTTGTGAAATACTAAATTACACTGGCATCCATTATTTCATATTAAAGTCGTAGTAAATTATAAATGATATGAGTAAAGATAATGGTATGCCCATCAACAAATAAAAAAAAAGAAAAAAAAAAGTGAAAGAAAAAGAGATGCTAATTTAGTAGATCTTTAATAAAAAAAGAAACAAGTGTTCTTTTGTTGACTTTTAGAAACTACATATATGTATGTTTTGATGAAAGTGATCAAATTGACATTTTTTAAATTTTGAAGGAAAATAAATTTTGATAAAATGGGTCTTTTTCATTTTGAATCAAACCATTGCTTAGTTTTCATTAGATATAATAAAATAAATTAAGCAAGCATCTTATAATTTTACCACTAATAAATCTTGTTCCATCTATGTTCAGGTTTACAAATGAAAAAAAAAAAAAAAAAAAAAAAAGAAAAGTTATTCAAAGTTTTACCTGGCAATAGGTTTCTTCTCAATGTCATTTTTCTTCATATCAGTAGCAGGGACTGATTTAGTTCTTCCCTCTAAAGATGAATCCCGCTTTTCTAATTTCTTTTCAGTTTTCTCCTTCTTTAAGTCTTTGCTTTCTTTACCCTCACGTGCTTTAGCTGAAATAGATAAGAATACTCGAGTGAAAAATTACAAGCATTAAAATTGCAGTCAATTCTACATAAAAGTACATATGCTAAGTATACACAATTTTACAGACAAGCTTTCTTTAATTTAAATGTTTTCTGCATGTTATATAAATACATATTGAAAACTGAATGAGATGAATTAAGTGAAAGCATATTCTGTGATCAATAGGCTTGTATTTAGCATTTTCAAATTAGTTTCTAAATATAAAATAGACTGAAAATTTTTCAAATGTACTCCCAAAAACCAAATCAAAACACTAAGATGTTAAATTTTGTGCTTTTATTTATAATCTTGTCTGAAGTTTTAGATGAAATGTTTTTAGTTTTAATTTCTAACTAGTTTGTCTTTCATTATATTCTACTATCGTCAAAGCAAGTAGTAACATTCATAAATAAAGAAGCAGCCTGCAATGAAGCATAAACTGGCATTTTGACAAAGACATTACCTTTACTAATCTGTGTTTTTCAGGACATAAGAAAAAAGACGAGGTACCATAAATTTAATGCAATAAAAAGTCTTCTTTCCATGAGTTAAATTTTCTTTCTTTTTGCAATGACCAAGAAATAATAGTTGCCAAACAATAGCACCTAAGATGCTTTAATGGTACTGGAGTAAAAGGTACCTATTGCTAATTTTCTAGGCAGGCATGCATTCTTTACTTGAAAAATTAGTATACCAAAATCTTAGTCTCTCCATTCAATTAAGTAAATATTAATAATTACGAAACAATAATTATATATTGCCTTTTATGAACATGTAAGCAAAGAAAAAGTGCATATGTAGAATATATGATTAAATAGGTCAACCACAACATATGTAAAATAATATGAACATAAATTGTAATAAGAATTAAATTAAGCAGAACCATGTCAATTGCATGAATCACTGTGATATTCCTTTCACAAATATCAATTTAGGAAACATTCTTGAAATGTTTGAAAGAAAATTATTTTTGGCACATTCTACAAGCCTCAAGATATTTGCCATCAGAATGAACTTACCATCAGCAGCTTTTTTCATCAGTTGATCTCCTGAGAAACTTGAGACAGCATGTCTTGAAGAATGGGATGTAGTCTTTGTTTGGTTCTTGGGCTAAGGAGTTAAAGAAAAAAAGGGAGAAAAATTTCAAACTAGTTCCGTGTTTTGAATATATATTTATATTGTTCCAAACATTCAAAAGAAATTTCTGAAAAATTTAAATCTAAATAAGAAATGTGTTACGCAGTTTAAGCATTAAAATAATTAAAATATAGATATTGGTGATTTTTCAAGTACAAGAGTCTTATAGATGTTGATTGTGCATATGTAAAAGTACCTAAAGTGTAAGAAAATGAGAATAATAATAATGAAGTCCATAAAATTATTTGTATATAAAAACTTACTGTTTCCTTGTCTTTGAAGTGGAAATCATGTTCAGGTACCCACATTGACTTTTTATTCTTCAACTGACCTGAATACCTATAAATATAATTCAAAGTTTTTGTTAAGAACATTGCTAGAATGAACATTATTATTATTGTTTACATTTTATAGAACAATAATGTAGTAAAATGAATGAAAATTCACATTTGTTAATGAGGATATCCATTTAAAAAAAAAAAGAAAAAAAAGAAAAAAGAATGTCTTACCCCATTGCAAGAGCATAGATATCAGGTCGTTTCTCCTTTTCTTCCTGACGAATTCTATTTACTCTCCGTTCCAACGCTTGACCAAACTGCATTATCCTTGGATAATATGGGAGAATCTTAAAAAAAAAAAAAAAAAAAAAAAAAAAAATCAAGAAAACAGTATGATGGGACAACATGCTGGTAGCTAAATTGAAATAATTTTTTTGTTGAATAATTTATCAAATGTAAGAAATGATTAATTTTGGAATTATAGCATTCATTTTATACTTATATGGCATTTTGCTTATCAAGCTAAGTTAACATTCTAATCAATAAGTACAAATAAAGACAAAATAAAACTGAATCTTTTGAACATAAAACAAGGATACTTGATATAAACAAAGGTAACTTCATCTCTATATTTTGTTAATCAAGCATCATTTACATGGAATAACTACATGAATAGAAGTATTTTAATGTTTTATTTTGCTATTAAATTCTTGTTTTCCAAAAACAAAAAAACCTTACCTTTGTGAGAATGATCAATGAATTCCTGATCTGAATATAGTTCCCTGATTCAAGGCAAGCAACCATGGCCTTAGAAGAAAAAAAAAAGAAAAAGTTTATACTCTAATATAACTACAATAATTGTTCTAAAAAAGAATATGAAGGCTGTTTGCAATATTTTCATATTTAATTTGACACAACCGCAAGAAAAGAAATTGTTAAGTGCATGGTTTGCTAAATTTTTCCCAAATCTTAAGTTCTTCTAAAATTCTCTTGCAGACATAACTAATCACAGCAAGCTGCTACAATTTTCTGTTTTTGCTAAACTATGCTGTTGCTCCTTTTTAAAAATGAAGAAGTTTACCTTTGTTATCCGAAAATGCCATTTATGACAGACATGTCTATAATTTTCATAGTCAAGTTGGTCAGCTTTATTGATGCTGTCAGTGCCCTTACGGAACACTGTCACAAAGCCAGGATAGTTGGCACATTCCTAAAATAGAAAAATGCATATATAATATTAGCACTCCAGCAATATTTTAACATCAAGTAATTATTTACTAGGATCTAAGATAAATTATTTTTTTCAAATAAGTGGAAATGTTTGGTTCTCTGGCAAGGCGTTCTTTACTTAAGGCCAATGCATGGAACAATTGAAGGCTTAATTTAAATTCTGTCACTCCACAGGGAGCGACAATTTTACTTTTGGTTCGAGTTTGTGGTAGTTTGCTCAAGAAATATTTGCTTTTTACACTTATGATGACTTTAGTTCATTTAATTGAAGTAAATATACTATTTGATTTTCTTTGGACTTGCTATATTATTTTATGTTTAGTACAAAAATAAATTTTTGGTGCATAATTCACTTAAAAAAAAAAAACAAAAAGAAAAACAAAAAGAAAAGTAATTTAGGAATCTTGGTTTTGTCACTTGCAATTTAACATTTTTCACTTGAACACTTAATTTGATATTCCTCTTTATGAAATTTTTGTTCATAAAAGCAAATGCACTAATGATCAGCTTTATTTTTGCATAATCTGTATTTCTGTTTCTAACAAGTTTTAATTTTATCTGATTTAAAGACCTTAAAATTTTTTCTAGTTTTCTTTCTTACAAATATTACAAAGTCTCAAGTTTATTTTAGTGTTTTGTTGTTTAATTTTTAACAGAGGCTTTAACAAAGACTTTTTTCTCAATTTTGTTTTACTGAAAAATTCATATAATTTCTAAACAATAACTAAGTTACTTTCATGTTTATTTTGTTCCAAAATCCATAGTTCCGATATAGTTTTTGCTTCATTAAAAACAGTTTTAAGGTGGATACTTAATTCAAAGATTAAAATGCATGCAAGATTTTGCATACCCCTGTTAACAGAGTGGGTGTGATGGATCTGAAGTGCTGCCAAATTATATATTAATTGTAAAAAATTAGAAATTCCTTATAAAAGAAAAAATATACTAAGATGAAGAGGATTAACTTTTTGAGTCAAATTAATCTACTTGTTTCATGGAATTTAAGTCAACTATAGCAGTGAACTATCACAAAACAAAATTGAAACTAAAAATTATTATCCTCAGTGGAATAAGATTTAAAATAGGCCTCCAGTTCTGGCTGTCAATTACACCATGAGTTGGACTGGTTAGATTTTGGGAAGAGAATTAAGACCCCTCCCCCCCGTAGCCTCTCATATGAGAAGAATCTAATATATTTTACAACCTCTAATTTTTATATTTCTCTTATAAAATTTTAAATTGTATAGAAGTTAAACATTTAAAATGTAACTTAATGCTTTTATAAATGCAGTTTAAAATAAAGTGATGATTAATTCTTTGCGATAGATTTAGTAAAAAAATTTTCAAATTAGGACGTTTTTTTTCAAGAGCAGTGGTTAACAAAACTTTCTTTTTTAAGTTTTAAAATTATAGAATCCTGATACAATTTTTCAAAAATTGCTGAACTCCTATCTATATTTGAATAAGTATAACTGCCATCACCATAATTTTGCTAAGAAATAAAATAAAACAAATTGTTTTAGTGAGAAAATTTAGTGATTAAAAAACAGAAAAAGAATCTTCCTGGACTTCAGTATTCTCTGTAAATTTGGTTTGATATTGGATAATTGAATCCACATACATCTGGTGATTCACTTAAATCCTGTTGAAAATGACAATAGAATTCTAATATCTTACTAGATATTTGTCAAATATATCACACCAGAAAATTGCTACTAGAATTCATTCAAATTTAACCTTTAACTGAATAAACTAATTTTGATTAAATTATGATCTTCTGCCAGAAATCCTATTCACTTTAATTTTTGTATTCAATTATCAGTTTTACAAATTTCAAAAATACACAGATTCAAAGCTGCAGAGATGATTTTTAATATCATTATTTCAAACCCCTAAATACAGTTCAGAGACTTGAACAAAGACACTAAAAATTGAAAAAAACAATCAAAAGTATTTAGTTTCACAGCTGAAATCTAATATTGCAATTTATGTGATAACAATATCATTTATCTTTGTTCTGAAAAAAAAATCACTTTCTCTTGCAAAGATAAACACAATTCACTTAATTTTGCAAAAACATCAACTAATCCATATTTGTTAATCTGTTGGATAACTAAAATTTATGATGAATAAAAAATGCCATCAGTTCTTCCCAGAATTAAAACATGCTCATAAGAATATTTATTACTTTGTAATTACCATTTAAGCTTTGTATATAGAAGTAAAAAATTATGAAGAAGACTTCTCACAAAGTAAACTCATGTTGAAAAAAAAAAAAAAAAATTTGCAATAACCAAGATTTAATAAAATTTATAATCAGCTGTTTTGTCAGAAATCAATTATAAGCTTACTAAAATCATTTTATATAGGAGTACAGGCTCATCCCTTGTTTCCTTTCATTTTCTTAGGCCTTAATAGTGGTGCTGTTATGAATTTTTAGTGATATATGTAAATGGTGGCAACCTCTCTTCATGCTGTGGGTACCAAATTGGCAGTTTTCTGGTTGCTGTAACTGACTGGTAGTTCGGAGTCTGAACATTTGCATAGAATCTCGAGAGGCTGCTCTGATCAACAGGTGCATAATATCAAGGTTCCTGCAGTGTCAGATCATGTATAGAAGAGTATTCCTGCAAGCACTTCTGGTAGGCAACTCCAAAGCCACACTATGTTGCAGTCTGTACCAGTTCCCTTCCCACACAAGCTACATTAGACAATCAACTGCTACTACTACCCTAGGCCTTCCGTACCAAAATAACACACCATGACTATAAGCAACCTAACATAAAACCAGCTCAAAAAAAAAAAAAAAAAAAAAAAAAAAAAAAAAACAAAAACACCCTCAACCTTTCTTTCTCCAACATTCATGGTATTTGTACCAACTTCTGCATTGTGGAATCATTCCTCTCCGAAAAGTCTCTGGACATCCTAGCTCTCTGTGAGACTAAGCTTAACTCTTCAATCCCATCCTCTGATTTGATTCCTGGCTATCTTCCTCTCCTTAGGAAGAACTGTAATGTCCACATGCATGGCTTGGGAGTTTATGTCCTCAAACATTTCCTGCTGGCTAGGAAACTCTTTCTTGAATCTCCAGAAAATTCTTACATGTGTGTGTGTGTGTCTCTCTCTCACTACTTAACTCAGTCAGCTATCTCTTCTTTCTCTACCATTCCTCTTCCTCTCATAACTGTTGCATGCTAGAGAGTATTTCTGATAATATAGACAAGGCCATCTCCCTACACCCTCTTACAAATATATTTGTGTTCAGTGACTTTATTGACCAACATACCAGGTAGCTTAAAACACACTGTCACTGACTTTACTAGCATCCAAATACTGAACTTCTCAGTCACTCAAGCAAATGGTGGACATCACCATATGTTTCCCCAGTAATCCTGACGTACACACTTTTCTTTTAGATCTCTTTTTTTTTTTTATCTCTATCCCTGGCTCATGTTGTACAATGCAGATCTGTTCTCTTGGCAACTCTGATCATGTGGTAGAGTCTGTAAACATCTCAATATGGCTTCCATTTTGCCTGGTCTACTGCTGATGTGCTAACAACCATCATTGAATATCTATATCAAGCTCTTGATAATGGCAATGCTTGAGCTGAGGCTCTAGATATCTTGAAGGTGTTAGACAGGGTTTAGCTGGGCTACAATATTACAGGATAAGTGTTTGATTTAATCCAATCGTTCCTTTCAAATCATGAAATTGGGACATGAACTTGGTGTCCCCCAAGGCTCTATCTTGGGTCCTATATTATCAATGATCAGTTCCCAAGTAGGCATTTATGCAGATAACACTACCATTTACTCCTGACTCAATAGATAGCAAATCTGTCAGAGCTAACAAAGTTAACCTGGCTGCTGCTCTTGAAAAGAAACTCCAATCAGTGGTTAACTGGGGCAGAAAATGGCTTGTGAATTTTAATGCCTCCACAATGAAACTGCTCTCATTTAACTTTCCTGCCTGCCATCATTATAGCTAAGCTCCTGGAGAGCAACACACTACACCTTGTTGGCCTCATGTTTTCAAGTGACTTGAAGTGGAATGACTACATTGAATCAATAGCTGCATCTACTGCAAGGAAAGTAGGGTCAGAAGTTTTTTTTTTTCTTCATCAGAGCCCATCTTGCACATTTACAAATGTACCATTTATCTGTGCATTGAATACTGTTGCCATATCTGGTCTGGTGTTCATGCTATTCATCTTGAAGTTCTTGACAAAATTCAAAGAAGGATCTGTAATGCAATCAATCCTGACTTGGCATCTAAACTTCAGTCATTTTCTCACTGACATGATGTGACTTCTGTGGCAACTGCGCTGACAAGCTTTTTTCCCCTCCCTGGTGGCCTGACTACATGAATTTAAACATGTTACTAGATTGGTATCTAAGTCCCACTCTTTTATGGTTGAAATAGTTAAATGTAATTGCCACTTCTACTCCAACAATTTCTTTTCTTGCACTTCCCGTCTGTGAGACTCTTCTGTTTGCTTGCTTCCTTGAAAGCTACAATCTTCAAAAATTTAAATGAAACATCAATTGCCATCTTCTGTCTTCTTGAATCCCGTTCATCTTTTATCTTTTCCTCAATCCCCCTAAACCCATTCTTTTTTCTCACTTTCACCCTTCATACTAGTGGCATTCCTGCCTTGCTTGGGGTGAAATGATTTAGAGAGAGAGAGAGAGAGAGAGAGAGAAGAAAAAGAATGCAGTATTTACTGTTTTTTGCAACAAGTTAACTCTTTCTACTTTACCTTTGCTCCACCATTGCATATTGCAAGACATTAAACATATCTCATAAAATTATCAATTGTAATCAGTTAATTCCAGTGGTTTGTAGTTACAAATTTTCATATAAACAAATTTTCTCCAACTGTGTTTCTTGAAGTCATATCAAGCATTTAAAACTGCATAAAAGAAAAATATATTAAAATATATCATAAAAAGTTGATTTTATGAAAGTAGACATCCTGAATTTCATTCTCAGGTGAAAGTGATTGTCAGGAGGCAATTCAGCATTCTTACTGAAAAGTAAACAAATTTCATTTAAAAAATTGCCATTTTTTTTGTTTTAAAATAAAAAGGCAGTTATAATTTGATCAAAACAAAGATAACTACATCAAAGCTATTTTATTTTCAGTTTAAAAAAAAAGAAAGAAAAGAAGTTAGGTATTTAATAAATTCAACACTTGAGATAAAGAAAGTTTTCTGATCTGGGAAAAAAACTTTTCACAAACAAAAGTCTTTTGTTGTTTTTATCAGGACATTTACAGGAGGGGGGGGATCTAAATAATTTAAGTGGAATTGCTGAGAATTTGAGTGACTTGAATCAAATTTGGTATGTTTATTCTTGAAGAAAAAAAAAAAGAAGAAAAAAGATTTTTTTTTTTTTTAAATAAAATTTTTCTTGCATAATGTTAGGATTCCAATGAACTCCACTTTCAAAAATACTCAGTAAGCAAAATTTGCATTTGTTCACTCAACACAAAATTCAACAAAAATATATTGGTTTAAAATGCATGAATGTGCGAAATAAATACAATACATATAAGATATTTAAAAAACTTTAAAAGTGTTCTCAGTACAACTTGCTTTCCTTCTTTGCTGCCTATGAATTATTAAAATTTATTACTCACTTTTTCATAAGTAGCTTTGTCGTTATGCCACTTCATAATAGTTTCCAAAGCTGCACAGAGAAAACGTCCATAACGATGAGCTTCATTCTCAGTGCAACTGGTTACTGTGTATGTAATATCACAGAAAATCTTTAAAAAAAAGTAAATAAAATAAAAATGAATACAGAATATTTGGAAGTAAAAAAAATAATTACAATTTGGGAAATGGTAAATGTGTAATTCTCTTTTATTGAAGGATAATTAAGGCATGAAGAACAAGTCTTTTTATTTAAAAGGTAGAACTTACTGATTAATAGAATTAAATTTATCTATGAAGGTGGATGAGTTGATGTCATGATAAAAGGCTACAAAAGATGCTCAATTTTTTGGTTAAATGGCAGACAAATCTTTGAGTGAATTCCAAGCATTCTTGTTAATGCAGTTAATAATTTGAGTAGGAACAGTCAAAAAAGAAAAAAAAATACTACATGATTAGATTAATTTGTAAAGTGAGTAAAGATACTCACTATGCATGTTTCAATTTATAGGCCAAATGAAGCTGCAATTTGGCATAGGAATAAAAAGCAGCTGACATTTTTTGAGTTGTACTTAAAGCTATCAAAATGGCTTAATTGAAACACGTTTCATGGTTCATGGGAAGCAACTCATTTTTATTTTTATATAGAAAATTGTAGTGGAAATTTTAAGTATATATGTTTGAAGTTGTAGGCCACAATTTTGTACAAAGCTGAAACTTGACATATGAACACATCTTAAAGTGAACATTATAGGCTGTGATTTTTTCTCTATGTGACTGTATTTATTTTAGACATTTATAAACCCAGATAAGGATGGGTGCTTTGTTAATTCTAAATAATTTCTAAATAATTTTCTGTATTTTCATTTGTATAAAATTTCATGTTCCTTGCCCAAAGTATGCCTCTTTAGTTTAGACTAGTTAAAAATTGCTTAACTGCTTTAGTTCCATTAGATTGCTGTTTACTTAGATTCAACAGAAAATACTAAGTTAACTATTTAATCAAATCTTTTCCTAGATGGGATTGATGATTTAAGAAAAAATGAAAGACTAAATGTACTTTACAGAATTAGGTTATATTATTGTGTATTAATAAGGCACTAGTAAATTGGAAAAAAGGCTTTAAAAATAAACTGGAAGACAAGAAGTGCTGTTTTTTTGATAGACTGAAAGTATACTGATAACAAAACAAGGAAAATGAAAGGAAAAGATATTTATTTTCTTTTCTCTCCCCATCACAGGGTTGAGATGCTGATGATGGTTAGCACAGAAGCCATCTGTTTTTGGTCAAATTAATATTAAGTGATGGTATTTTTTTTTAAGTGTTCAACTGCCCCTGCACAGTAAAATAAATTATATTTTAATGACCTCAAGTGCAAACAAGGGAATGAGGTTGAATAAAGTGGGTAATGGGAAAGTCACCAACAAAGGCTAACAGCAAGTCTCTAGCCAAAATTCAGTCAGTTGATAAGACTTGGATTTTGAGACTGACATGTTTCCAAAGGAAAACAGGGATAGAATTGTAGTTATATTTCTTTTTTTGCCTGTCTAAGATGTGACAAAATGTAACAAAGGAATCGTCTCTTTTGGTCACTTGATAGCCAAAGAGCTGGCAAAGGGAAGCGACAGGTGACAAATCCCAGATGCAACTGACTCCACAAGTATGTGATAAGAATTCCCCACTGATGGAAATTTTGGATGATAACTGAATTTAGCAATTTGGGCTAGACCATGCCTAGCCTCTGGGAACAGGTTTGATCAGGAGACAAAGAGAGAGGTAGAGGCCCAGGTAGAATTTCAAGGAAGGCAGAGGAATTGCAGGCACGCTTTGGGCGGTGATGGTGACAGGCACCTACACAAGATGGAAGAAGTTGGGCAGATAGATATTCTGCCATCACCACTCTTTGCAGGAGGAATCTCCCCAAATTTGGTCAGGCAATCAATTTCCCAACCACCCCATGCCCCACACCAGGTTTTCATAAGTGTCAATAAATACAGACAAGTGAGACGAGAGACAAGAAGGAGTAACCAGACAGAGATGCAAGAATGTTGTCAGTTGGTTAACCCACTTTGCCAAACCCTGTGCAGTTCAGAAAGACTCTGCTTGTTGTACAAATTGAATGGTCAGCCCAAAGAGACACTTCAGCCTTGTACCAGTTTACATGTGGCTTGGTTCAAGACCCATAATTTTTGCCAAACCTTTGATATAAAGCTTGTGCACAAAGACTGACTTTGTTCCTTTTGACGTCATTTTGCCAAAGCTATTGGATCAGTGATATTGAGTATATGACTTGGCCTTTGCCTGCCCTGTGATCTAAAATAAAAACTTGAGCAACCAACTGTCTAAGGATCAGCCATTGACTTGTCTGGTGACCGAGGGCAGGATTGTGACGTCATAACTGAATGTAGGTGAGCATATTGAAAATCAACAATATGTCTAACATTTTTCATGCAAATGACCACCTGTAGTCAGCATAAAGATCAATGTACAATGGCCAATCATAAATGATGGATAAATGACAAGTTCTATCAGGTTAATAACTATGCACATTGGAGATTTAGTATTTAGCTTTTCTTCTGCAGATGTAAGAATCAAAACTTGTTAAACTCAAAAATTATTTCTTTAATTTTTGCATCCTGAGATTATGAGATATATATGATGTAGATTTATATCTAAACCACCCACATTTTCCAATTTTAAAATTGCATGTATTTTTCTAGTTTGATTTTATATAACAAATGCATCAGTAAAAAAAATTAATGCCTTATGTTCATCAGCTTTGTTTCAGAAGTCAAAGAGAGCAGCTCTTAATGCATCTATAAGCAGAGATTATGCAGACTGAGTTACAATATGTAGTTTGTTTATAGAAATGTATAACAGCTGGAATGTTACAATGAGATACCTCCATATTTTGTTTTGTACATAAATCTTAAAAGTAGATTTTATTTTAACATTTAAAAATTGGCAGAAAATTGTAATACATTTGAGATTTTCCCAAACTATATGAATTTCTAAAGATACAATTTATCTAAGTAGACATAAAAACTTAAAAAAAAAAAAATTTTCATATAGCTCATTTTAGTTTAATATGTGACAATCGTCAAGTAAGGTTGAATGCCAAAGCGTCAGTAATTTTTTTTAAGTATCACAAAATTTAAATTATAATTCTTTTAAGATTAATTTTATTTTTAAAATAAATATATCTTGGAGCAAAGAGAAAAATTAATAGTTGTAGATTAATTAAGAATTAAATACTTACTCTGTCACAGCAGATCAAAGTAGAAAAGTTAGGAGTTTTCTGCTCATGTAGGATGTAGATAAACTTAGCACAATACAGGGCATCACTGGCTGTCAGGCAGCAGCGTGGAAAAATGCACAACTGCAGAAATTGAGTGATCATCTCATTTTTGGTGGATCCTACAATCAATTATTGAAAATGTTAAAGGAAAAGCACACAGAAATTCTGGTCAGAAGAAATGGAAGATGCCAAGTATTTAATATACATTTCTTCTCATATATGGTATAAGATTTATGGGATAAACACAATACCATATAGGATATGCATAAACAAAAAAAGATTTCATGTGTATTTTTTATTTTTAAAGAATATCAAAATTAGGAAAAAATACTTTTTAAAAACAAATAGACACTGAAGAATTAGGTTATTTTAATGTTATAATAGTCTAACTTTTATTTTTCATTTTGTAATTGAAATGCTTGTAAAGAGATAAGGATAATTACAAAAGAAATTATAAAGCAGTAAATGCTTGCTTTTTAGGAAATAAAAATAGAGTATATGAATTTAATTGTTGATATAAAGCAATAGCTAGAGAAGCTGTAAGAGTTGAAATCAAAGACTTACTACAAAGGAACCAAGAATCTTTCTCATGTTTCAGACGAGCCATAACTCTCTGCACATGATCAGACTGTCTCTTCTCTTCATCATTCAGTTTTTCAATGAGAGAAGTACATCTTTCTTTGTCTTTTTTCTTTTTGCTTTGTGGCTGAAAATCAAGGATAAATAAAAATACACAGGGTGCGACGAATAAATTGTCATCTAAATTATGCAAAAATGAAAATAACACTGACAACTCATTTTAACAGAAATACTAAAGAGTAAATTTATTCAATAAAATCGCCATTGTCAGAATCTCCTAGAACTCTTCTGGACAGTATCCTTGTTTAAGTTGGTGAATGCTGCCCCATGATCCTTGCCTTCAGTTCATCTTTGTGAGCTTTGTTTGTCTTGCTCAACTGTGCCCCACACATAATAACCAAGGGGATTGCAGTCTGGTGGCATTAGGTGGCCAGATGTAAGGGGTGATGTAGTTGCAGAAATTATTTGACAGCCATGACTGGGTTCTTCTGTTTCTGTGGCATTATGCAGAGTCCTGTAGCAAGACAGGGTCTTCCAGCAACCCCCTTCATGGCCCAGGGAAGCACTATCTCCTCAAGGCACTTGATGTAGGCCTCTGTATTGAGTCTGAGGCCCTCATCAACAAATTCTTTTCTTATCAGAATGATCAGAGTGAATTTTCCAAGCTGCCGTACCTTCAATAATCACCATTAGACTCATTCAACTCTGAGCCCTCTGCACTGTCCCCACCCTGAAATATTCCTATAGGAGCTTCTAGTATGAATGGCAAGCAGTACAGCATATATATACATTAGTTTACTTGTGATGCATTTTGCATTTTATCCTTCAGGACTTCATCACCTGATGAAATCCTGAAGGATGTAATGTGTCGCAAGTAAACTTTTTTCCACTTTGTCATACAATTTCTCCAATATTGTTCTTGCTCTCTCTCTCTATATATATATATATATATATATATATATATATATATATATATATATATATATAAGCGTTTCAGCCCAAGCAAGGCGGGAAGCCACTAGGACACAAGGGGTTACAGAAGATTTGGAACAAGATCAGATAGGAGTGATAGAGGAAAGAATGAAGAGAAGGATAATGGATAGATCAAGGCAACTGGAGATGTCGATTGACATTACATTTGAATAGTTGGAGATTATAGCTCTCAGGGAAACAGGAATAGAGGAAGGGAGTTCCACAGGCGAGAGGTGTGAGATATGAAGCTATTGGAGTAGAAGAGACGGCTACATTTAATAGTTTCAACAGTGAAAGGGTGAGAGCGGCCAGCCTCGTAGGGCACTTGAATTCATGAAGTCTGGGAACCAGTGAATGCAGCTCCTTAATTACCATGAAAGTATTTGTAAAAAAGACAGAGAGAGGCGACGGCGCGTCTGTGAGAGAGCGACTGTAGACGAGATGCCAGATCAGGGCCAATTACATTGCATATCTGCCTCTGGATCTTATCAAGAACCCCGAGGCAAACAGAAGGGGCTCCAGACCATATATGGCAGCAATACATGCAAGAGCAAATTGTTAATTTGTAGATCTGAAGGATCGATTCTGGAGAGAAAAATTTCCTGGCGTGGCACAGGGAGCCAACTTTCCTTGTAGTGGACGAAGCAATTGACTCAATGTATTTGTTCCATCTCAGGTCAGCAGTCAACGTGAGACTGAGCAGCTGCAAAAAGGTGCTCTCAAGAAGTTGAGCGTCAGACATTCTGATGGGGGAAAAGGAAGGATCTCTGTGGTGATTAATAGAGAGCAGTTTTGTTTGAGGCATTAAAGTTGACTAGCCAATTCCTGCCCTAGTTCATAACCGATTGGAGGTCCTTAATGTATTTTATTTGCAGATGTAACTTTTTTCTTTTGAGTTAAGTGGAATTCTTTACTGACTAGACAGTTGCCTGTTATATGTTAAGAATATACTTTTGCTATTTTAGACATCTATAGTTCAACTGGCTCATGAAACTCATAGGTATAGGAAGCTAAAAAGTTTAACACAGTTTGTACATTGCAAAGCAATGGATAATGGTTTATATGCAGGATGCACTAGGTATACACACATTTATCAGGTCATAAATGGAAGAAACCCCACTGATTAGTGTTTTGTGGGATGCATAACATTAATTCTCTTTCATACATATTGGAAACATTACATGGCAGCTTCAAATCTGACACAGGAAATGAAAAAGACTATGTATTATCAAGGTACCCACATTATGAACACAAAGTTCATATTATCTGGAATGGTTTCAGGGGTTGTGAGCAATCAGAAGCATAATGCTAACATGAAATTCATGATTAATTGTAAAGAATTTAAAAATTCATTTTTAAAGAATATCTTATTTGGAAACATTTGGTCTGAAACAAATGTATTCAGTATAAGCACTTACAAATTTTAAATGAATACAAATTGACATACTTTTCATATATATTTAATAGTCACTTTTTACAACAGATAAAATTTGAGTGAAAAGTGCAGATAACCAAATTGTAATAATCTAAAATGAAAGTTCTAGTAAAATTTTGAGTAAAAGTAATATCTCAGATCTTTGAAGTTTATAATAGATATGAAACATACTAGATCATTTTCATCAATGGCAGCAATCTGTGTCTTCAACTGTTGTGTTTGCTTCTCATAGGCAGCATGGGGAACATGAAGATCATACATAGATAAAGCCCAAAAAGTCATATAAAAATGAGTGCTGCAAGAGAATAAGTAAAGAAAATTATTACAATTGAAATAAATTCTCAAAAGCTAAGAAAAGAAAAGTTGTCATAAGAAATCTATTGTCTCATACTGTTAAAAAATAACATTTGAAACTTTTAAATTGTAAATATAACCAGCATTATATTTTTCTTTAACATTTTTAATTTAATCTAAATAGATATTCATATAAGAAAACTAAGTTACTGGAATTGGTCTATAAATCAAAATTAAATTTAAAAAAGAAATAAATTGTTAGTTTTAGGTTAACTTTTCAGTGTCATAGTCCTTAAGGAAAACAGTGTTGCCATAACTACCTACTTACCTCAGATCATCCCATACTTTTGCTGGATACAGAGGGCGTATCAGCTCTATCACAGGTTCCATAACAATTGCACTTGCTTCCACATATTTCTGAGTCTGATAAGGATAAATACTCAGATTGAAAGCTTAGAGAAACCAAATATGAATCAATTCAAAAAATTAATTTATATATCCCCCATGTACATTAAATCTCTTTAAGTTCATATGACCAACAAAATAGTATCATAAAATTGAAATAAAGTAAGGTTTGTTGAATTGGGGGTGGGATTGGAAGATATATTTGAAATATGATAAATTACATTAAATAAAGCACTAATAGTTTTAAGTTGTTCAAATTTCTTACATGAAGCATAGTCATTTTAAGTTTTTGAATAGTTTTCTTTTTTCATACTTTTTATTGAAAACATTTCAATAAAAGTTAACAAAAATAGGATAAAAAGAAAATTAATAATGAAAACAATAGTACTTCATCATGAGCTTAATTTGGTTAAAATTATAGCTTTGTCAAAGATGACAATATGGACTGGTTGAACCTACAGGAAATAAAGTATCAAATTTTCAATATAGTTCATTACTTGAAGAAGGGAAAAAGAGTACAAGTCTTAGAATTTAACTCTGATTAATAGGTACCCTTAAAAAGCAAATACCTACATTGAACAAATAACCATTTTGGCTGGAACAACGATTATTTTATAAATATTATGTATCATATAAAAGCACATATCATATTTCTAACAGAAAAAAAAATGGATAAACATCAAAATATATATATATATATATATATATATATGAAAGTTGTATTTTTCATTGATCACACCAATAATTAATATAAAATTGAAAGGCTCTTACCTTTTGTTGACTTGAAAGTGGTTTATTAGATTTATCAGTTTTTTTCAGTTCTTCAAATTTAGTCTAAATCATAAGATAAAACAATAAATACAATAATTTTTTTTATATTGCATTTTAACATGAGCAGGTACATTTTTTAATAAATGAAATTTCCAAAAGAAACAAAATTTAAAGATTTAATAAAATAAACTGTTTAGTACTCACATTGACAGCATAGGAATACAATGGTCTGGACAAGAAGAAAGCAGCATCATGAGGAACATGGTAAGTGCCAATCAATTCATTAATTGGTGGCAATCTCTTAATAAATTCTTCTGTGCTTAGTTGCATTGATAAGAAACTTCCAAATTGAACTAATGTATCCTGACACTAAAAAAAAAAAAAAAAGAAAAGAAAGTTTTACCAAAAGTGATATTTAATGAGCATATTATCTTACATTCAAGAATAATACTTTAAAAATATTGTGTTTAATTGTGCAATGTTGATGCTGTTTAATTATTTATCTTGGATTGAATATCTAGAATTTGTCTAATATGTTTACTTATTTCCTGACTGATGTTGATGATCTGAAACGATTTTTTTTTTCATATAAAAGCAGATTTATTGTAGTTTTCTTTTGTAAACGATTATAAGAACATTTTAATCAAAGAAATATTTCACTTACAGGCATTTGTTTTGAAAAATATTTAACTGTTTTTATTTTCATAAAAAAACAAAATCAGAAAACTGCACTTTTGTTTTATTGGATGAAAGCTTTAAAATAAGAATTATGCCATGTAAGTTGATATTTTGCTTGGAGAAATTAAATCCAGTGGAAATAATAGATGCAACAGGATAGTTTTGTTTGTAAAATACTTTATAACCTATAATCTTTATATTGAATAATTTTACTCAGAAGAGAGAAAAGCTTAAGTTTTTCATACAATTTATAATGAAAGGAATTTTTATAAAGTTCTATGTCCATAATTACAACATTTTAAATCATCATAATAAAACAGAGAATGGTACATAAGTTTTTATTTTAAAATATAATGATTAAAAATAAAAAAATAAAAAATTATATTAACAAAGTTATTGTCCATTTTTGTTACCTGATCATATAACTTTCCAGTTAATTTTAAATGTCTTTCATTCCCTTCCTTATAAACAACTCCATCTCGCTGTTGGGCCATAAGAAGACAGAGAGAAAGTGCTAGACCATGTTCTAATAGAGCATCTTTTAAACGAGTAGATGATTTCTTGGTATTTCGTACTTGGGCGAAGTAGCCTCCCTGAAAGAAATGTAAAAAGTTTTACTGTGGGACATTTATATACTTTTTCAGTTAATTTCACTCAAATAGTATTTATGAATTTATATAAATATTAAGATAGTAAATATATTTTGAATTAGCATCATGTAAAAAGCGAAAAGTAACATTTGCTGATTATGGATACCTCCTGTCTCAATAACTCTCCACCAGACATAGCCTCAAGTTGGTCATCTGTGATTTCTTCAGAAATTTCTATACCAGCCATTTTCTGGACTATTTCTCTGAGTAGCAGAAGATCAAAACTGAAAAATTAAAATAATTAGCAGATAATCAAGAAGTATCAAATGAAATTAAATATAGTTTTTAAAAAATGGGGGCTATCCCTAGGTATCTGTTATTCATGTAAATTTATGCCAGTTCAATGCCTTTTGAAATGCTAATAACTCAAAGATTATACAAAAAAAAAAAAAAAATCTATCCAAAAAAACTTACATACATTCAATATGCAGAAAACTATACTAAAATACTAAGTTGAAAAATAACTATTATATTTTTGATGGAACACAGTTATAACTTGTAATGCTTGCTTTCAGTTTTTTGAAATAGGATGTGTTAATTGGAAAATAAGAAAAGTTGGACATGTTTCATTATCTTAAAATGGTCACATTGAAATAGAATGTAAAGTGCAAATGAATTTGTAGAACCTTTTGTTGGGAAACAATTATAATAGTTAAATAGCAATTATTACCTCTTCCCTGCTTTCAGCTGGTTAGCTACATATTGCATGAGACCTGCCAATTCGACTGGGTATTTCCTACATATATAGCCAGCAAAACTTGCTAAGCCTGTGGAAAAAGAAAAAAAAAAGATTGAATTTGTTTGTTACTTATGAATGAATATGATATATAAATTTCTATATATCAGAACAATGTTAAGCAAATGAATGAAAAAGTGGGAAAAAGTCCACTAGACAGACTTTATTACTTTAACCCAATGAAGTCTTTTTAGAGGACAAAACAAGTTAGAGAATTTTTTTTCTTTCATTCATTTGATACTTATGAAGAAATGAAAATACAAACATCATTACAAAGACTTTTAAACATTTTTACTGATAAACAAGAATCTAAAAATACTGTAAAAAAAAAAAAAAAAAAAAAAAAAACATTTTTATATGTAGAATATGAATGAGGAATATCTAGTAATTTCAAAATTATCTAAAATTTAGTTATATTTAAAACATTTGCATGCGCAAAAAAGAAACTATAGAATACATTCAGTTCAACTAAATAGTTTATGCAGACACAAGAAAATTTTTTTACTAGGAATAAAGTAAAATTTATAAATGTGTTTGCCATTGATAAAATAGAGAAATTCTATATTCTTGGAAAAAGGATATATCTAGTGAATGTTCTTATTTTATAATATATATTAAAGTTTAATTTTTACATTTCATAAATTTTAACTTTTCTATGTTAACATTGCATATCAACTAAGAGAAATAACTTTTCTACTCCATTCATATTTTGAGATAAAAATAATTTAAATTTATAAGTTAAATGTGGTTATTTGAGTTTGAAAATAAATGAAGTAATTTCTCTTTCAAAATATCATTAATTTTCTCTGACAGTTTACCATTCCCTGATTGGTAGAAAGGATCAATAGAAGAGACCAGACAGTTTCAATTTTGGAACTTTGAAAAATTTGAATGAATAGCATAACTTTTGTGATGTCAATGAACATTCATTGCCACTTTTGTAATCACTGATACAACTATAGTATGCTGCTGAACAATACCGGTGTCAGACGTCTTTGAATATCACTTGCAATAATGATACTTGCTCGATAATAATTGCTTGACAAGTAACCACCGAATAGTGATCAGAATAGAGAACTAGTATAGTGAATAGAGTGGCCTGTATAGTAATAGAGGATAGAATAGAAATGGTGATCTGAATAGTAATAGGTTAGACTAGAAATGGCGATTGTTAGTCGTCAGTTACTTTCTACATATATGTGTTCCCTCCATGGTCATGTGGTCTACTTAATTCAATAATAGGATTGCCTGTGTTTGCTCACTGGCGATCTATGTTCAAATTCAAGTGTCAGCAGCAACACTTTATTCCTATGTAACACCTCCCCTTTGAGCTGACTTCCTCTGGAGTCTGTATTTCTTCAGCTTCGGTTCAATATTCAAATGTTCCATTGCTGTTCTTTTGTACCTCCGATGTTCACTAATTTCTGGAGGTGTGTGTACATCAAACATGTCCCACAATATTTCCATTGGTACCTATTTCCGGGGACTTACTAAATCAGTGAATCTCTGTTTTAACTGATTAAGGTGATGCTTATGTTCCCACCTTTGTTCCTGTAGCATGTATGTCATTTTTCTGATTCATTTTTTTTATAATGCCATGTTCCCAGAATTTTCCATGTTGGTACATTAAAAAAAAACAAAAAAAACAAAAACACACACACTTTATTACCAAGTTTAAAACATTCATTTATATTATATTATTTTGATTCCTTGATGTTCTCGTCTTCTGTCCTGGTAGTAATTTGTTAAATACGGACTCAATCATCCTGGCAAATATCAATTCTGCAGGTGACATTCCAGACACTGCTCGGGTTTGGTGTTATTCTGTAACCTTCCGACATTTTTAGTGCCCTTTTAACGTATTGACAAACCTTTACTCTTGTCCATTTGATGTTGGGTAATAAAGGGGACCTGTAATGTTCTATTGCTAATGATTTGCAAAAAAACTTAAATTCACTAGACATGAATTGAGTCCCGTTATCTGAAATGATAGAGTCAAGAACACCAAACCTTGCAAAAATCTTGTGTAAGAAATTTATCATTACTGCAGCAGTCGGTCTTCTACATTTTAATATTTATGGCTATTTAGTGTAACTATCAACTACCACTAGATAGTAAGTTCTGTTTAATGGTCCTGTGAAGTCTATATATATTCTGGACCATGGCATGTCAGTTTTTAGCCAAGGTTGAATTTTGATAGACAGTGACTTTGCTGCCAGAGTACCTTTGCATGATTTCACTAAATTTTCGATATCATGATCCATTTTTGGCCAATCAGTATAACACCTTTTTAAGGATTTCATTCTAGAAATTCCTGGATGTTCTTTTAGCATACGTTTTTGCAAAGATGCTGGTCTCACAATTCTTTCTGCTTACATAAGTACATCATTACATAATGAAAATGCATTGTTTCCAGTCATATTTTTTCCTTTAAATCTTAATTGCTTCTTCATTTTCATTATAAAGTTGAGCTTTTTCACCTTAATTCTTATTTCTTCCAATGTTATGGGCAGTTCTCTTACAGTATTTTATAATACATTATTAATTTCATTTCTGGCCCTTATTGCTGCAATTACTGTCTTCAAGTGGTTCACAGAATCTTGATATTAGTCAAGACAATCAGTCTGCATGACTTAAATTTTTTGGATGGCAGAAATTCCATTTTATGATTATAGTTCAATAGGATAGTTCCCTAGCATTGTAGTCTATTTGCTGTATGTGTGGAAACACCTTTTTTGATCCATATATGGACAATAATGGACGATGGTCTGTCTGTAGTATGAATTCTCTATGGTGTATGAATTTATGAAACTTTTTCATAGCAAATATGATTGACAATGCTTTCTTTTCAATCTGGCTGTAGTTTTTTTTCACCTGCAATTAATGATCTTGAAGTATGAGTTATTGGTTTAGTTGTTCCATCCTCATATTTGTGTAGTATCACTGCTTCAATACCTGTATCACTTGCATCTGATGCAACCACAATCTTTAATTTTGGATCAAAATGAGCTAGCGACAAATCGAAAGCACTTTGACATTTATCTGTTCAATTCCATTTCACATCTTTCTTCAGTAGGTTATTCAAGGGTGCTCTTAATTTGTGTATGTTTGGTGTGTGTGTGTATATATATATATATATATATATATATATGATAGTAATTAGCAAAAATGCTTGTAACTTTTGGAACAGATATATCTCTTATTGTGCTCGCTCTTCAAGAGTCCAGTCGTCTACAGTTTTCATCAATAATTTGTTCTAAATATTTAAGTCTGGACATAAACAATTTGTATTTTCCTTCACTAATCTTAAAACCTTATTCCTTAATTCTCTCATTTTTTTTTTTTTTTTTTTTTTTTTAACATAATCTGTATGTTGCTTCCAGGTCTTACTTTTAATAACTATGTCATCCAAATATGCTTGAGCACAATTCAAACTGGCAAGCATGGTATCTATTATTTGTTGGAATATGCTTGGTGCTACCTTTATACCAAAAGGAAGTTGGTTGAATTTGTATAACCCTCTGAGTGTTAATTGTTAATAGTTTTGAGCAGTCTTTGTCCACTAGTATTTGTAGATAAGCGTCTGACAGGTCCAATTTAGAAAAAAATTTACTTCCATTGCCCATTCGGAATAGTCTATTTTTGATATCACCCTTAATTTTTCTAGTCAGTCCAATTCATTATTAATTGGATGTAAGGCCACAAAAGGTACACTCCTTTTTGGCTTAAATGTTGGTGTTACATTCTCTTTTAACTCAAACTTAGCTTTTGCTTTTGTACATGTCCCCAAAACTTTTGGAAAAGTCTTTTTCAGTTCATTTTTCAATTTTTCAGTTGCCATATTAGTACTGGTCATAACAATATTTATGTTGTTACAAAGAGTTAATTGGAAGATCCAAAGATCAAACCATGCAATCCACTCTGTTCCAAGCAAATTAGTAGTATTCTTTAATACAAACACCACTGCTTTTTTGGTTTTTCCCCCACAAAAGAAACATTACAGCTGAATTCACCCAAAAAGTTCAATCTCTTTCCCGAGACACTATGTGCAACTTTATCAGAAGTCAATAAACTGGGTTTACCCATTTTTTCTCCATGTCTCTTCATTTACAATAGTGATATTAGATCATGTATCTAGTTGCAATTTTATTTTTACATCATTAATTTGCACAAAAACAAATTTCCTCTTGAGATGTCTTGTTAATTTTCCTTTAAGGCTTCTTATCAGTACTCCATGTATTTATCATGTTTACATGTTTTCTTTTTTTTCTTCCATTTTTTGTATCTGCAACACATACTTTTGTATCCTAATCTCCCACATTCATAACATTTTTTGTTCTTGAAGAAACAATTACTTTTAAAATGCTTACACAACCATGACAAGTATTAGGCATTGGGTTTTATAGTCTTTTTTTTCCTGTTCTGTTAGGAGTTGAAAAATGTTTGTAGTTTTTTTCTCTTAGATAGTCAGACACCATGTAATTGTGAATTGTCTTTTTCCTCAATTCTTGTGGTATTGTGTTTCAAATTCACAATATGTTGACATTCTTTCGCTATTTTCTGGTGAGTTAATTTGGAATCCATTTCTAATTTAGCAAGTATCCTGGATCTTATCTCTGCATTCTTATTAGAAGGTAAACCCTGTACGAATATCAGGCATTTAAATAAATCAGGAGTTAATTCATTTAACTTGAAATTTTCACATTCTTGATTCACAACTCCTGCATAAGTGACAAAATCTTCCTCTTTGGACTTCACTATGTTAATACATTGCCACTGTGTATTAAATAATGAGCTCCTATCACCAAAAGCTTTTTGATGGTATTAGAACAGTTTCATCAAAATTTATCTCTCCTGTTTTTTTTGGCAAAATATAATTATATAATATATATTTTACATGTTCAGCAGGGAACAATTTCCTTAATAATAACCAAACTTTCTTTTCATCATTCCATTCCAATGCAAACAATCCTTTTTGAAGATCCCTTCATATCTATAAGCTGGGAAAGTTATCCCTTCCTCTGGATTGTATACAAATTCGCTGATTGAATTAGCAACAGTATCTGGAGTGAATGAATCTAAGTTTTCCTTCCATGGTTTTGGTAAACAATTCAAAAAAACTTCTGTTGTCTTAGTTGCAATTGCAGTTAGTGTTGTCATTTTTGTTGCTGAAAATGTTGTTCTTACTGTAATTTTTGTTGCTGCAACTGTTGTCCATGTTGTTGCTTCTGTAGTGCCAACATTTGAGCCATGATAGCTTTTAGCTTTTCCATTCTGCTGTATTCTGCTGTATTCTGCTGAATGAATCCTCGTGTAAGTTCAATGAATCTTTGTTGCCACTTTTGTAATGTCAACAAACACTCGTCGCCACTTTTGAAATGCCAACAAATACTTGTCGCTTTTTTAATGTTTGTTGTAGTAGAGACTTTGTAATCGCAGATACAACTTTAGTACACCACTGAACAATACTTGTGTCAGACACCTTTGAATATCACTCGCTCAACAAGTAACCACCGAATAGTGATCCAAATAGAGAAATAGTATAGCGAACAGAGTAGAGAAAAGTGGTCTGTATAGTAATAGAGGATAGACTAGAAATGCAGATCCAAATCGTATAGAGGATAGACTAGAAATGTAGATTGTCAGTCATCAGCTACTTTCTATATATATGCATTTCCTCTATGGTCACATAATCTACTTAATTCAATAATGGGATTGCCTGTTTGTTCACTGGTGATCTATGTTCAAACTCAAGTGCCAGCAACAACACTTTATTTCTATATAACAATAACGATAATAAGGAATAATAATAAAGGATAATAAGGATGATAATGAGGAAGAGAAGCATTTTCTTGGTTGTTGACAAAGAGCTGTCAGGATTCAGAATCTTCTATTTCTGGCCAGAAGAGTAAAAGGTAAATCTGCTCTAAGGCTGCTACTACAGGAAAATACCTAAACAAAAGCCTTGGGCTGTTTATGCATACAAACATTTAAGTAGAGTTAATAAGAGCAGAAGCAAAGAAAACAAAGCGGCTTCTAACCGCCCTGCTCCCAAAAGACGAGTTTGAATTTGTTAAAGAACTCTGAAAAGAAAATTTTCCTCTGTGCTGATCCCTACTACTACATGTTCTCAGTGTGTGAGTGTATGTACATCTTTCTCATGCTGTTTTGTTATCTGTTGAAAGCACCACTTGTTTTTTTTTGTTTTGATTTGTTTCACAGCTTTTTTTTTTTTTTTTTTTTTTTTGTTTTGGTCTACATACTCACTGAACCATTCTGTTGGTATTTCCAGTCTTGATAGGCTTATCATACATACCAATTTGAGGGGTCTACTTGGTGTCCTGCTATAGATATAAGCTACCAATATTTGTTTTTTCTTTTTCGTGTGTCAGCTATGAAGTTTAAAAAGGGTCACCAAAAAAAAAAAAACAAAAAAAAAAACTTTATTACATAAGAACCTAAACCTATAATAAAAATTGAAAACTGTCCGGGTTTGAGGTTTGGAAATTAACATTTGACATTTTCTGACTTTTTTTTTTTATCATCAAACATCAAGAAAAACTCAAAAATTATTTCACAGTACTGACAATTTTGTAAATATATAGGGGATAGGAAAATATATAAAATTTATTCCAGCATAATTAACACATTTAAAAAAAAAAAAAAATAAAAAAAAATGTGGAGATTTAATTTATGAAATTTGCTTACGAGAAAAACACCTGCTGCATAGATCAAATTAAAGGAGAATGAAATTTAAATGCTTACTTTGAAGCCACAATGATATATTTGTGTCATCATGTTTTAGTCTCTCACGGTCAGGATTGGCAACTGCCTCAACAATAGAATCTACAGGTTGGTTAAGGACAAAAAAATGGATACTTTTGAAAATGCATCTCATATAGGATAAAATAAAAAGTGATTATAAACAGTTGTGCAAATATTTTAAAAGTTTTTTTTATTTATGAGGTGACATAGAACTAGAATTATTTAATACATTCATTTTAAAATAATCTGAAACAATTTAATATTTAACTTGCTAGTATGATGCTTTAAGAAAAGGTTTAGCAGCTAAACAGTAAAGTTCCATCACCAGCCATTCTTAATCTTGTGTCTGACACAAGAAGAAATAATAGAAATGTGAGTAAAGACGTGGCTCACACACTTCTTGATTAGAATCCAATATACAGCTTTCCTAAGGTGTATGCACTTTTTGTTAATAGTAATTAAGAGTTATTATCTGAAATTAAACACTTTCACAATAAAGACTAAATGTGAAAATAAAATTTAGAAAGCAAAGTATTAAATATTTATGATTGAATAATGCTTTAAGTGTTTATAAAAGCCTTCTTTGGTAGCAAAGTGTAGCTTACATTGTTGAGAGACAGAGTTGCAAATATCAATTAACATCTCTTGCAATTCGAGCCTGTAATTGGACAAATATAATAAGTGATGGCATATAAGAAATCAAGTGTTAACCTGAGTGAGCAGAATAATTATTTAACATTATTTCTTTGTTTAATCGTTCTGCTTGGAAATTACTTCCTTAAGCTAAGACCTGACATTTGTCCTGGAATTAGAGTAGTGCACTGTTGTTGAACAAGAATGAAATATGTGCACACATTTTTAGGAACTTTGTATGTACATGTTTATATATTCAGATAGTATATGCAGAACTACTCATCAATTGAGTATACTTGTAAGTAACTGGAATTTATTTATGCATCTCACACAAGCACTCACAAATTTTTTTATGTAACATTATTTATTACTATAAACGGGTACACATATTTGAGTTGCTATCCCAGTTTTTTGTTATTTTCTTAAAACGGTGAAATTAATAATCACCCTAGATTGTTATTAATTTCATTATAAAAAGAGAGAAAGAGAAGCAAGCATAGTAACTTAAATACCCACTAAAACAATGTTTATAGTAATAAGAAATACACTAAAGTATGTAATAAATTTCAATACTTCATGTATTTAGGTAAAAAACATACACATTGTAGTTGCATATCAAATGTCAGAAAACTGATTTTCATTTACCATTTTTATATTGAGGATTTGTTTTTTTTATGGCTTATCAACATTTTGCAGGTTATTTAAAGCCAGAAAATATTTTAAGACAGTAAGAATTTTTTTTGAGATAATGATTTACTGATACAAGTCCTACTAATTAACCTATAACTTGGAGGGGAAGAAGAGGTGAATTCATACCTTTCCCAAGAGTATTTGCATGTAAATGAATATAACGAACCTGACTGGAAATGGAAATTGGCTCTCTGATTTTCAATTCTGAGCACACAAGTTTTATAATGTTTATCAGTCAGTCAGTTAAGTACCATACACGATACATGCTTGGGCAATCATGTCTTCTGATACAAGACTGACTAGGCAAAAAAATTTTCTTGTAGTAGGTTGCTGTTTTTTTTGTGGTAAACATGTTGCCAAAAAAGGCTATAGGGTCCAGTCTGTCCTACTATTCAACCCATAACTGGGGGAAAAAGAGATGGATTCATATCTTTCCCAAGGGTATTTGTGCACAAGTAAATAATCCAACTGGAATTTGAACCTGTCTCCCTGATTTCTCATTTTGAGCGGTTATCCCTTACATCACACCATAATGGTTTATATTAAGCCTTAAATACAATCTGATAAGCCATGATAATTGCTCTTACAGAGAAGAAAAACGTTTGAAATGTGAAAGACTGAATAGTGATGCATACAACTATAGAAAGTTAAAGATACTTATTTTCAGGTGTTTAAGGATACAAGCTAAAACATCATATGATAGAGATGTTAAAAATTTCAGAGAGTCAACAACTGGAACAATGAAGTTGTCATATTTTTGAATCTGGGACAGGACCTGAAAATAGCAAAAAGCAATCTCATATCTTTTAGGAAAAGAATCACAATTACCAAGTAATTTCAAATTCTTAAAAGAAAATGCAAATGGGTCACTAAATAATTATATAAAAGATTTTAATTTCAGAATTCTAAAAAATTCATAATTTACAACCTTTAAAAGATAACAGAATATATTAATAGGGCCTTCTGTTGCAAGGCATACTGTGCATTATTTTTTTATTTAAATTTAAGACTATTTAGATTTCAATTATTCTACAAGTTTCAAACTGTAACTTTTTCTAGAATATATTTTTCTAAGTTTGCATCTGAATTCCACATTCTTATAGCCCAATGAATTTCATACAAAAATATCTTAAAAGAAAAAGATGAATCAAGAAGCCAACTTACGTATTCAAACAAAACACCAGGGTTACTGTGGCTGAGCTTGCCTAACTGTCTTCCAGATGGTTTCACATTTTCCTTAGAAAGTCGTCTTAAGGTGGCGTGGAGGAAAAAAGAAAATTTGAAAAAAAATCCCACATTCATGACAATCAGAATTGCAAGATTAATTTCAAGTTTGAATCATTTTACCTATTTCTTTCAGAGGAAGTCAAAATTCTATCAGTTTAACAAGAATGTAATTCATTCATATGATTGACACCAAAAGATACAACTGACTTAATTAATAAGGAAATTAATTCTTTTATGTATGCTTAAAGATCAAGCTCACTATTAGATATAAAACCTGAGCATAGCATTGTTTCAATTATATAGTTGAAACAAAATTGAAAATTGGAACTGAATAAAAACACTATATACTAATGGTTTAATTATTTAGTACAAAAGTTCAGAATAGTTTACTAGTCATTGAAAAATAATAAATAGGCAACTTACTTCATAATATACTTGGCTCTCTCTAAACAGCTGACCTTAGCATGAATCATCCGGGCATGCACGCTGTAAGTTTCATTTTTCCAGTGTCCATACAAACGATATCTAAAATTAGAAGTCGAGCAGAACAATTAAACCATTTAGGAAAAATATTTTCTATGGAGACTATATAATCTTATCAATTTATCAGGTGGACAATAGACAATTTAAATAAAGAGAAACACTTAACAGAATTCTGTGAATTGTAATGCTATTGGTGTAAGTGCTACAAATTCGAACAATTTAAATTAAGTAGTTCATGAATTAAAGCCTATGTGTATAAGCAAAGAAATAGTAATCATTACATTTGTCAAATTAATGCCTGAAGTCAAAAATAGGAAAGAGACAGCAACAGACAAATACAGTTGTACAATAAACTAGACAGAGAACTTAAAAATATAATCAACTTTAAAAAAAAAAAAAAAAAAAAGAAGAAAAAAAGAGGAACTTTGCTTACCTGAGTTCATAAGGAAACAGTTTAAGCAGACTCCACAGTTCTTCTGACAGGCAGCAGTTACAAGGCAGCAGTGTCAAACTAGGCAAAAGCACCTCATCTAATATAGTGAGGAATCCATAAAATGCTATTTCATCATCAGGATCAATTGCATTATCTTGGCGCTGACAATGGAATAAATATATATTAAAATTTTTTAAAAAAATAACATCAATTTTAATACATAAATTCTGAATATATTTTCACTCTGATAAACTAGGAAAAATTTATTTCATATTCAATGACTAATAATACATAATCTGATAATCTCAAACAAAACATTGTATTATATAGGAAATGTATATTATTCACTCATAGTCTTTTCTTGAGGGAAATAACATTTTAATTGAAATTGGTTTGGTTCTACGGGGTATCAACCGCAATGGGTTATTTAATGTTGACAAATTTTTTTTTTTTTAAATCTATTTCTGGTAATATTTTTTCTTCAAAAAATCTATTTCTGGTAATAATTTTCTTTCAAATATGTATCGCTGGTAAACTGGATATAAACTTACTATGTATTGTTAAAAAAGAAAAAATGCAAACTGTGAGTGGTCAAGATTATCTGCATATTGCTAAGCCACTCATAATATATCATAGTGTGGAGGCCTTAATTTCATATTTGTTCCATTTTTTTTTTCTTTAAAAGTTTGAAGTCAAATCAAGTGAACCAGGAAATTCCAGACACACACAGACTTTACAATGTAGGTGAAGTGTGTTTTTTTTTTTTTTTTAAAAAACAATAAAATAACCAACCAATGTTGGTAGAATTTTCAGTGACAAAAAAAAGTAAAACCATTGTTTAGCTGAGAAGCAAATTGTGGAACTGGAATATTGTTATGTAGATGCAGATCTATTGAAGGCCCTTATTGATAGGTTAAGTGTCAACTTATTGAGTCACCATATTGCAAGAGAAAAAGAAAGAGTTCAGACTGAGTAGTGAATGGCATCTACATCTCACTAAGCTATCCACAAAACATCTTGGTAAGGTTCCTGATAGTAGAGATATTTTTTTTTTTACAATTCAATATTAGAGTACATCTCTGAAGCTGGAATGTCTTTGACACAAGGAAATATGGTAGTTTTAAAAATGAAAGAAAATTCAATGAAAAATTAATTCCTAACTTGTACATAATCTAATTGATTTTAATTATAAAAAAAAAAAAAAAATTGAAAATTGAAATATATAGTAAACTATAAATTATGCCCTAATAAATGTAACCCCCCGCAAAAAACAAAAAAACAAAAAGTCCATTTACACAAAAGATAAGATACTGTTAATTGAATTCTTGCACAAAGCTTTTTCATTATTTTTAACTTGAAACAAATAAAATTAAATAACAAAAAGAATAAAACCAGCATACCTTAAGCATGAAACTTTTACCAATTCTGATAAATTTCACTAGAAGAATAACATCATATGAAGCATGTGGTCCAAGGTAACACATCATTGGGAAAATTTGAGAATGCAGTTGTAGAAAAGATTGTACTTTTTCTAAATGATCATCATTGCTTGTTGCCTTTTTCTTCAATACAGCTGGTGGAAAACCAGTATTCCTTAAAATAATAATAATAAAAAAAATGATGTTATACATTTTATGATCTGATTTTTAAAAATAATTGAAACCTGTATCCCTGTGACAAGTATCATCTACACACTTTTATTAATGTACGTGTATATTAAATACTATGGAAAGTAACTGATGGCCTGAAGTAAAAATTAACTTTATTAGACTAGTCAAAACAAAAAAAAACTTATCTGATCTCAAATAAAAGGGTGAATAAATAAATAGTACAAGAGGTTTTGTAGTGAATGAGCTTAGCAAATCAAGAAAAAACAAACAAAACAAAACGGTGTTGTGAACAATGCTTACTCCCTGTATATGGGTTCAATGAGGGAATGAATCAAGGCACACATTGCCTGGGCTGTAGCTGGGTGGGAAGTCACAAAGAATTCGGGAAGTCTGTCCATGATGGCTTTGGCATGCTGCCAATCTCCAACTTTCAGCAAAGCTTTGCACAGACCAAGTTTCTGATTGCTGTCTTGCTGTAACCAGAGAAACAGACTTTAATTTGAAAAGCAAAAAAGAACATTCTCATAGATAAATAAAAAATTCCCTTAAATAAATACAAATGTAAACTGACATTTTTACTATTTCTTAATATCAAAGGAATTTTTAATGCATTTCACTTTTAAATGTTACCTTGTAATTTTTTGAAAACTTTTCATTTGATATTTATCCCTGTTCTTGAAACATAATTTGTAACAATGTTAAAAAATAATATTAGGCTTAGTATAAGGAAACTTGTTTGTAGTAGGCCGACAATGAGTATTTATGCTTGAAAGCATTTCACTAAGTAGAATCTCAATATACATTTACACAGGTGCAGAATTCATAAACACAGTAATAAAATAGCTAGCAGTTTTATGCATGTGCTTCATTGAAACAATGAAGCTGTAGTGAAATACAATTTTAATCATTTATAACAAAGAATTTTAATCATCAGAGTAAGAGCTTTATATATAAAATAAGAGACAATATTTACTTAAAAAATGTTTTACTGTTATTATATAGATAATTTAAAGGGTAGAAACCTTATCTACTGTTACTTTTAATTTAAAACAATGAAATATTTGGAATAAAAAGAAAAGTCCTTACCAAATTAATCTTTGTTTCATTGTCATTTTCCTTGTCTTTATTTTCATTTGCTTTGTCAGATACACAAACAACATTTAATTTTCGAGCAAGCTGTTTAGCTTCTAGCAACTCTCTTTGATGGTATTCAATAATGCTGCTATCAACAGGACATAACTAAAAGAGAAAAAATTTTTGGTTCAAGAATTTTCAACCAAAAAGCTATTTTAAGCTTAAATTTCATAACAATCAGTTCAGACATTTCAAAATACCAGTAGGAATACACAGAAGACATTACAATTTAAGAGTATACATACACAATGAGAGTTTAGCAATTCCTTAAGGAAATTCAGTTAATTAAATTTTCAGTGAAGCTAAAAGCAATATTTACTATTTCATTACATGTAAACATATCTATCGCCTAAGTCAACAAAGGTGAATACAAGCAAAGACTTACATGAGAGTATAAATCCTCTAACTCGATCAGGCCATGTTTCAACAACAATGCTGCAACTTGGTACAATGACACAGGAGTATCTTCAGCAGCAGACTACAAACAAAACATCAATACTCAAAAACGTTTTTGATAAAGTTTTGTATGCAAATTATTAGAATTCATAAATTTGTTTATAAAATTCTTTTGAATGATCAGTTTTAATGTTATGAAAAATTTTTAAACTTTAAGCACCTTAGAAAAATTAAAACAGTTTTACAAGACTACTATTGAACATGAAGAAAATGAACAAAACAACCAGGAAACTACCAAATACATTTTTGCTTACTGCATTTGTACAAAGTTTCAATTTGTAACTATGGAAACATAGTGCAGATCAATCAAACCAATTAAAGAAACAGTTGGAAGAAATACTTTCAGTTTTGTTACAGAGCATCCAATACCTAAATTACAAGCTATTCCAGGTTAAAGAAAAATGTCAAGGTATTCACCTGATAGAAATGAAATTTGAATCCAAGCACATGGCATAATGTCTTCTGCTCACTCATATATGCCCGGAACAAAGAGATATAAAAGTGTTCATATTCTGGACGGCATTCAAAAGATTCCAACAAAATATCAAGAACTCTATTGGGATCAAGATCAAAACAACCTGAAATTAAAGAAATACTGATAGAAAAAGTGCTTCAGATCTATTGCAATATTGAAAATATATTTTAATAGAAAAAAAAATCTTTTTGATGAATTAGTTACATACTTTTCAATATCATTTCTACATTTAAACTAGCAAATGATTCATGAAAAAAAAAAACCCACAAAGAACCAAACTAATGTAACATTTTTTTTGATGTATGAATATAAAGTAAAATTTTATAACTTGCTAAACAAAGTAATATGCATAATATTCAGTTTTAATATTATGATAGATAACAAGCTCAAAATTCTTATAGTTTATTTAAAAACTGGCATACATTCAGAGTGTGAAGGAAGCATTATATATATATATATATACACACACACACACACATCACAAAATGACATTGTAAACTTACCAATAAGTGACTTGATACTTTCCAATACTTGTGAGAATGAAATAGTCTCAGAAAGGTCCTGATTAAGTTCACTCATTAATTTAGCATAACCTTCACTTTCTTCTCGAAGAAGGTTGAACTTCTGCTGTTTGTAACTGAGAGAAAAGATATTAGGTATAATGAGTATGAAGATTAACAAGGTACAAAAGTGCAAAGTACCTTATTTAAAAACAAAGAGTACATGTTAGTTATTTTGAGAGAAATTACTTATGAAGGATTTTAAAATATCTAATTGGCATTTCCATTGGAATAAACTAAGAAATTTATATAAATGGTCCAGAGGATCAATACAAAAATCAAAACTGATAAACCTCTAGCCAATAATTAATGCATTATGAAATAGTGTAAAATGTTTTATTCATATTATGCATTAGTGCTTTTTAAGTTTCTAAGTGGTTCAAATGTAACTCAATGGAACATAGCTTGATATTAAAAAACATGTCAATATTGCTAAATTAAAACAGGCTGGCCTTATGCTTAGTATTGTTAAATAAAATTAGAATCATAATATTTATCAAAATATGATTTTTAACTTGTAATTGTCTCTTTAGATATAACTAGCTGAAGTACCTATTTATGTCTGCTAAGAGGCTAAGACTTAAATTGAAGTTAATTATATTGACAATAGAATAATTTGTTAATGGTGAGCTGGTAAGACACTATTAGAGTTAACTTATGCAAACCTGCTCAATATATATAATCCTGAAATAATCAAATCACAGATGTTGAATAGAAAACATAAAGCAATCAAATTTTGAGCCTGCTAATGGGTAAGGTAAAGGTAATCATGCCAAGTTGAAATTCCGGTTTAGTCTGTTGCTTTCACTTTCACACTAATACTTCTGGGAAAGACATAAAACCATCTCCTCCCACTAGCTAAGGGTTAAATAGAAGAGTAGACCAGACTCTCTAACCTTGGGTGGCAACCAGTTTAAGAGAAGGACAACTCTGTATTCCAAATTGTAGAGATGGCAACAGGAAACTACTCCACTATCTTCCCCAAGAATGCATGGCATTTCACAAATAATAAAGAGCCATGATTGCCTACATCCAGAAGGGAAATAACCTTTTAAAATAAATGGATCAGCAATACAATCCTTATAGCAAGAAAGGTGTTGAAGAAAAATATATAGAAGATCAGAGAATGTGATACAGGTATATAATTATATATGAATCAAAGTTAACATGCATAAATAAAATAACTTAATTCTTTTGTTCATCCAAGGAATTATAAAATGAATAATTTTCAACCATTGAAACATTACCATGAAAACAAATATTCAATCAAATCAATGTTGGATAACAAATACATACATTAAAGTAATTACATTGTTATTAGATATAATTTTGAATTGCAAAATGTTTAACATACATAATAGAAAATTACAGAGATAAAAGCTTGTGCTAAAAGTAAAAGAATTGTTATAATTAGATCCTTTCAAGAATAATATTAAAGTGTGTAAATTAAACTTTTGGGGAAATGGATTAATTAAACATTTATGCACTTTTAAACAATAAATATTTTAATATTACTTGAGAGTTTGATCCAAAGCAAATGATGTTAATTTTGCAGGAATAATTTATTGTTATTTTCTAATATTTGTAGTTATTATTAATGTTATAAACAGTCATATGTTAGTTTCTCAGATGTTAAAATGATTAACACTATTTAAAAAAAATACCAAAGTACAAATTAGTAACAACATGTGCAACCATCCAACTGCCACTTATAAACTAAATTACATTTCAAAGAAGTTCACTTGAAAAGGAAGCAAAGAAAACAAGTGGCCATTTACAGCATGGCACTCAGAATTTTAGCAAAACATGGGTCTTTGCATTTATCCTATTTTTTTAATAATTGTAATAATTTGCCAGAAACCTGACAATAGTAAATTCACTCATTTTTCACTCTAAAGAGCATGTATAGTAAAGCTAAGATTTTAATGAATAGTTGAAAATTTAATATTTCATAAAAAATAAAAAGCATATTCATGAACAAGAAATCTATTTAGAATAACTTACTATGTGCGAACAAACTTTAACATATTCATCAGCAATATCAAAAGGACAAGTAATGACCAGTATATTTTTAAGAAATTCTTTTGAAGATTTTTTTTTGTAATTACATTATCAGCAAAGAAAATGTAATGGAAAAAAATTTAGCTGATGAAAGCATTTAATTTTAATATATCATTTTGTACCTTTGCCAACATATTAAGAGAACAGCATATATAGTCTCTACAGAATTCAGAAAATAATGGCTGTACTTGCATATCTAACATGATTTTTCCCCCACAGGTTTTCTTTTTTCATTAATTGAAAGTAAAAGTTAAAATAACTATTAAAAGAAAAATATTTTATTTGGAAAAAGCCAAAATAAATATGCATGCAGATTAATTTGACAATATTGTACAGACTGACAATAATGCAGGTTATGAGAAACAATTATAAATACTGAGTGATTCTCTATTTAAAAGGTGAAAAGCAATCAATACAATGCAGGTGGAAAGATCTATATTGGATATCAACAAGTTATGTAGTTCTCCTGGCAGTTGTACAAAATTTTCTGTCTAGAAAAGACAATACCTGTCTAGAGTAGGATAAACACCATTGCATAATTATTATAATTGAAATAGAACTGACTTTTAAAAGAAATGAGTTTGTTAGTTGGCAATTCAGTTCACTCATTCTTTAGTTTACTATTCAAAATGTGTTAATTTTTTCTATAATCAGAAAACAAAACACTTTTTTAATTATAGCAAACATAAATACCCAAATTTATGTTCAGTGAATTATATGTTGAGTGCTACCAATCTACAACAGCCCCCATCCCAATTAATCTGTTCCGTAGTTTGATGTATCAATGACAGAATAAAGTGAAAAAAATTACTCTGGTAAAGATTAAATCATAAATTGAAAAAAAGAACCAAAAATATACTTACTATAATTTTGTTTTCGTTTTGACATATTTTTGTTGAAAAAGCTGTTTAGACTGAATAAGACCAACACATTCAAGTGTCTCTTGATCCAGCCGCTCTTTCAAGATGGAATCAGGAATGATACCCTGAAAAAGAAATTAGACTGATTACTAGTTCAGTTATAAAAATATCAGAAAAATGTTCTTAAGCTTCATCAAGTTACTATAGCCAATATTCAACAATACAATGAATTCACATTTTAAATCAATTGTCAGAAACAATTTGATAATTATTAATGAGGAAATGGTTTCAAATAGCTGATAAGATATGCAATTTGTTGTGTGAGATGTATTTTGTTTAAAAAACAAAACAAAACATAAACACGATAAATAGATATGTCGTATCTGTAGTGTACAGTTTGGCTTGACTCATTCCTCCTACAATAATCTGAAATAATTTGACTGAATAGTTTTCAGTGAATGCAAGCTTTGGAATAGTATTATAGTAATTATAATGTGGTACAGATCAAACTTTATTCACTGACTATGCTTATCACAAAACAATATTATGTATAAATCAAAATTAATTATTTATTCTTGTGAACAAACTTAATTCTTGTCATGCTGATACACATATGTGACTTGCAAAGCATAATGTATAATTTTAAACTGCATTGTAAAATTAAAAATAGCAAAGATCTCATGAATATGACTGTCATTTATGATTACTTAAAAACAAAACAAGAATATTTTTCCTGAATTTCAATGGATCATCTAATTTATTGGAAAATGCTGTAGATATAGAGATCATTAGGTTAGTTTTTCTTTTCTTTAAATTCTCTGTTGTTCCTCTTTGTTGTTATAAATATTTCTGGTTATTCTCTCATCCACTTGTAGAAACTGAATAACACACTAAATTTCACTCTTTATAAATTTAGCTTCTCAATTTATCCTTCAACGGATTCAATAGGAATCATAAATTCCATATTATTGTTCTTCCCTTTTTATAATTGAAAACAATGTCAGGTTTTGGATTTATTTTAATAATTTATTAATTTTGTTAATAATTCAAGAAATAATAGAAAATAAGTTATAAAATTTCATCATATTATCAGTATTTTACTTGTACATTTAGAATTAGGAAAATCAAATACTGAGAAAAGTATCTACAGAGTTACCCAACAAAGGCAACAAAAATAGTACAGTTTAAAAAAGAAGTTACAAACATAAAATTGATTTTAAAAAAGAAGTTTATGAAAAAATACTTAATATCTCAAATTTTAAACAGGAAATAAATAAACTAACTTTGTTTTCATTAACTTGTAGAAAAAGTAGAAACAGCATCTGTGAAGGTCAATTGAATAAAAATAATAGCATGGGGTTGACATTCAATTTAAAGTTGTTTTAAACTGTCAGATTTTAATGTTTTTTAGTTTTAAATCAATCTATAATTTAAGAAAGTGAAACTTCAAAACAAAGGAATTAAAAAAAAAAAGCTTGCAAATACTTACAACCATACCAGAAACCAACAGAAGAAATCGATCTCTTTGCTGCTTGTCATCACTACAGCTAGATTCTACATCTAAAAAGAATATAAATTGATTTTATAGATAATAAAGATGCTTTTGAAAAATTTAAAATAATAGTAATTCACAATAAATAAAGTGAAAATAAATCAAACAATGTACAAAATAAATGAGTCATACTGAATGACTGATAGTATAGGGCATTAACATTGGTTGTTCAGCCTTCTACATAATTTATTGGAACTTCATAAAGTTAACTTTGATATTGTTGCCAATTAGCAATATTAAAACATCAATTTCAAACCTTGAAACACCTATTTATGTCTAAAGATTGATCAATACATCAATTATGTTACATATTTTAATGCATAAGGCAAAAATAGATAACATGCACATTAAACAGAAGTGAGCATACAGTGCAGATCATCATTTCTCAATTGTTCTTTTTAACCTTTCACAGCTTGCCAAAGTAACCAAAAGATTAGTGGATAATTAACTACACATTTTGTAATCAAATAAAATTTAAAAAAAATAAAATAAAATAACTGTAATAATTCAACTTTATAAATGCAGTGAACTTGAAATTATGTTAACTTGCTATATGTATAGTAAATATATAAAAGAAAAAATGTTCTTACCAATAACACTGAGGATACCAGCTAAAAGTGATGGCAGATCTTTGTGAAAATCCTGGAAAAAAAATATATATATATATATATATATATATATATATAAATAAATAAATCATATACCAAACAAAGAATTTCTAAGCTTTTGGTGCAATTAAGAAATCTGGTAAAGTAGTTTTTGTGAAATATTTTTAACATGTCCAATTACATTAAAATGTATTGCAAAGATGTTATTTTTTTTTCACTGGCCAAACTACTGAATTGATTGGTAATGAGAGTAACATCTTGAGAATTGAATTAGACCTATGCAACCGATATATCAATCAACATTTATTAGATCTAGAATAACATATTACAAGATATCATTTTAGAAGAATAATAATTTACATGTTTCAGACAATAATTATCTTATAACAGAAGAACAATAAATTATAAATAAATTTACACAACTACTACTGTGAAAACAGCAGCAGCGATGCCAAGAAAACCTTTACAAGATGGTGAGTCTAGTGTCAGGTATTGGGCGGGGGGTAGCATCATGATCACTAATCCACAGCACACTAGCATGATACTAAGACATTGTTAATTTCTTGTCACGCAGTGGGAATGCCAGGTTGATGCAGATGCAGTTTCTACCCAATCAATTTTCTCTTGATGAAGATAAACATTTGGTCAGGTATACTACATTTGAATTAGCAATAAAACCTTGGCATCTGACTTTGATAGGAAATATATTGGTCATTCAACCATTTCTTACTGTATCGATAGACAAATATTTCTATCCAGCTGATGATTAAAATTCAGTTTTAACTGATATTATGGCAAGCTAAAGATGTAAGCCTAAATTTTAATGAGAATCAAAGAATTTTAAACCTCATTCATAAAAATGAACTGAAAACGAATCTGACACAAAATTATTATGCAGCTATTTACTTTTGAAATAAAACATTAATTTTACATACCAAGTTGAAGAAATGTTATTTCTGTAATTTTGTAAACAATTACATTTCTTACACAAATTTTACATTTTTGCATTGATTTTAAGAAAATTATCTTAAAAATATGCTTGGACACTTAATATCAAAATATGTTGATTTCATTAAAATCTAAATTTTCTTAAAAAGACTAAAAATGAATTAATTTTAGGGTTAATAAGTTCCAGTAATTGTTTACATTTCAAAACCCAATTTTAAGCTTAAATTTTTAATATGAATCTTTGAAAAATATCAATGAATATTCTGTGATAAATTTTCAATCACATTTTTGTACGTTTCTTGTAATTTGCATGATATGAAATGTTAATATTCCAGTGGTGCAAACCTACAATTTCTAATCTCTTAGACTTGATATTGTGGTTGCAACCACAAAATTTAACACTATGTGTGTCTTTCAGTGGTAAACTCAAGATCAGAATACTTGGTTACAACAATAAATGTAACAGTAAAGTTGGTGAACAGGCTAATGTTCCAATCACTGATTTAGCAATGTCATAGACAGGAAGACTCCTTTATTCACATTGTGTTTAGATTTGAACAAGTTCCAAATTTAGGTTTGAATGGTTGCAAGCCCAAACCAGCTATTTGTCAAAGTTGATGGATTCCTGAGATTCATTGAAATTTTGGAATAATGAAGGCCAAAATACTTTAAACAAAATATTAATAAACTGCAACTTATTCTAGTTGTTGAGTAAGTATTTTAAACTTGTGTCTTCCTTTCTGAAAGATCACCTTTATTTGAAAGAAACTTCAGCTTACTATTATGATCTGCCCATGCCTATTTACTCATTCTTTCACTTTTTTTTTTCTGGCAGCCTAAGCAGAACTGTCTCCTCTCTATGGTGGCTTCCTGTAGACTGCTCACGTCATTTATATCAGAACTCAACTTGCCATCTTGTCACCAATAATGCACTGGTACAATGTGACCATAAATTTCACAACACATGTCCCTCAGCAACTTGACTGGCTTTTTGATAAACAACTTCCCATAGAACTATTTTAACTATTCACTGGTAGTGAATATGCTTTTATATAAATTGATCACATGACCAAATGGCTCTGGTCAATTTTTTCTTTTGGAAAACCTTTTTTTCAAAATTGTTCTGGTCAGGAACCCAAATCAATCCAATGAATGGGTCTTTATGTAAAATTTTTTAGAGATAATTTTTATTTTAGTTGAAGAAATATTTTATTACTTCTCAATTTTGCCCAATTAGTTGAGTATAGCAGGTGGGTACAGAGCAATAACCAGTTATATGAAGTTACCTCTAAGTCAATTGCTTGAAACTAAATATCTTAATTCTATTTCCACATTTAATTATTTTAATTAATGAACACAATCATGCCTTCTTTCACATATTCTTTCAGTTCTATGTCATAAAACTAAGCCTTTCTGCATCTAACAGTTGACTGCCGTCAAGCTTACTTGGAGCTCTATTCATCCTGCACAGTGGGTTTGCCACCTACCTCATTATACCATAAAGCCAAATAACTGTCAAAGTGACTTCTTACTCAGTCAGAAATGGTAAACAAGTTATCAGAATCATAAAATTAAGAGAAACAACATTTCTTAGACGTGGTCTTTAACTATCAAATCAAACTGTGTTTTAGTCATTTTTTAATACTGTTAAATCTCCTTTTAATAATATTGAATAGAAGATAATTTAAAATTTTTTTTTTTGTAGTGAGATACTGAGTAAGAAGTTAAATTGTTCTGTTCATAAATAATGTCAATTATTTTTAATTGAAATTTCAAGTCTAAAAACTACTATTGCAAATAATTAAAAATATTCCTATGAAACATTTGAAATCAAAAATTGAGCAAAAAGTATCATTAAAATGATACTAATACTGAAAACACATTTGAGAAAAAAGAAACTACTGAATTATATACAAGTAATGTTTGACATCAAATAAGTTACAAAATTTTTAAAACTGATAGTAAAAAAACAACAACAAAAAAAACAATCCTTTTAGATCATGTTAAGATATCAAATTATATTAGCCTCATAATTACTTAAGTAAACATATTTAGTTTCACTTCATTATAGATTAAGAGGATTAATGTGAACTTAATTTCAAATTCAGAAAATTCTAATATGGCTTTGAACATGAAATATTTTTTGCAGAAGTAAAGATGTGGCTGAAATAATAAGTGTGTGCTGTTCATTCTAATCTAATTCTCAATGGCATACAAAAGAGAGGCACACTGAAATAAATTTTTGGGCCATTAATACTCATATCTATATATTCAGTGCTAGATTTTTCTTGATAAATCATTGGACAAATATGTGCTTTTATAGTTTCATATGAACTAGTCAACAGAATGGAAGGTTGTGGGTCAGGTAAAAAGAAAAAAGCCTGAATACTTGTATGTCCCTATAAGGATAGCAAAAGTAAACAGAGTAAAGAGTGTTGCCGCAAAATACTTACAACTATTTCTGTAATGGTAGAGATTGCATAATCTGGTTTCATATACCCTCTTACTACACTGATGAATAAATCATATAATGCTCTCCGATAGGAAATATCAGAGGCTTCCAGAGCACTGATACTTGCAATCCCTTTGCAAAATTTGATGCTGGAAACAAAAAAAAGAAAAAAAAAATTCATATGAGTGTATATGAGTAATGACATGCTCATATCCAAGTTCAATGACAAAAGAAATAAGAGGAACAAAAAAAAAAAAAAAAAAAAAAAAACTATGATTGAATTTTTCATACTTAAATATAAACAGAGTGCCAAAAGATTTATGGGACTACTGAATAATATTTCTCTTTTTTCACTTAGATAATGACAGCTATGTGATGTGATATTGAGTCTATGATATATTGGAGTTGGTATGTACCCAAGCATGTTCTGGGGCTATCTATAACTGAATTGTGTTTGTTAGGTTTGGTTGCAGGGGACTTAGTATAGTCTGACATATTCCATACAAACTCAATGGGTTGTAAATATGGTGAACATGGGCACCAATGGAGTACCTGAAAGCCAGCCAAATGTTATTGGAATCAGTTTCAATTCACCCAAGTATAATGGAAGTTATTTTGCTGGAACAAACCATCACCACTGGGGAACACTGTGAGCATACAAGAGTTCAAAAATGGTCTGCAAAAATGTGTGTATATCATACTTGTCAAGCAAACACCAATTTCATTAGTTGTATCTGTGAATTTCTAATAGCACACATCCCATGTAATTACAGACACTAACAGCTTGTCCAACACTCCTGCTGACAGACGAGATTCATAGCCTTATGCAGTCTTGTCCAAACTCAACCATCTGCTATAAAGAACTAATATTGTAACTCATTTGAGCAGGCAACATGGTACCAGTCTCACATAGACCAATGGCAATGTTCTATGGGCTAAGCAAGGTGCAGTAACCAAAGTCAACAATTGTTGCTGCATTAGTTGACAACTACAAAACCCCATGGAATAGAGAGTATGTTGTACAGTGTGTTGACTGATGAGTTGAGTAGCACTGGCATTGTTATTTGATGCAATGTTTACCATCCTTGTCAGTTGCTGGAAGTATCATTCTTGTATTACCTTGGATTCTGCAGTTTTCCCATGTTATTAATGTTTATCTGGAATTCACATATTCCTGGTATACCTTTGCTCTTGTTAGCTGAGAAAAATCTAGTCACCTTGGATATAGGAGGTCAGAAAGATGAGGTACTCTAACAAACAGTGTCAAATCTGTACTGCATGACTGTTAGTTACACTACTTCTTTACCTATTATACCATACGCACATCATCTGACTAAATTCATTCCCACAAGTGGGGGAAGGTGAAACCATATTGTCTCTAATCTTTTGGCACTTCAATTTATTTCACATTAAATATATGCTGAAATGTAAATAATGGATAACCTTGACAATAGTAGAACCTAACCTACATGTTTTCATCTCATAATCCAATATTTCACTTGTAAATTGATATAATTTTTTTCTGAAAAGATTATTTTAATAAATATACTTATTACTCTTAGTTGCTTGTAGTAAGTATAATTACAATTTTAAAAACAGCACTTTAGTAGTTTATATATATATATATATATATATGAAAAATACATTTGTAAAATAAAAGCTGAGACACGAGTTAAATTAAAGTTAGCTTTCACATGGATTCTGAGCTTTAATCGTCAGTGTAATTTGATCTGTTTTCACTGAAAACAGTTTGACATTAGTCAACACTTTACATGAAATGAATAAAATTAGTGGTGTATAGGAGAGTAACATTGTTTTCATAATTTTTTAAATAGATATTGATATAAATTTTTTTTTACAAATAATGAGTTTTGGGAAAAAAAGTATTCTCACTAGCCTCATAAAAGAGAGAAGCAAGAAAGAAAGTTGTGTTTTGACAATGATATCAAACCTAATTTTATGGTCCAACTATTGGGATATATTAAAATGATTAATTAAAACAATAACTTCCAAATATTGGTTATTATTAAAATTATATACGAGTAGAAAATTAGGATCGCTCTAGAAGACCTGCTCGTAATGTATGAATTTCAAAACTATTTTTTTATATCAATTAGTGTCAATTGATCTTCCAAGGAATTACTACACCAATTAAAATTTAAGTAACTGTTTATCTTTTTAAATAATTTTGATTTCACTTGGAGAGAGAGAGAGAAAAAAAAAGGGAATTTCTTTAATCTTTCAAAGAAAATGACAAATTACTTTTATATTTTTTTTTCTCTTTATGCTATTAAGTGAAAGAGAAAAAAATAGTTGTGATATATATGATAAAAACATTAGACATGTTAAAGTGACATGGACATTCCTGGTCACTGTGACTGAAGTTTCTTTTGTGTGTGTAAATGTACCCATTCTTGTGTGTATGGGCAACCATACACATTATCAGAAAATAAGAGTGATGACTATAGTAAATTTAAAGTCAACACATTTTTAAAATTTAATAAAACATTATGTAGAATACTTTACTAAATTTTTTAAATGACTGAGTACTTAAAAATTATATAAAAAGGCATTCACGTCATATTCTTAAATTAGGCTCTGTAGAACATTAGATCTGTCATCAGGCTTGTCAATAGATCAAATCAGCTACTGTAGGATTAAAAACACAGCTATTGTAGAGTTAAAGAATGCATTTCTGCAATATTTTAAACTTAAAGTAAATGATATTTATTCCAAATCAGATTAATTTATACAGCTAATATCCCTCAAATAAAGTTTCAGAAAACACATTTTATTTTTGAAAAAAAAAAAAAAAAAAAAAGAAAAAAAAAAAAAAAAGTTACTTAAAAAGAAAATTGACTCCAATCAATATAATTTCTGTTTGAAATATACCAGAGTATTTTGCTTGCAAATAGTAAATTTAATCCTTTAGCTTTCAATTAAAGCCAAAATGAAAACTTTTCATTTTTAAAAATTAATTTAAACCTTAGGTATTGCAATTTTTGTGGAGTTACCTACTTTAGAGGGTTAATTATTTTTTAAATCTAATATTTATTAAATTTTTATAAATATCAACACAAAACAGTCTAACACTCTTCTATTGTCATAGGTGATATATTCAATTTAGATGATTCATTCCTCTTCATCCTAAATTCAAACCAGTTATCCAGTGGTGGTAGAAAGAATCAATCTCTTTTATAGCTGTGTTGCCTTTTTAATACAGTAGAGGTCACAGATATAAGCTACATGGACACTTTATGCAAATTTTATTATTGCATGGGATTCATGTACTTGATTCATTATTGTAATTTTGAACCACAATTACAGTAATAGTTTGCATCACCAGTTTTTTTTTAGTTCTAAAAACAAATCCTGATAGATTACATGATCAAATTTTGCAAATTAAATTGGATACAGAAAAATAATTCATATTCCAAGTTGTTTACTGAAGAAAAATGCCTAAGCAAACTCCAATTTGGTTGTAAAGTAACTTATATTCAAAGTTTCCAGTTACCCTCTATACTGCACTTCTTTTTTTTCTATGTTAACTACAGGTCTCAAATACAGTATGAATATATGCATTTCTTGTAAAAATTAAAAAGTATTTTTTAATTTATACAAAAGTAACTTTTGGTTACTTATATATCTTATTAACTTCACAAATTAGCATGAAATTTAACTCTTAAATTCTTGAATTAAATATTTGTGTAATTTACAAAAAAAAAAGCAACAAATAATAATTATGATATATGACCTGTGATTAATCTAACTTAATTAAAATAACCCAAAGAAAAATAAATAAATCGGATGAAGGATGAGAACAGTTTAAATTAGGTACCTCCAATTTGGTATGCCTAAGGTTTAAATAAATTTTCATAAATGAAAATCTTTTCTTGAAACTTTCATTCTAGCTTTAATTGAAAAGTAAAGGGTTAGATTTACTATTTCCAGTAAGCAAAATACTCTGTAGTGTATTTCAAACAGAAATTCTATTGGAGTCGATTCATTTTTTAGGCTTTTTTAGCCATCTGTCATTGCAATGAATTTTTCTTTATTAAAAAAAATTCCAAAAATAAAATATACTTTTCTAAAATTTTGAGGAATATTACCCGATTTAAAGTACAATTAATCTGATTTGAAACAAATATTATTTATTTTAAGTTAAAAATAACAGATTTTTAAAACAGTAGCACCAAGTGCTTATCAACACCTCATAAATCACTCAAGTGATTTACAAGGTGTTGACACTTGTTCTACGAAGACTTTATCTGTTAAAACATACTTTAAGAAAATGACGGGTAAATGCTTTTTTATAAAATTTTTAAGTACTTAGTAATCTTAAATGATGAAAATATTCTCCATAATTTAATTTTTAGGAATGCTGACTTTAAATTTACTATCATGATTGACTTATTTTCTGATAATGTCGTTTATGGTCATCCATATTTTCAAAATTGGCACATTTATACACATAAAAAAATGAAAATTATTTTAAAAAATAACAGTTATAATTTGTATTATGCTTTTCAATTTCCACTTAGTAAATATAATCTTCACTTAACAACATAATGAATATGAAATTTGGAAGAATTTTTAAGATTTTTGAAACTTTATAAATTATTAGGAAAAAAAGAAAAAAAAAGAAAGCAATTCTTGTAAAAATTCATTATTGATTGAAATTCTTTTTTCTTCATACTATAATGTCCTTAATATATATTATTCATAAAAGCAATTAAATAATTTTATTGCATTTTTTATTTTATGATATGGAGATGATTTGATACAATAGCAATAGTTTGAAAAAAAATTTAAAAAATTGGTGATATGTTCTCCAAGGACTTCTGCTTCTGGCTAAGGAAAAAAAAAATTGGAATACAGAAATTATGGAATTAAGTGTGTGTGTGTGTGTAAGAGGAAACATAAAACTTGTTTTTACCAAGATTTTCTAAAAATAATTTAATTTGTGAATAATTTCTGAAAGTTTCATTAAAATCTGAAAATTATTTGATTTTTTGCATGACTTTCCAAATTAATGTGTTGTTACACTGGACAACAGGCATGAAAATTTTCATTAGCAGTTATGTTACACTGTTGATGCATAAAAAAAATGTTTCTTTTCCCAAATTTATTTCAAATGATTTTCCAAATAAAAGTAAACAAAATAGGTACCAAGTCAAAAGAAAGAAGAAAGAAAAAGAAACCTCTGAAGTTTGATTTTTAATTTCAATCTAATAACTTTAATATTCCCAATAAGCAAATTATCTTGGTGTATTGCAAACTGAATTTAAATTGATTGGAATTTTTTCTTCTTATCAATTTATAAATTTGCCCATATTGACAGATCTGTTAACAGAATATAATTCTTTATTACAAAAAAAAAAAAAAAAAAATACAAAAATAAAATTTACTTTTCAAACATTGAGAAATATTAAATTATGATTTAAAGTTTAATTACTCTGAAAATTGAAACAAATATTACTTTAAAATGTCACAGAGAAGAATATTTTTTAAGATAATGATTTATTGATAGTGTGAAGTTTGGTAGGTTTAGGTAATTGAAAATAGTTACATGATGAATACAACAAATACTTTTTTTTATATCACATTTTTTAACTACCTAGTAATCTTAAAATCTGATAATTCCCAGAGTTTTGGAAAGTATTTTAAAACAAGTAGTAGTGATTTTTTGCTTTCATTTCGGGAAAACACATTAGTTTTGGTTCGGTGGTACAGAATAAAACATACACGTGATACAAAAAGAATTTCTTGAAATTTAAAATGTGTGCGTGTGGCGCTAGGGAGTAACATGCTAAGAAAGAAAAAAAATTACCGAGATTTTCTAAAAACGAAACATTTCAATTTTATTCGTTTGGGCACCTCGAGGCGGTGTATTGGTTAGCAAGCTTATCTCGCTAGAACAATTACGACTGAGTAGTGAGTTCGATCCTCACTGGGTGCCCCCATACTTTCAGCCTTGTACATCTAAGCTACGCTTGGGAAATAGCTTTATTCATTTAAGTCATGAAAGTTTCATTAAAATCCAATAATTATCTTGATTTTTGCAAGACAAATCAGTGCTTTTCAAAAAAAAAAAAAAAAAAAAAAGGCTCAAATTTCCTGTACAAAATTATAGTCGTGTTGATGCCAGAAAAACAAGATTTTTAACCAAAATTTCTATGGTTATAAAAATCCTTTGATTTTCTCACTTGTTAAAGATTTTGAGGAAAAATTTCCTTTTTTTTTTTTTTTTTTTTTAAAAAAGTAAATTTTTTAAAAGGCAGCCAAGAAAGAAGCACGTTATTCAAAACCGGTTACAAACATTTTGTTTGCTGTTCAATATCCCGGTTATAAATTGCTCCCTCCAGTTAACTAATATCTTTTTCTTTTACATAAACAAAGAACGAAAAATAAAAGCAGTTTGACTTTATTGAAATTTTATCAAATAAAACATAGAAAAAGTACATTATATTTAAATTTAATAAATAGAAAACTTTAAACAAGGCAAGCAACAAGATTCAACACTTGCACAATATGGCTACTACTCACAACTACTGTTTTCGAACTCAGCGAGAAGTGCTGCTTTTCTTCTATTTAGTGTGTTCCAAAAGTCACGCAACAATTGGCATAAAATGTACACTTGTGAAATAACAAACAGAGAAAATTTGCATGATATCATCTTCCATAATTCGACCAATAAAATTTCTTAATAGTGTCACACACAATTCCATTTGGTAAATAAATAAAATAAAAACATTACAAGGTTATCAATGGTAATGCGATTTTTGGAACACCCTGTATTTTAAATAAGTCTTAGTTATAATTTCTGACAAACCTGTTTCTTAACAAAAAAGTTTAAACAAAATAAAACAATCACTAAAGGGTACCACCATATGATAATAAATGTGACCCATTTTCAATCTACGGATGGTCAATATGGAAGAAAATTATGCACTACTAGTGTCTCCCCACCGGCTCTACAATTCATAGCAGCAAGGCGAAAGATTACTGAATTGTGACAATTCAACGTAAAAATATGTGTTCTATATATAAAATAAATAACATTTTGTTTGTGTGTGCCGTATTTATAAATTAAGTCATCGTTTTTGTCTTTTTGAGTAGGAGGAATTCTTTACAAGCAAATTGCCAAAAGTTGTGCTTTCAAAATTACGAAAAGTTTAAGTGAGCATGATAAACATCTTAAAATTTAATGTTACGGCAGTTTTAATTCAGAACAGAAGCAAAATAATTTTAGTTTTAACTTTTAGAGTATAATCAATTTATTTTTTTAAAAATGTAAATTTAAAATAAATCATTACTTAAAAAAAAAAAAAAAAATCACAGCTGAACCACAAGATCTATTTTTTCATCAATATAAAAAAGCACAATATTTTCCTTGAGAATTCAATTTTTATAAATTCACCAGGTAGAACATTTATTTCCAAACTGAAGCTGTATTTATTAATTTTAAGTTAACAACATCAACGTATTTTATTCTACTCTTTAATTAATTGTAATTCCGATGAAAAAGACAGTAAAACCAATTCAAAAAAGAAATAGAGACTTAGACTCGTTTAGTTGTGGTACAAAATTAGTGCGGGTATTAGTAGTTTTCAATTGAGGTATTCTTTTTAGTTTTTACCCTGTTTGAAAACCAACATTTTTCTTTTCGCTAATAAATTTGAGGTCATACTCGCTCGCCCCTCACATAAGAATTTAATTACGAAAGTAAAAATTAAGTGAAATAAAAAGTATAAAGATTAAAGAGCAGTAGTGGAAACTTCTTACTCTTCAATAACAGATTTATAATTTAAAGACCTCATCCATCTGTGTGGCTATCAAGCTAGCTTCATACATTATTTAATTTTAGTTGATTTTTTCTTAAAAAAAAAACAACCAAAAAAATTCTCACGCACATAACTTCAAAAAACGGTTTTTCTACTTATGATTTGGGCATTTCAACGTGGTTAACGTTTGTCTTGCTATATCAAGGGAAGTTCGATCCTCACTAGGTACCCCATACTTTCGACCTTGTGCCACATCTAAGCTACGCTTAGAAAAAAAATCACCATATAACGGTAAGACATTTTAGCAGCTAAAAATGATTGCAGAGGTTTACAAATTGAGATGTATTTCTTTTAAAATAAAAAAATATTAAAACTTAACTTTACCGTCTTTAGAAAAATGAAAAACTATAAAAATTAGAGAAATAAACTGAAGTTTAAAAAGTACGATTTTTTTTTGTTCAAAATCAAAAGTAATAATTTTATTCTTAAATTGTTTTTTTTCTTTGTTGCAGAATTCTTTTTTTCGTGTTGCATATACATACTTTATCCGATCGTCTGTCATTCTCCACTTCTTTTCACATAACTTTTCTCTTGTTCATTGTTTTACTTTTAATTGTCTCGCTTGAAAATTTTAATACCTTCACTTATTTTTCTTGTTCAGATAGATGCCCAATTAAGACAAAAACAAGAATAAATTCTTTCTTTTTCAACCAGAACATATCATTTACAATGGTAACATTACGTAATTCTAAATATTAATAACTTGATTACATACTTTAAAAATAAAATAAAAGCTCAATGATTAGGGGTGTTAAGTGACCTAAAAATAAAAAGGAAATTAAGTTTAAAGTTACCGACATCACAACCATAAGTACTTTTTACACATCATGCGTTTCTTAACAAAATCTAAGAATTTTTAAACTAAGAGCCTGAAAATCAAAAGAAATGAATCCATCAGTATTACTATTAGTCAATAGTAGCGAATCATGGCATACAAAACTGAAATAAAGCGTGATCGTAAATAAATATTTTTTTTTTAATGTCATGCAAAATTAAAAAACAAAAATATTAGTCACAAAGATCATAATGTGAAAAATTAAAGCAAGTGAAAATATGCTTATCTCATAAAAAACAAACCATGACCCCTTTTAAAAGCTATTATTTGGTAATAATTAGTCAAATTCAAACAATAAAATTATCAACACAAAGCATTGTTTTTTGTTTTTTTTTTATTGCACACAAAGATATCAGAATTTGATCGCCTTCACTTTTTTTTTATCAGAATTTTGTTGACGGCCAAACCAATTTTCCTAAGAATTTCTCAATAAATCCGTCCCTATATAATCTAAATGAAAAATAAAATTAGTGTCAAAAGTTGACATATTTTTATTACTATAAAAATACAGATTACTTTTAAATTTAGAAATCTACCCATCAATATGTAGTACGTATGCCTTTATGTGTAAAGGACAAATTCTCTTAGGTTTTCTTTACTTGAACTTGATTTAAGAACCCATTAAGGTAAACTTACGCTATATTTGCTTAAAAATATTCAACTAAACAGAAGACGCTTCGTACGTTAATCAATTTTTAAGAAATGGAAAATTCGAAAACAAGTGAAGAATCTTTTTATTTTAAAATTTCAAAACAAGACATAGCCAAACTTTGAAAGGTAAGCAATAATTAATTTAAAAATCAACAATTGCAGTATTCGGAATTAATGCATGCAGGACGTCTTTTAAATAAGTAGCATGCGAATTAGAACCGATCAACAAAATAAAAGCGGGGGGAATCCACAAATAAACATTGTTTTTTAAAGTCCATCTCATTCTTTTCGTCTCCGGCTTTTTCTCATTTTTTTCTTTCATGCCCAGCGTGGTGCCTAAAAACAAATCTTTAACTTGATCATGTCCATGCAAGAAAAATAATCGTACTCAGATCATTTTTCATATTAATTTTTTCATCGTTCTGACAAAACTGAGCATACTTACAATTCGATTTTCCCATTTTTTTCCCAATTTTTACAGGCTTCCACGGTTATTCGTATGGCAGCCATTATACTTGGGAGCACAAATGTCTACAAACCGGAACAGGTAATGACGTCACGACTAACGACTTCTTTCGATGCAATATTTTTCTCGTATTTTTGTTAGAATTGAATTTACTCTCATTTTTGTTTTGAGTCTTAGTTTCTCTTTCCTTTATAATATTATTTAAAGAGAAACTCCAAGTTATAAAAATAAATATTTGTTACTGCCGGTGACAATATCTGACATCGTGTCATCAGCATGAATTTTTATGCGAACTTTCTTAAAAGTACTGAAATGAATTTTTTTTTCTCGTCAAAAATTAAAACTTATTTTGTTTCCTTTTTTTTCTGTTACAATTTGATCACAAATTAATATGAAAAGAAAAATATTTCATTTTCTTGTTAGAGAAAAATTATTTCAACTAAGAGGTAAATAAAAGCAAAAGGTCACACTTAAAAATAATCAATCAAAACTTCATCTTTTTTATAACGCATTCTTAATGTAAAAACTGCAAATGTACACAGTACACAACTATGCAACTTAGAGAATGAAAAAATTAAAATAGATCAATTTTATTTTGTTAATTAATAATAGTTTACATTTTACAGTTATATACTGTTTTTTTACTTAAAAAAAAAAAACTATTAAAATAAACAAAACTCCTGGTCTTTATTTACAAACACTTTTTTAACGTACGCATGAATTTAAATTAAAAAGTATTTTTTTTTTCAATTTATCGAAATAAAACTTTTTTCTGCGAATTACTTCCCTAGGTCTTGTAGATTAAAATACAGTGGATAATAGTTATTCAAATTTTTGTACAAATTGTAAAAAAAAATGTAAATAAATTCAACAATCAGCCAACATTAATTTTTAGTCAATCAATCAACATTATTAATTTTCTTTTTATCTTTACTTTTTAGCAAATTATTGAAATGCTGTTTTTAAAATATGAAAAGAATTGATAAAAATCTCCTTAGCCTGGATCAAATATTCTATAATGAATTATTAAATAAATTAATTTGTTTATTGTTTGTATTTCAGTATCACAACGCATTAGTTAAAGGGAAAAAATACAATAATTTTCTTTTTCACAATTTTCCATGTTTTTTTATGAAAGAAAAATTAAAAAATTATAACAATTTTAATTAAATAAAATTTTGAATTGTTACAGTTTTATAGATTATTGGTATTTGCGTAAATTTAAGGATTTAAAATTTTGAAATAAGATTGTTTTTATCATTTGGCTATTGTTCAATCTATTCAATGCGGAATTGCAATATGGCGGCGCCCATAGTTGTCAATGCGGCATATAGTGTTGATAAGAAAATAATCAAGAAATTAAATAGATGTCGTCACACTCTTCGAAAACTGGATAATATTGATATTTCAGAGGAGGCGACCAACGTAAAAAAGTTTTTTATTAGTATCTTTGATTTGTATTATGTTATTATTTGTATTAATAATTTTGACCCGGCTGATAATCGATCAATAATTGCAAGCAACACTACATTTTTCCCTTTAGTTTTTTTTTTTTTTGTAAATATACTGAGATGGGAATTATTTGTGTTTTGAGACTTCTCCCCTTGTATTGTTTGACAATACAAAGTAAAGCAAATTTTAGTTATAGGCAATTAACGAAAATCTCACGTGGGTTTGCTCGCAAAAATAATAAAAAAAAAACAACAAACATCTTGTTTTCTAATCAAATATTGCACACGGCAACAGTTTCTTTCATTAAATTATTTTTTTAGTTTTATTCATGCCTTGAGTCTTGATTGTTGTGTTGAACCTATGACTTTTTCAAGAAATATCTTAAACGCTCGTTTTTTAGCACGATTTCTTTTTATCTGTGAATTGCCACATATTCTTGGGAAAGGTAGTGGAGTAGTTACCCGTTGCATTCTCCACTGTATAGAATTAGGAATTTTCCTTCTCAGATTGGTTGCCACTTATGGCTCGAGATCCCAGTCTACCATCAATAGCTGGAGGAGAAGAGATGGATTCATGCGGTTACCAAGGACATTTGTGCTCTAAAGTGAAAGCAAGAGATTAGCCTGGAAATTGAACTCTTATGAGATATATCATTGTTTAAACGTTATTTTTAATATTTGAGAAATCCTGTTTTTATTTATTAACAATATATTCATTTTCATCTACTGGTCTAAATATTTGAGAAATCTTATTTTAAAAATATGATCACATGAATTTTCTTTATAACTAGTTACTTCCAATTAAAATAAGGATATTTTCCAACCTCATACTTAAATGAAATCAAATATGGCACTTTTTTAAAGTGGGATCTCATGTATAAATGAAATAGTGACAAAAATTGCTCAAAGTGTATTTATCCTTTGTCAAGTTAACCTACTTCAATGCTTAGTCAATCTCAAGCATAAATAAGTTTATAAAATATCAGGAAAATACTGGTATCCTCTTTCTTCACTGTTTAAAAGCTATTTTTTTTCATTTAGACAATCTGAAAGAAAATATTTTTAAAGCTTGTTTTTTTTTTTTTTTTTTTTTTGAAATGTGAAGGATTTTTCTTTCAAGTAAATTAAATTTGAATTCTTTGCCTGTTTCAATCCAGTTTGAGAAATTGATATATTTACATTTTATAATGAGCATTCTGGACCGGGCAGTGTGTACTTTGCCTCAGTTGAAATTGAGCACTATTAAAAGTAAGAACTAGATATGTGCAGTGTAATGTGAAGTCTACCCCCATAGATTAAATAAAAAGGGTTCAGTTCAGAATTCCCTATAGGTTACCTGGATTAACATACACCTGATGAAGGCTTGGAGGGCACAACGGTCAAGATATGATAACAACAAAGATAAGGACAATAGCCTGTGTGTAAATAATTTAAAAAATGTTTGTTTGAATGGTTACATAGTTTTTAATGAACATTTAGTATATAATATTTTAAACATTTTGTATATAATATGCAAATAAAAATGAGAATTATATATTTTTCCCTTCATTTCTCTTTTCTCCAGTGTTGGTTGTGTGTGTAAGTTGGCAATTTTTGTCAAACCATCAGCTATTCTATATAAGGAGGATTTAGAAAATGTAAAAATCATTTAGGATCATTTTAGGAATGAGTATTGACTTAAATAGCCTTAATATTTTATTATATATAAAAGAAAGAATAAATTTAAAGAGTGAATTGTAACATTAGCAATTTATTAGGTAGAAATTTTAATTCCCATGCCATTTCAAATTGTGTTTTTTTTATTGACAATGGGAAGTGTAAAGGCATGAAATGTAAACCAGAAACTACATATACATATAACTAAATCAGACTCTTTCTGATTTACACTCTGATAAGAAAATTGGTGCTATTTCATATCCTTAAATGAGAAAAATTTGTATGTTATATGCTTACTGTCTTTGTACACACAGTTCTGCTTTCAGATTGTAGAAAGCCATGAGATGAATATGTTTATGAAATACAATTACTAGATCCTGGTATCAAAGGAACTTGAAAACAATGTTGCTAAATATAAATGTTAATGTTACTTTAGTGTAGAGACCATGACAACCATGCAGGCTGATATATGAATTGTACATGAAAAGATTGAAGAAGATAATATAATGACCAGTAAATGATGAGTTGAAGTATTGGATGTTAAACTACTGAAATTGATAATGACATATTTGGTGCTATGAGGCACAAACTATTCTGATTGGGATGTTAAAGATACAGTGATAGAGGAATAGAGAATCATCAGGTCCTGGTGATATAGTTATAGTTTTGGGTTTGAAAGCTTTGAAGATTGTGTAATATGTAATCAATTAACACATGTAATTTAATTTGATCTTATTATTTCATGATTGAAGGTTATATTTAATTATGGATATATGTTAGTTTAAAATAAATTTCCCTAAAAATGATATTTTTTTTATGAATGCCATAATATTTGGATTTATGTTACCAGACTTATAAACAACAAAGATGATCCAAAGGTTTTGAGCCTGAATTTGATCCTTTTACAATGATTCCAAATTTAAAAAATACTTTTTTATGAACACATATTCTTAATTTCAATTTATTTTTCTGTTTATATATTACTGTGTATGTCATCAATTAAAATTATTTAATTTCATTCATTTACTGGGGATTGAACCTAGAGACCTTATAATCTCTTATCCTAATTATTATCAACGGTTATGCTAAATTGATATCTTATTTTATTGTTATAAAGAGAAGATAATTAAAAATAAATGTGAATATTACAAGAGCTCTTTGGACTATTGAACTCATGTACGCAATTATGGATATTATAATATAATAAAACAAAGTGGTTTTCAGTAGCACAACCACACGTAACCTTCTTATTCAAGTTGGCTTCTCATAAGAAATGTGGATAAATAAAAATTACACATATACACTACTAATTTTCCAGTAATATATGACCCCAAGACTTCTTAATCCATTCAAAATTGCAAACAAGCCTTTGAATTTCATACAATTGCCAAACTAATGTACCAGGTGCCCACAAGTTGTGTATAATCACTTAATTGTTTAATATAAGTTTTTAACAGTCAATGATGCTGTAGAGATATGAGAGATGCATAAATAGTGGTCACATGTGTATTATCAAATTGTTATTATGTTATTTAAGTTGGTCTGGCAAAGTGGATAATCCAGCACGGCTCTGAAACTAAGGGTTCTAGAAAATTGGTTGTGTACTTGTATCACACTTTATGAAGTAAGTCAGGTATAGAAATCATATCTGAAGGGTGGAGGGATTACATTGTCCTTTCTTGGATAAGGTTCAGCTAATAAGGAGCATTGGTTGTGAGTTGAAAAATTGAAGGAAAATGTGTAAAACTAGGTAAGTGTAGATTTTTTTTTTTTTTTTGATTAACAATGAAGGAATTGCAGAATTTAGAAAATAGAAACATGGAATCACCCCTGTTACATGGTTTATTGAGAATAGAATCACTTGTACTGCATTTGCTACAGGGAATGGACAGATCTAATTATTAGACTTGTCATCATTCTTTTCTGTTTGCTAACATGTTTTGAAAAAAACCCTTCTGTTTTCATTTGTCTTTATATACCTGAGGATTCTCTTTCAAGTCCTGTAGACAGCACTGAGAAGTATGGGGTCACATCTCTTAACAAGTTAAGCACTGCTGCTGTGGTTTCTGTAGCAAGTAGGTTTTTTATGGGATGGAGTTACTAGCCCTATACCCAATCAGTTTTGAATTCAGTGTTGTCTTTCTCCTAGACTGGTTCCCAACCATGGTTGAAGAGCCCTGTCTGCTCTGCTATTTAACCTATAACATGGGGAGAAAAGATGGATTCATACTATTCCCAAAAGTATTTGTGCAAAAGTGAATGTAACAAACGCAACTACAATTTGAACTTAGCTTGCTGATTTCTCATTCTGAACTGCTAACGATTACACCACCTGCACATCCATACACCCAAGGAGTGAATTGACTGAAATGTGGTAACAACAGAAAAAAAGAATGTATTTAGTAATCAAAACATTACTTGCAGTGATAATTATTCTTCTGAAAATCATAGAAAATAAATGTGAATATTGTTGCTTTGTAGATCCTTTGTGTTTTTAATGGAGGACTTGACACTGGAGTTTGCCGTGAAGAGCTTGAACAGATTTTTAGCCAAGATGCCAGTATTGAGAACATCATCATGTTACCCAAAAGACCATATTCTTTTGTCTACTACCTCCAGGTGGAAGAAGCAGTACAGGTCTGCAACAAGCTGAATGGTGCTAGACTTAGCAATGGAAGCCATTTGTACATTTCATATGTAAAACAAGGTAAGTAAAGACTAGTTGAGTCAAATCATAAAAAAATTTTTGGGAAAATTTAATCTAACAGAGGAAAACTATTATAAACCAATTTGACGTAAGTGAACTTCAGCAAGCCCTCCTTTGTACAGTTCCAGTTCACCTTTGGACGTGTTAGAGCTATTGTCAACCTCTCTCTCTTTCTGACATCCTGTGGGGGTAGTAATAGTAGAGTGAATTATTTCATTAAAGACAAGGAACCTTTTGTTTTTATTTAGTTCTACCTAGCCATATAATCAAGATGTTGATGTTCCACACTACTTCAAACAAAAAGTTAGGAAAGAAGATCCCATGAATACTGGAATGTACAATAACTGAACTTGGGAAAGCTATTTTCATGAAAAATTGCTTTAAAAGAAAGATTTTAAAAATTTCAACTGAAAGTAGCACTGGCAGCTCGGTTAATGGATGCTGAATGTTTTCTTATAAGGAAATGGCTGATATTACCATTATATAGGAATCCATGCACAATAAACATTTGTTAGTTCAATCAGATTATTTGCTTTGTGGTGGTGAAAGTGTTGCACATTATGGAGAAGAATATTTTGGACTGTACACTTATTGAAAAGTAGAAATGTATTTTCTTTGGTAATCCTCTATTTTTGTCACTTGAATTATACGTCATCATATTCTAGATCTCAGATATATTTATATATTAGGTTTAGAAAGTAATGTCACATTTTTGCAGATGGAATGAAAACATTCAAATGTAACAAATGTTAAATTTGTCAAGAAAATAATCATTACGGTGGTGTAATGGATAGTGGCTCGGATTGAGGAATCGGAGAGCCGAGTTCAAATTCCAGTCAAATCCATTTCATTCACTTATGTGCTAATAATCTTGGGAAAGGTATGAATCCTCTTCTCTTCCCCCCCAGCTATGGGTAAATAGCAGTACAGACTAGGTTCTATAGCCTTGGATGGCAACTGGTCTACCACAGAAAGAAATGGCAATGTACTGTGGGAAAAAATTTGTCTCGTCAGTCATGTATTGAAAAATACATGATCGCCTAAGCATGTATCCCATATAGCACATAACAGACTGACCTCATCTTGCCTGTCAATGGATTTTGTCTTGCAAAAGCTACATGTTCATATCACAAAACTGATCACCAATTTGTAGCGGACGGGGTTAAGGATTGTAAGGGATACAGTTAAAGACTTTAAAAATAAATGAATTCAACATGTAGAAGATTTTAAGAAAAAAAAGCATGAAAGTATGTACAATTTATTTATTCCCCCTCCAATATAATTTCAATACTCTTGCCTTACTCCTCCTCTTCTATTACACTTCATGTTGTATGTTCATATATGAATAATAAAGCATTAGGAAAACATTTGGCGTTCTGTTGCCTGAGGAAAACTGAAATGTTGAAACCAAGGTATCGTGATTGGCTGATCTCCTAATTTTTTTTAAATTTAAAAGCTCTCCATGTTAAATTTTTATTTTCTTTATGTGTATTGAGCACTTTTTAATACAACTGTTTCCTGGTCTAATTTAACTCTGACTAATAACTGTTTTATAATTATATATATATATATATATATATATATGAAGAAATATAGTCTTAAGGTGTGCTATATTTATGGGATAAAGTGCTCAATATCAAAGATAGAGCGTGTATAAATATAAAAGGGAACATAGAAGTCAACACTTAGAGGCGACAGTCTGTTTCATGCTATATGCAATCATCAGGCCATGTGTGCTGTTATTTTTTTCGGCTATTTATATATATACGGGTCAGTGGTGCATTGTGGGTAGTCTATTATGGCGGTTATTTTACTGGAAGTCGTTTATTTATTTATTTGGGTTAAATTATTTTGCTTGTTTTTATTTATTTTTATTTTTAATCGGTGTTTTTATTAATGTAGTAAAAATAAATAAATAAATACTACGTTACTTAAAAATTGAAAAGAAAAAATACACAAGTAAAATAAATTGACCTAAATTCATCCAAGTAAATAAATAAACAAACCAATCTCGATAAAGTTACCATTAGAAAAAAACAAAGATAATCAACCCAAATAAACACAAATTAAAAACTGTTCCTGCCAAAGTAATAGTTACAATAAACTACAACAATCAACCCCAAAACCGAACAAATAGCATTAATTAAATTCTCAAACCAAAACAAAACTATTAAATAAGTGATATAAACAAATTTTTACCATGTTAATAAAAACACCGATTAAAAAAAAAAAATAAATAAAATAAGAAACAAAAAATAAATAAAAACAAGAAAAATAATTTAACCCAAATAAATAAATAAATGACTTCCGGTAAAATAACTGCCATAATAGTCTATAACTAACTCAGCCAAGAACTTCTTCGACTCTGTCTGTCTTTTGACATGCCACTATTTAACGTCTTTGTTTGTAGACAAGTTCATCTTCAAGAGGCGTGGTATGTTTCCTACAAAACACCTCCCCCTTGAGATTAATTCCGGAGGAATTAATATCTTTTCCTTTTGGGATCTGGACTTAAACGTTCCACCCTTGTTCTTTTTCTTTTGCTTGTCCTTCTTTGGACAACTGTTTCAGGCAATGGTGGAGTTGGTATATCGAATAAATCATATAATACCTCCATTGGTTCTTCTTTTTCTTTACTCATTTCTTCAATGTTTCTTCTCCTTAATTGGTTCAAATGTCTTTTGTGCGTCTATTTTTTACTTCTTATCATGTACAACATTTTACCAATTCTTTATGTTACCCTCCATCTTGCCAAAATTCCTTCCCATTTTTGTAATTTTTAAAAAAACTTTATCTCCCGGCCTGAAATATTTCATATTTTCCTGATGCGTTTTGTTCTGGTAACTCTTTTTTTCTTTCCGGCAGCAGCCTATTGAACACTGATCTAATTTTTCTAGCAAACATCAATTCAGCTGGAGACATCCCTGATATTGTGTTTGGATTTGGTGTTATTCTGTATATACTTAAAAACTGCTGTATATTACCATCATCTTTATTAGTACCATTTGTTTTTTAAGGGCTCTCTTGAGCGTAACAACAAACCGTTCAGCCTGTCCATTTGACCTAGGATGGTACGGTGAAGTGATGATGGTCAATTCCCAGAGTCTTACAAAACGCCTTAAATTCACTTCCTGTGAATTGAGTTCCATTGTCGGTGACAATTTTTTCTGGTACTCCAAACCGTGCAAAACAGTTCTGTAAGAAAATCTTTTGTTACAGAAGCAGTTGGTCTTTTGCACTTAAAAACCTCAGGCCACTTGGAATAGCTATCCACAACTATCAAGTAAAAATTACCATTCATGGGTCTAGCATAATCTATGTGGAGTCTGGTCCATGGAACATCTGTTTTTGGCCATGGTGTGTATTTTACTGGCGGTGCTGGGCTGCCATTTGACACCCTCTACAAGTTTTAACTACCTGTTCAATGTCTTTGTCCATATTTGGCCAATAAACGTAACTCCTCATCAGGGCTTTCATACGTCCAACACCAGGATGCCCCTGATGAAATTCCTTCAACATCTGCTTTTGTAGTACAACCAGTATCACGACCCTTCCAGCATATAACAGCACTTCATCACATATTCAATATGCTGGTGAAGAAGTTTTATACTTTTCTGAAGTTCCAACTTCTTTCATTTTTTAATAAAATGTCATTTTCTGATTTTAATTTTATTTCATCTAATGTCACCGGTAATTCTTTTACTGTGTTATGCATTACTTCCACCAATTCATTTTCTGCTTGTAACGACGCTTATCACCGTATCTTCTAGCGGTTCCAAGACGTTGGGATCAGCCTAGATAAACCATCAGCATGGCTTAAATTTTTCGATGATAAAAATTCCATTTTGAAATTGTAATTCAACAAAATGGTTCCCCATCGTTGCAAACGGTTTGCCGTATGAGTAGGTATACCCTTCGAACCATAGATTGAAAGCAGCGGGCGATGGTCGGTCTGCAATATAAACTTTCTTCCATGTATGTACTTATGGAATTTTTTACAAGCATAGATGATAGCTAAGCTTTCTTTCTCAATTTGAGAGTACTTCTTTTCTGCGGGTAATAATGTCCTTGATGCATGTGCCACTGGCTTCGTATTGCCGTCTCTGAATTTATGCAAAATTAATTTGACATATTCCGTACTGCTTGCGTCCGATGCCACTATAATTTCCTGTTTAGGGTCATAATGTGTTAGTGATAATTCCGACGTCAAAATATTCTTTATTTTGTCAAACGCCTTCTGACACACTTCTGACCATTCCCACTTTGCTCCCTTTTTAAGAAATTTATTTAATGGAGCCATAAGGCTGCACAAATTAGGAATATATATCCCATAATAGGTAGCAAGTCCTAAGAACGCTTGTAACGTTACTACATTTTTGGGAGATGGCATGCTTTTGATCGCTTCTGCCCTCGCCGGATCTGGTCTTCTTCCATCAGAGTCTATTATCTGCCCCAAAAACTTAATTTCACTCATAAAATTTCACATTTTTCAGCTCCAAGTTTGAATCCATATTCTTCAATTTTTTCAAAAACCTGATTAATATGTTCCATATGTTCATTTCGATCTTTACTTTTTATCAAAATATCATCAAGATATGCAATGGCGAAGTCCAACCCTGCCAGCACAGTGTCCATAACTTGCTGAAAAATACTAGGGGATACTTTTAAACAAAAAGGCAGACGGTTTAATTTGTATAAACCCTTGTGTGTATTGATAGTCAACAATTTAGAACATTCTTCGTCCACTTTCACTTGGAGATAGGCATCCAATAAATCCAATTTAGAGAATATTTTTCCTCCACTTAAACTTCTGGTGAAGGCAAAGGATATGTGTGGTCTTTTAAGCAATCATTTAGACCCGTAGAGAAATCGGCACACATCCGAATTTTATTATTCTTTTTCTTAACATATACAACAGGGCAGGCCCACTCTGAAAATTCAATGCGTGAAATAACTCCTAAATTTTCAAGCCGTTCCAATTCTTTGTTAATCTGTTCCACAACACCAAATGGCACATTTCTTTTTCGCTTGAAAATAGGTTTTACATTTTCTTTCACTTCGAATTTTGCTTTCGCCTTTTTGCAACATCCAAGACCTTCTGAAAATACTTGTGGAAATTTTATTTTCAGATCTTTCACAAAATTTTCTGTAACCCGATTTTTACACGGAGAAGAAACATTAATTCTATTGCAAAAAGAATTTATAGGGAGTTCCCATAAATTAAACAGTATAATCCAATCTGTTCCAAACGAATTTGAAGCATTTTGTAGCACATACACTTTAGACTTTAGTGTCTTACCAACAAAAGAAATATTACAAGAAAATTCACCTTGAAAATGCAATTTTCTTCCAGAAATCCTGCGAGCCACTTTTTCAGTTTTTTTAAGCAATGGTCTGCCTATTTTGATCCATGTTGCTGTATTAATAATGGAAATATCACTTCCAGTATCTAGATGTAGTTTAACATTTTTTCCATTAATTTTTACCTGTACAAATTTTCTTTTCTGCCCCTCCTCAATCTCCTGACGTGACAATACAATATTCACATCTTTTTTCGACTTAAATTTTTTTCTTTTGCTTTTACAATGAGTACTTATATGGCCTTTATTGCCACACGAATAGCAATTTTTGTTGCGAAAAAAACATTCACTTTTAAAATGACCACCATCGCATCCAAAGCATGTTGGTTTTTTAACGTTTTTATTAACTATTCCCTTTTTTGGTCGAATAGTATGGTCACAGAATACGTCTTTTTCTTCAATTTGTGTATTGTCATGTTTTAAGTTTTCAATTCTTTGACATTCTTCCGTAACCTTCTGCAAAGTAATCTCGGAATTTTGTTCGAGTTTTGCCAATATTCGGGACCTTATGTCCTTATCTTTGCTAGAAGTCAAGCCTTGAATGAATATCAAACATTTAAATCGATCAATTGAAAGATCATGTAACATAAAACGTTCACACATTCTGTTAACATTTCCAGCATATGTAACAACATCCTCATAGTCACGCTTTACCATATTCAAACACGAAACGAGTATGAAACAAACTAACTCGCCGCAAAAATACTAGATAAAGTATTAACAGTTTCTTGAAAGAAATGTCACTAGTTTTTCTTGGAAGGACAAAATTCGTATGCTTATTATTTTCATCTGTACCCAACTTTTGTAAAAGTAAATTCACTTTTTGTTCATCAGTCCAACCTTCATTTTTTTTCAAATATTGTTTCAAATCTTCTGAAATATGCAGGAAATGTTATACCCTCCTCTGGGTTAAATTTGAACTCAGTAATAGAATTAGCAATACCTTGCCGTGAATGACGAATTTACTGGATTCTTAAGTAAAATTGCTTCATATAAAGCCTTTGTGTCATTTAAGCTGCTGAACTTGTAAATCCAATAGTTGTTCCCGAAACAATTTTTGTTGCTCTCGTTGCTGAATTTGACTTTGCACTAGAGTTTTCGTTAATGCAATCAAATCTTCCATTATGCATAATAGATTACACAAAACACTTTTCGAAAACAGTCAAAAAAAGGGAAAAACACGCATACATCCAACAATAAGTACAAGTCTTACTTCTTTTTGGCACGTTGAAATCCTATTTCTTCGTGAAGAACAAAGTTCGACGTATTGATTTTTTTTTTTCTTTCAGTGCGAGAAAAAAAAATTATATAGTTCACCTAGAGTTGAAAAATTCTTCACTCAGCGTGATGAACGAATCTCTTGTCGCCACTGTTATGATGTTGATTTGGGGTTAATAAAGACAAACGCCAAATAACACGTAACAATAAAAAGGGGTTTATTCGGTTGGTAAGTAGGTACAGAAATCACCTGAGTAGTCTATAACTAACTCAGCCAAGAACTTCTCCGGCTCTGTCTGTCTTTTGACATGCCACTATTTAACGTCTTTGTTTGTAGACAAGTTCATCTTCAAGAGGGGTGGTAGGTTTCCTACACAACATATTTTTATTTAAAAAAACTGCTCAATGCAAAGTAGAGCATAATATAATTATTTTTTTGAGACATATTTAAAAAAAATTATATATATATATATATATATATATATATATATATGTATATAAAGAATAACATACCTCACAAAAAAGAGAAAGAAAAAATTATATTTACATGTATACACATAGGTCAAAAAAACAAGGAAAGATAAAACATTTATAAGATTTGTGTGTATGTACATCATGTGATTTGCCTGAGGAGTGTCATCTCAGAGGAAGACTGGACAATTTCTTGTATCTACTGTATCATAGAGCTAAAGGTAGAAATAGTGAGTTTTACTTTTATACTGATGATTGCCATGCCACCTGATGGAATTAAACGAAATCCATTAGTAGTAGGGTAATCCTACATTAACAATGACAAAAGTTTATTGTAAAATTAATTCTTTTATTCTTTGTTAAAATAATGTGAGATTCTGAATGAAAAAGTAATGTCAACATTTAAGTCAAACTTCCACCATTGTATGGGTTTTGGTGATCAGTTGTTGGATTGTGATAAGTTTTGTGTATTACAGGCTCTTAGAATAAGGCAGGAATCATAGTGAATTGAAAGAAAAATAAATTTAGAATCTCCATTTTTGGTCAACAGAAAATGTTATTCTTCAAAATGACAATTTAAGCTCAATTAGGTAAAAAAAAACAAACAAATACCTAGGGGAGAAGATCAAATCATTTGGTTGGGATAATTTACCATACACCCTCCTAACTCAATTGATGTAATACTTTTCCTATTTAATCAGATCACTAAAACATTTTCTTTGTAGTAAAATATTTAAAGGTAGAGAAAAGAAAATCACTTCAGCACTTTAAGAAATCTTTTTGCCAAGAATTCAACAAGTAATAAATATTAGTTTCATAGTAGCTTTTTGTCATAATAATGGTGATTGTATTTTTGACAGATTTATCTGAATGTTAGTTAAAAAATGAGACATTACTTTCTTGATATAAATAGATATTCTTCTCATGAATGTTATATTTCTTCATTGAGCTGAGTTTTACCAGCTCATTCTACATAGCCATCGAAAAATAAACTTTAGTAACTAAACCTCCAGTTACTCATTAACTTTGATCTTTTTCTTTTGAGGAAGCAACGAATTTTTGAATTGATAAACAAGATTTTAACTGAAATTTGAATTAAGTCTTAACAATTATTATTTTTGTTTTGTAAAGTTGGTTACCATGTACTTTTCTTGTAGTGTTCAGTCTAGCACTTGTAAAATGTCACACCTACTGTATTGATGTCTATAGGCCACCACTGTTGTGCCATATTGAAATATTTTTTATGCCTGTTTAATGACATTACTTTTCACCTGCAATTGTAGTTATCACTAACTTTTGAGTATACTTTTAATTCTCTTCAGGGATTGATACTTGTTTATAGAAGAGATAAATTCATCTATAATTCTTTAACTAAAGCCATTGCATTGTCTCTTGTCTAGTTCCAGTGTGTTCTTACCCATCTGGAGATTTCCCCCCTGGTCTCATCTTGAAGAAAGACCTGATCAGTGAGAATTATGAGAAGCAGCTGCTAGAACTTGCAAATTGGGATTACCAGGATTTAAAAGGTAAGTTGTATATTTTCTCTTCATGATAGAATAGTAATCCTTGTGAATTTATAAGCTTTACTTATTGTTTTTATATTCACAAGCAAGTTCGGCATTATCTTTGTAAGCCTCTTGGTTCATATTTGCTCAACCAAAAAGTATAGCAAAATGAGGTTACGCTGTTATCAATATTTAATATAGAATTTCTTCTTAAGACTGGGTTGGACTACTTTTTATTTTTGGTGGGAGTCAGCTTTGCTTAGTTGGGCTTAAAAATAATTTACTTGCTATTAATTACTATTATGGTGAGTTATAAATAGTTTTTGCTTTTGTTTATCAACTTTATTCTTCAAAAAATAAAGTATAGCTACATTTCATTCAATTATATATTCCCCATTATTTGTAATATCTTGTTGCCACTCATCATATAGCTCTTTGATATCTTTTGAGTAAAATTCTGCAGGTTTTGATGTTAAAAACTTTTCAACAATATCTTGAATCTGATGTTCATTAAAGGAAGTTGTCCTTATCAGTGTTTTACAGTGATCAGAAAAGATAATCAGTTTATGCAGGGTTAGTTGAATATGACCTTTGAGGTAGAACAGACTAAGCAAGTTCAAAAATATTTTCCTTTGTTAATTCTTGCTGTATGCAGCTTTGTGTTGTCATGAGGAACAACATTTTTTCCTTTAATCTATTGTGTTTTGCCATTCAAAAACTAAGGTCTGTTAATTTATTCTTAATTGTCATGCATGATTAGCAGTTGGGATGATAGATTCAACATTACAATTGATTCCCAAAAATTGAAATTATAACTCAACCTAATTGTAATCTAACTGTACTTTTGATTGATATTGCCTGTATACTGAGATTTAATTTATCTGTAATTACTTAAAATATTTAATAACTGCTTTGTTCAGTGTTATTGCTTGTTAATCATGGGAATATTTTTTTTTAAGCTGAAAATACCTTGAAGCACAGAAGAGTAAAACATTTTGGCTATGAATTTAAATATGGTATAAACAATGTTGATCCTGATAACCCTTTGCCTGAAAGAATTCCAAAAGAATGTGATGCCATATTGCTGCAACTTCAACGACTTGGTCTCATCAGTCATTACCCCGACCAGCTGACAATTAACCAGTATTTACCTGGACAAGGTACATAAAAAAATGTTTCATTTTTATTTTTTGCTTTAGGCTAAAGATGTATCAAATTCGTCCTATTAATTATTCAATTTTGAAGTTTGGTCTTCTAAGCAGCATTGACTTTGACCAAAGGTGTTATAATGCTTGTTGATAACATTCCAAGGAAAACAATGGCACAAGAGATTAGTGAAGAAACTGTTAAATCACTTGGATTAATAATACAGTAATTGTAAATACTGTAGTGTAGTAATGTATATGACACACTTTATGATCATGTTCCTATGAGCAACACTCCTATTCATAGTGAGTGGAAGAGTCTATGTTCAACAATTTAGTGTAGTGAAGGTTGGTTGTCTTTCTACCCAACAAAAAGGTAATGTAGAAGTAAAGGGATGGATGAGGTTTTTTTTTTTTAGCGATCAGATAGCAACAAAAATATCCACATGCTGATTTATATTGTCATGTTTAGGATTGGTGAGAGTTCTGGTCTGCTCTTGGTGGAGCTACTATGCAGTTCCAAAGCCTCCATTTTGTAATACTAATCACCATGTCAGGATGAGTAAATGAGCAAGGAGTTGGTAGAGGTGTGGGTGCTGACATAGCAAAAGTTGTCCCAAGTATTTACCTACCTATGCACCTGGACAAGCAGGCAAGGCCCTGAATAAAATAGTGACATATAATTTGGGAAACAGGGTATTTCTTGACATAGCATTTGTCTTTCATTGTGTTACCTTGTGAACATGCATTATACCCTTGTCCCAGCTTTTGGTGAACATTGACGAGATCAAGGATTGAAATGCGACGTTGGGTGATCATTGGCCAGTTGATCGAAAGCAGCTTGGGTGAGGGTCATGTTGTATGTTTACACATCTACTGATGAGAAATTCTGGTAGGTCTTGTAATTTTCTTGTAAACATTTTGCTGTACAGATTCAGTGAGAAAACACATTCTTGTTGCTTTCTTTTATCTATTTTGGTGTACTTAGCTCACTATCAGTATAAGCCAATAGAGATTGTAGATTATTTTTATACTCTTTCCATGTAGATCAAATTGGTAAAAAAATGAAAAATTTTATATTTTACTTTCATAATGTTAGGAGAGTAGCTGCTGTGAAATGGTTAAGTTTAAATTTAACTGATTTTTTTTTTTTTTTTATTCTTTATTTATTTTCTTGTAGACTTGTTGCAATCACGCCAGGTGATGCTGCTGTTGTGGTTTATTTTTATGAGGCTGAGTCATGAGTGCAATCCTCAAGCTGGCTTGTCTTATGGGGCTAAAAAACTTCAACTTTCCTATTATTTACTCATAGTTAGGAGTAGATTCATGCCTTCCCCAATGGCATCAGTGCAACATGAACTCAAACTGACCCAGCTCGAGTTTGAGTTTTGTGCCTTTAATCATTAAACTATCCACTAGTTTTTATTTTAACCTTTAGTGTCAAAAGGTATTTGTGAAATAAAACCAGTTTTGACTGACGATCACTTTAATGAAGTACCCAATAAAGAACAAATTTATGACGTTAGTACTCTGAATTTGTCAATATGGCATGATCTCTTAATGCATGCATAGATTTATTTTAAAACGAAAGTAAAAAGTGCAAGGGAGACAATTCTTTTAAACAGTTTGAAAGCAATCAATTTTCGTTATGTTTAATGTGTACTGATGCATATGCACTGCAATTATTAACTTGTGAAATAATGTTGATTTCATGCCTTCAAGAATCTGCTGATCATAAAACGTTATTGTGGTGATGATAAATTGTTTAGACTAGAAAGTAACTCAATGTTGCAAAGTTTTATACACAAATTTACTGTATGAGAAAACCTGAACCTTCAGGCATTGAATAATCAATTTTGTTAAACAAATTTGCACTTTAGCTGAGCATGTCTAATTCTGTAAGTTAGTATATATTGTTTTTAAATTTCAAAAAAAGATTTTACACAGCCTTGTGGGTGATGAATTATTTCCACCCTGTAACTCCTTTGCTATAGAAGAAACATTGCTATGCTACTGCTATTTTCATAACAAATATTCAGATGAGTTACATTCCTTAGTTCCACCAGTTAAGATCTTCATAGCTAGGACGTCATATACACAGGGTTGAATTATCTTCATTCCTTTTGTATTCCATTGGTAAGGAGGAAGTTCCACTCAAACAGCTTCTTTCCTAGAACTGTTACATTGTGGAACGGTCTCCTGAGAGGATGCTTCCTCAAACACTACAATCTTAACTTCTTCAAGTCCAGAGTCAACCGTTATCTATCCTACATATCTTCATAATATGCACTTCTTAGTTCCTTTCTTTATGCTCTTACAGAAAACTTATTCAGTAACCCTCCACCTTGAGTGGCTCTTGGGTCATGTATCGGGTGGACAATAGCATAAAAATGTTTGTTTGTTTTCTATCATTCAATATAGATTGAAGTTTTGTAATCAAAATCTTAATGAAACTCAACTGCGATGAATAATTAAGAAAACAATATTGAGTTTTATTTTTTTTATTTTCTTTAACAAGTTACAATTAACTTTTCAGGAATTCCACCACATATTGATACACCATCAGCTTTTGAGGATGGAATTGTTTCTGTTAGCCTGGGTTCACAGGTGAGTTGGTTTATGATTTCAGTTTAGTGCTCATCAATACCTTTTAATTAATTTTTACAAAACATTCTAATATGATGGTCAGGTGAAAAGTTCATAGGCTGACCAAGATACTCTCATGAAATGTGACTAAATGAGGTTTATTTTTCAACACAGTCCTCCTGGTGGTCCACATACTTCTTCTATCAGAGTTGCAGTGATTGGATCCCATTGGTGAAGAAGCTTTCATCCTGTTGGAAAAAACCCATCAATACCAGATATGATGTCATCATTACTGTGATACTGGTTCCCAGCCAAGTATGTTGTGGAACAGATGATAGTTGGGTGGGGCCAAATCAAGAGAATAAGGAGGGTAATCAACCAATTCAAAGCTACAGTCACACACAGCAGCCATTGTAACCAAGAATTTGTGTACTGTAGCATTGTTCTGATGAAAGAATACCTCTTTTTCAGTTTTTCTTGGAGTTTGGTCTTGATAGCCTTTCGTTACTACCTCAGCAAGTTGGCATAGTATTCTCCATTGATGGTGCGGCCCTTTTGAAGATAGCCAATAAACACAATGCATCCAAAAAAACTGATGCCATCACAATGAAATAACCTTGACCTTCTTTTGGAGCAGGCGAGGAAGGGTGTTTCCATTGCATGGATTGTCTCTGGTTCAAAGTGATAAATCCAACACTCATTCTGGGTTAGGAAATCAACTGGATCTGTCTCAAACAATGTCAGATTTTCCCTTGATGGGATCAGCCTCGTTCACTTTTGATCAGGTGTCAGAAGACATGGCACCCACTAAGCAGAAAACTTTGTCATGCCAAGTTCATTGTGCAGAATGTTCTAAATTCTTTCATGGGATATGCTAATAGCATTGGTTATTTGATTTATTGTCAATTGCCTATCACCATGTGGTGAATATGATAAATGTTTTCTTTGGTGGACAACAGTTACAGGATCTCCAAACCTTAATTCATCTTCAAGACTCTTCCTTTCCTTCCTAAATTCAGCTCCCCACTTTTGTACTGTTGATAAAGCTGGAGCATCATCCTCTAATGTAGCATTCATGTCAGCATGAATGTCCTTTGGGGGTTAAACCCTTTTCTGCAGGTAAAGATGCCAAATTTTGTCCATTTTTAAGAGAAGTTGCTACTAGTTACATTTGAAGTCTTCTTTGGACAGTCAAATATCAGTTTACCTGGAAAGAAACAATTCAGTTATTAATAAGAAGAGCTGAAATTAATGCATGCAAGATTTCACCGTTCTAGCATCACTCCTTCATAGTCAGCCTTTGAATTTTTAAGCTCACCCTTGTAGTAGGTAACTATAGAATTATAAAAGTTACTTTGTTTTTAAAAAGAAAAACCTCTAATCAACAAATTGTAAATTAAATAACAAAGAAAAATATTTTATAATAAATTTTTAAAGGTATTGGCAAAAACTTGATTTGAATTTAATAATTTTCATTTATTTAAAAATATTGTTATGAAGTGCAGATTATGTTTTCAACAATATTTTTGTTTATACAGGCCATTGCCAGTTTTGGGCCTGCATGTATATAGCAACAAAAAAAGTAAATTGCCACTCTGTAGTCCAGTCTAATTAAGAAACAACCATTTATTTTATACAGCAAATATTTATTTCTTTGACATAATCCATTTTCTTGTCAATGTACTTTATTCAATAGGTCAAATAAATTGTTTATGTATTTAAAGATTCTTGATAAGATATAAAGAAGAATCTACAATGTTATTGGTCTTGGCATAGCATCTCACCTTCATTCACTTTCTCACTGTTGTGATGTAGATCCCCTGTGCCTTTTCTATAAATATTTTCATGGTAATTGTTCTGATGAATTTTCCTCTATGGTACCTTGACTTTATGAATGTAAGCACAGTACTAGATTTGCAGCAAGGTCTCTCTCATCAATTTATGAGTGAAATGGCTAGATGTAACAGACAATTCTGTATTAACAGTTTCTTACACTTTTTGCTTATGGAACTTTCCAATTGGCTTCTTGCTTAACAGTCAACTTTGATCTTCAAAAATTTAAATGCAATCTCAATCCTTACCTTCTGTCTTCTTAATTTCTGTTCTTTTATTGTTCTCTCTCCCTAATGTTTTTTTTTATATTCTCTCATACTCAGTAACCCCCCTTGTGTGTTAGTGGCTTTATTGCCTTACTTGGAGTGAAATGACTAAAAAAGGAAAAAGTTCCTAAATTATACAGTGAAAAATTAAAATAAAAATTCTACTGTTTCAAGCTATAGACTTATTGGTCCACCTTCATACATTCTTTCTATTTCTGTTATAAAGGCTTATCTTCGTATCCGGATTCTAAATTGTTGGTAGGAATGAAAGTGATTATTTTGTTGTAATTAGTATTTCCAATGTATTTCAGTCTTGTGTATTTTTATCAAAAGTTGGAATTATAAATTCTTAGTGTATAAAAAGCATATTTCTTCTAAAGATATTGCTTTATATTTAGGCAGCATGTATATTATTTAGCAATTTTCTAATAATTATTTTCCTTGTTTGAAACATTTCCTTTAATAAATTACATTTGTGTATGGACCTATTTCAAAACTGTTTTTAAAGTGAAAGATAATAACGTCAGTAAAAATGTACCTTCAGAATAACCTATATTTGAAGTAGAGTTGGTCAGTTTGGCAATTTATGTTTCAGTATTGGTTTCCGGTTTTGTTTTCCTTGATACCGTTTTTTTCAATTGGGTTTTTCGATTTTCAATCTAGTATTTTTGCTTTCTAAGAAAGCCATTCATTTTTTTTGTGTAATGATAGTATTTCCAGTCGATATCTGATGTCATTTGAAATTTGCAAATTTGCAACTTAGTCCATTCATCTCGCAGACTCTTGTGTATTTCTGGTCCAATCTTAAAAATATTCATAAAATAATCTTTCTAAATATGCAATTTGTATGTACTTTCATACATTGAATTATATTTTTACAGTGAGTTAAAATGGTATTTTGCTTTGAACAGCCAAAAATGTGAAATTTTTTTTTTTTTTTCATGTTACTTGTTTTCGCAAAATCAATGACCAATCTTTATCAATATTCTTCAAATTGTACACTCAATCTTCTAATTTAGAAGACACCTTAAGCTACAACCAGGAAGATGTTTATTTCTTCTCTGACTGGTGAAAGTGAATTCCTTCACAAATTATAAAGTAAGCAGCAAAAAAAAAAAAAAGATTAACTGATAGTATGCGTTGTTAAAGAACTTTCAAATTATTGAAACTACTGTCTTGTCGCATAAAATAAATGCTCCACATACTTTTCAACTTTTGAGTGTCGTTTTTTTAAATGTCTGTCATTGTGGAAGTCTGTTAACTGTTGTGTAAGAGGTCAATATTTGGTTTTAAAGGGTAATAAAATTTTATAGACATGCGTTAAAGACTATTAGAATTGAAAACCCAAATATCAGGGTGGGTAATAAAGTAGTAGTTGTTTGCCTAAAGTCAGTTTTTAGGCTTTAAAAGTAATTTAGTCATAGAATTCATGACTTTGATTAAAGTTTATTAAACTTTTGAATAAATTGTCAACTATAAATAACTACCAAATTTATTAACAAATTGGTAAAATACAAAAGAAATCGTTGCATAAAATATCTCTATTTGTGTCTTTGCACAATACATTTTTGAGAGAGAAAATAAAATGGTATAGCTCTCCAGAAATTAGTTTATGATGTAGCTTTTAAGAAGCCAAAAAATGAAACCCGTCATGTTTAAAATTATTAAAAATACAGCAATTCTTTTCTGGTACGCCAATCAACTGTTATTGGGGTTTTACAAATAAATTTCTTCTAAACATGGAAAATCAATGATTTATTTTTTCCCCTAAATAAATATGTTTTTATCTAGCGAATACTACACCTAAAATTAAATATTAAAAATAATTAAAAGCTTTAATTTAAAAGCTTTCATTTTTATAATGTGTATATTTCCAAATCTGCGAGTATCACATGTTTTTTAGACATTTTAAAACTGAAATTAAAAACTATTTTATAATCATTTTAATATATAATCTTAAGTGTATTCGCTAGATAAAACCATAAAGATATTTGTAAAAATAAAATGAATTAATTTTCCTTGTTTAGAAGAATTTTATAGGTAGAACACCCACTGAACACTAGTGGCTAAAAAAGAATTTTTACTTTGGGTTTAAAACAAAATGACTTGCAGTTTTGAAAATATACACATTTTAAAACAGATTAAAACTTACTTTGTTTTTTTAATATCTAATTTTAGGTGTATTCGCTAGATAGAAACCATTTTATTTGTAGAAAACAAACAATTTTACACTAGATATCTGGAAATGTACACATTTTAAAAGTGAAATTAAGAACTATTTTAATTATTCTTAATATCTAATATAGGTGCATTCCCTAGAAAAAAAAAACCAAATTTATTTATTAAAAAAATCTTCATTCATTTTTCTTGTTTACAACAACTTATTTTGTGATTGGCATTACACTGGCTTACTAGAAAACAATTACAAGAAATCTGACTTCATAACATTTAAGATGAAACTAGCAACTAATTTTTTATTTTTACTCACTATTTTGTTGTTAACTTAATTTTACCACAAAAAGTTTTTTTTTTAAACTGAAACAAATAGATTTTCATTTTTCAGACATCATGTCATATGTTTTTAACATATTTTTGTTCAATCTCTTTCTCTTACAATGCTATAAATGTTGGTATAATTTAATTTTATTAACATCTGAAAGACTTTTTCAATAGTGTTTGTTTTTGTGTGAAATCGTTCCGTTTCGTAAAAAATTTCGATGCGGTTTCACGGTGTGAAGATAAAACCGGAAAAAGTCGGTTTTTCGGAAAAACCGTTCATTTTTAATATGAAATCATTAATATTCTTCTAATGGCGAAGGATTATTTTATTATTTATTTTTAATAATCACATTGTTGAAAAATCTAATCAAGAAAAAGAAAAGTTATCCAAGGGAGAAAACTCTGAAAAAAATATACATAGGTTATCTTTCTTAAGAATCCAAGGGAAGTAACTTATTGTTTTGTTGGCAGATTACCTGGTATTTCATCACAGTTTTTTTTTTTTTTTGATTGACGTTTTCTCTCTTCTGTGTTTTTTTTTTTTTTTTAAGTAATATTGCGAGATGTTAGAGATTTTGCTTTATCAAGAGTATAAAGTTAATTGAAGAAATGGAGGCTCTTTTGAAATTTTTTAATTTAAGTTTAGCAATTAATGTGTATAAGGTTTTTATCTATTTTAAGTAGTTATAGTATGTTATACTTATTATTTTTGCAATTAAATTTTTGCTTTTAAGACAAAGTAAATATTCTTTTATACTTTTAATAATAATTGACAATGCTTTATTTAAGAATTTCCAATCCCACAAAAAATATTATTGCTAAACTACTAAATGCATGTATGCATATACAAATAAAAAAAGATAGTGCCAGAGATTATGTGATCTGGGAAATAAGGAGTGGTTAGATTTAAACTACAGCCAGAAACTTTCTGTGACTTAATTGGAAAAGCAGCTGTTGTGTTAATCCTAAATTATTTAAAATGTGTATAAATTATGTAAATTATAATTATTATCATCATAATTCTGGAGACATCTGAAATTATTAAAAAATATTTTGATAGGATATCTCTCATAAAAATCTTCAACAGAACCATCACAAAAAGAGATAAATGGAAAGACTTCTCAATTTCTAGTAAATGCTAACTTTACTAAAATGTGCTTACTAGGTGACATGTGTAACTAAACTGAAGAGTAAGGCAGTTTGTCGTCGACAGGAAGGTTTTTTAGTTGAAAATGGATGACAAGAAATTCAGATAAAAGAAACAAGGAGAATTTGTTTGTCAGGTTTTTCTTGCAATTTTCCAAAAAAGAAAATCTTTAGTTTATTTTCATCTACTGGCCTGAATCTTTTAGAAATCTGGATATGAAATTGTGCAGATATGAAAAATTTCTGGAGATCTATGATGATAGAAATTTCACTTAAATATACAATTTCAGCCTTGTCTGACTGATTGGTTCTTTATAGCTCAATTGTTCATAGTGTTCTGGATTTAGTTTCCTCTTTTCAGAGGATGCGCATTCAAATCATAAATTTTTCTTTAATAAGATTTCTTGAACATTCAGGCCAGTAGATGAAAATAAATAAATATACTGTTTAATAAATAAATGGTGCGTCTAATCAAATATGAGTATCCACTAAAACTAATGTTTAAAGTGATTTTATACACACACACACACACACACACACACACACACACATATTTTATAACTTCTTATTGTAGGGTTATTGTTATAACACATACACTTGTACCTGGTATAATGTAATTTGTTAAAGTAACCTCTATACGTAATGCTTAGGCTACTGCCATAATGCCTGTATAGTTAGTATGAAGACTGACTCTAATACGATTACCCTTGAAATTGTACCATGGAAATCTTTATAGTATTGGATGAGTTCATAGAGTCACTGGGGATGTACTCTTTACTCCACACCTTCCCCACTTTTTGAGGTTACTACTTTATTTTTATTTCATATTAGTATCTCCCCCTCCTCTTTCTGGAGAGTTCACCAACATCCTTTACTTTGTAGTGTTTCCGTCTCAGATTCACTTCTAGTTCTTCTGTATGCTTTCTTTTCTTAGAACTTGTCCTTGTTGGTTCCATAACATATTTTGGTATTGGCACATCAAAAATGTTGTACAGAATTTTAACTGGTTCTTCAGGTCATTATTCAGTTAAACTTCAGTGTTGATTTTGTTGCCTTTTATCTCGGAATTTTTTCCTTTCACCATGTAGACCAATTTTCCAATTCTATCTGCTATTATGCTGTCTTCCCATGTTTCCTTTCCATCCTTGTATTCTCTAAAGAAAGTATTGGTGTTGCATTTATTAACTGTTTGTGATTTTCGACTTGGCAATAACTTGTCAAGCACCGATTATATCCTTCTGGCAAACATTAATTCTGACAGTGACATGCCTGATATTTTGTTGGGATTAGGTGTTAACTGATACACTCTCAAAAATTCTGAAGCACCTCCTCATTTAATTTGTCCAGACTTGCTTTTTTCAACGCTCTTTTGATTCCCACAAACCATTCTGCTTGTCCATTAGACCATGGGTGATATGGTCGGGTCGTAATATGTTCTATAGAGAACAACTTGAAAAAGTCTTGAAATTTTTTTCCAGTGAATTGTATTCCATTATCCAATACTATGGTATCTGTTATGCCATATCTCACAAGCAGTTCATGCAAGAAATTCACTGTCACTGAGGATGTAGGATTTTTGCACTTGTCAATTTCTGTGCATTTTGTAAAACTATAAACTACAACTAGATAATCTATGCTCTATCCATAGGACCTGCAAAATCTATATGTAATCTTGACCACAGAGTGTCTGTATTTGGCAAAGTTTCTATTTTTGTGATAGGTAGTTTTGCTGCTAGGGCACAACCTCTACATGTTTTTACTGTTTTTCTAATATCTTAGTCCATTCCGGTCCAGTATACAAAATTTTGCATGAGAGATTTCGTTCTTGAAATGCCATGATGTCTGGAATGAAAATCTTTTAATATACGTTTCTGCAACACATTCGTTATTACAATTCTTTGTCCATACATTACACCACTATCACATATCGAGTATGTGTTCAATTCTTGATTCTGTACTTTTTTAGTTTCTTTTAATTGCTTCTTTATTTTAGCAATAAAGATGTCCTTTTCTGCTTTTTCTTTAATTGCATTCAGTGTAACTGGTAATTACTGTACTACATTGCACAGAATGTTTTTAATTTCCATCTCGCCTTTTAGTGCTGCTATGACTATGTCCTCCAATGGGAGAATTGAAGAATATAGTTTTAATCATACCAGCACTTGTATTTGGTGCATAAGAATACTAATAAGAAAACTGACATAAAGAATAGTCTGAACAATTCATGGAATTCTAATGACTCTTGACAAAATTATTGACAATAACTTCACTGGTTTAAAGAATGTTGCTTCTTTCAATGTTTTCAAGGTTTACTTTGAAATAAATGTTATTCTTTATTTTAGGTTGTTATGGATTTCCAACATCCTGATGGTAGACACAGAAGTGTGGTTTTACCTTGCCGAAGTGTCTTAATAATGACTGGTGAATCTCGTTATGTGTGGTCTCATGGTATTACTCCAAGAAAATCTGACATAGTTCCTTTATCTGATGGTGCCCTCACTCTGGTCAAACGAGAAATGAGGACTTCTTTTACTTTTCGGAAACTTGTGAATCCAGATCACCAAGTTCCATGTCAAGGTGAGCAAAATTATAATTTATTGGTTTCTAACACTTAAACAATGGATTTTGTTTTCTAATACTACCTCTGTCCTATAATAGTCATTACATTCAGTGTATGGAATTTGTATGCAAATGTAACACCTTTTCTGGGACAGATTATTAACAGCTATATGTTTATGTAACCTGTCATATTATGTTAAACAAATATGTCAAAACCTTTATTAACCCTAATTATTTTTGTCCCAACTTCTGACATCTGCCTCTGCATCATGTGATCTCAGTTATTTACAATTAGAAATGTCAGTGCAAAGTTGAATATATAGGTAGAACTAATCAAAGGTTGGAATAGATCTGCATGTGTGGCTAAGATCCATGATAGGATATTTGATAATTTGCATAAGCTGGATAATACTTCAGGCTCAGCAATTGTTGGACACTATAAATAAACCTGTGTGTGCTGTCACTTACCAGGGATTTCTTTACCATAATCAGCAGGGAGCACACCAGTTACCATTGAGAATATTGGAGACATTATGCATTAAGTCTAGGCAGCCTGTAAGCAGAAGGAATGGCTGGTGGGTCTTAATATAATTGGAGTGTGGTAATATATAATATTTTTGTTTGTCCTTGATTGGCTCAGAATAGTGAGGATTGGCAACTGGTTAACTTCTTTTTTGTTATTTGCTTTTTTTATTATTGATATTGTTTCGATTCACCTTTTTACAGTGACTTATTTTATTATCTTGCTCTTCTTCTCCTTGTTTGTTGTGTTTCTTCCTTATATGCAGTTTTACTAAGTCCATTTTGATAACATTAATAAATTTTGTAGCCTCTATAGATTACTGTATATACTCACGTGTCATGTGATATTTGAAGACCTAATTTTGAAGTTAATTTTAAGGGAGTGCAGCTGTATTTAAAATAAATATGATTTTGATAAAACTTATGTTTTACTTAACTATATCCAATAATAATGCATGTAATATTCACATATTATATCATATTATAAAATACAAGCATAGCAAATATGCATCTTTTCCATTGTTTACATTTATAAGATATTTCGCTGTTTCTTGTTTGGTTGTTTATGGCTGTATGCATTTGTGCAACAAGTATAGTATTATTAACAATATTTTTATCATTCTCTTTCACTTTTTTAACTTATTTAACTAGAAGATAGGATAAAGAGATAGAGGAAAAGAGGTTAGTATATTGTAATTTGGTCTCTCCAAAAAAGGAACTTGCATGATACACAAGATACATGATAAAATCTTTTTTTATAAGTGAAAATTTGGGGGTTGCATGATAAGTGAGATCATGTTACATGAGTATATACAGTATTTTCATATGCATTGCATATATTAACACAACAAAGAGTAAAAGCACATATAGGAAGTAAGCAGATATCCAAATTTGCATTGTGCATTTAGCATGTGAATGTGTTTAGTGGATGTAATATGAATTTTAAAAAATTGATTACTTAGTAGCTACCTATCTGTCTCTTTTGAGAAAATTTATACAAAGTATCAGTTCAAACAAAAAACAAGTTCAGTGAAAGACCTCATAATCATCATCAAGAGAAAGTTGAAATGGTATGGACACCATGTGCCAACAATCTTTCCACTACCATCCTACAAGGTACCACCACAAGCAAAAGAAGAGGAGGCTGGTAGAAGGAAAATGGGCTGTCAGTGTCACTGAGTGGCCTGGAAGATCATTCACAGAGACTCAGACATTAGCATGCAACCAAGACACATGGAGGGAGCTGGTCAGGTGCTCAGCTTCACAATATAGTGAAGAAAACGGCGACTTACTTTGTCAAACCAAGCGACAGCACGTCGCGTGTATTCTACGACAGAAAAAGTGGCGAAAAAGAAAATTACTTACCAAACAGAAGGGCACGTATTCCGCATAACATGCTGAAAATGGAATAATTGAATTAAAAATAAAACAAGTCCATCACAGGAGTCGCTATAAAAGTATTTTGATATGCAAATTACTGAACATCCTATCCTAGTTGTCGATGAATGAAAAAAATAGGTTCTGCCGATAAAAGCAGTTGGTGTTCTCGATTTGGGAGCGGAAAATTCAGGCATTTTTGGCTACGGCGTTTGTTTGAGAGTGAGTTATTTTTCTGACTGGTTACACGCATTGTGATTTGAGATAGTACCGGCGAATCGAGTTTTCAGCATTTCTTTCTGCCCCCGATATTCGAGTCTGTACTTACAGTGATTTTTTCTTTGTGTTGTGGAAGTAATCTGCGACAACTACTTCCTTTGCTTTCAGAACGCTTACAAGCTATTTCGGCAGTATGACGGATAAGACATTTGACATCATGTTAATACCCGAGTTTGATGGGTCAGTGACCGGACAAGCAGTTACTGAATGGATTGGAAGGCAGAACTTGTTTGTGACCTGTGTGGGATTAAAAAGATTGAACGTGTTCTTCCTCTGAGGTTGACGGGTGGAGCATTTGCTGTTTACCAACAGTTAAACTCAGACCAAAAATCAGATGTTGAGCAGATAAAACAAGCCCTGCGGATTGCCTTTGCGCCGGATCGTTTCTTGGCTTACGAGCAGTTCGTGGAACACCGACTGCACCCGGATGAATCTGTCGACGTGTTTCTAGCCGACTTGAAGAAGCTAGCAGGTCTTTTTGGCGGGATATCCGAGCAAGGATTAGCATGTGCGTTCATAGCAGGGTTACCAGTGCACGTCAAGCAACTACTGTGTGCATCTTCCAGGATGGAAGACATGAATACAAACCAACTGTTGGACCGAGCTCGACACATAATGAAAGATCAAAATGCAACTGAGAAAATGGTTGCAGCTACCATTTTACCAGGTGGAGCTGATAAACATCCATATGTTAAACGTCTGGGTGGAATCACTTTTCCAGGGACTGCCCGGTTCGACGAGAAGATGCCTGCCAGTCACGCAGGTCACGTGCAACAATGCATTGCTTCCGGTGTCAAGAGGTAGGCCATATTGCTTCCTTGTGTCCGGTCTCTTCCCTAAGCGAGTTATGAATGAGGCGCTACCTGTCTTGGGTATTTATGTGAATGGAATTAAGAGAGTGGCACTGGTGGACACTGGCTGCTCACAGACACTCGTGAGTAAGTCAGCCTGTTAAGCCTTGCGGGAGACAGAGGTGGACATACTCACCATAAACGGAAATACTCTCAAATGTTGCGGCATTGGAAGTATCAAGCTTGACGTGGACAATGCAAACCCCCTTAAGATCAAAGTCTTGGTAGTGGATGGAGAGCTATTGGGTTTTCGACTTGTTGCTTGGGTTTGACGCCATTAAAAAGTTGGGCAGAATCCAAATAACAGAGAGTGGCAATGTACAGTTTCCCAAGCGTGGAATTAGTCTGTTGTGCCGCCATTAAAATAGAAGAACCTGATTTCTGTGCCGAATTCGACCCAAGCCAGAAGATATGAGTCGCATCATGGAAGTGGTCTAATGGTCGATCACTGGAGAGTTTGCGAAATCGGATGCCCGAGTACCCAATACCTAAGGGAGTCAACGAGGAATACGACTGTGAGCTGCAGACCTGGCTTGATAACGGTTGGTTGCAGCCTTATCCTGAAAAGGAACTCGACCCTCCAAAAGGCTTAATTCCATTGATGGCGGTGGTGCAGAAAAACAAAAATAAAGTGCAGCCAGTATTAGACTATCGAGAGCTGAATGAGTGTCTTGACGCACACACAGCCAATGCTGATGTATGCGCACAGAAACTGAGGGAGTGGCACAAAAAAAGACCGGAAGTCGCTATCCTTGACCTATGGCAGGCTTATTTGCAAGTACATATCCATAAGTCACTTTGGCCCTTTCAAACTGTAATCTTCAAGGGGCGAAGATATTGCTTGACCCGAATGGGTTTCGGGTTGAATGTTGCACCAGCCATAATGAAGGCCATTGTGGATGCCGCATTGGCGAAAGACGAGTCAGTTTGATGGGCAACCTCATCATATATTGATGATATTTATGTTGACGAGAGCATGATTTAAGCAGCTCGCGTGAAAGAGCACTTGGCTGCGTTTGGTTTGACCTGTAAGGATCTGGAGTTACGGGACGGCACATGTGTGCTGGGTTTTCACGTTGCAGAAGATAACAACACGCTTAAGTGGACACATGAAAATGGCATTCCATCAGTTCCTGAGGTCCTGACATGATGTAACATCTTCTCGTGGTGTGGCAATCTGGTGGGTCACGTTCCTGTATGTGGGTGGCTTTGAGTTGCGGCATCATTTGTAAAACGCAGGACAGTATTGATCATGTCTGGTTGGGACGACGAAGTGACAGATGCTCCCCTTAAGAACATGATTGAGGACATAGTGGAAAGAATACGCCAGAATGACCCTGCACACGGTAAGTGGTGCACAAGCGGACATGCTTATAAGGTATGGGTCGATGCAAGTTCTCTCACCACAGGGGTTTCGTTGGAGGTTGACGGAAGCGTTGTAGAAGACGCATGTTGGCTGCGACCTGTGAAGGATGTCCAACTTATCAATTTATCAGAATTGGATGCTATTCTGAAGGGTGTCAATTTAGCATTACAGTGGAGCGCAACGGAGCTACACCTCTTCACGGACTCCGTGTGTGTGCACCGGTGGGTATCAAAAATGCTCACTGGCAAAGCCAGAATATGAACTAAGGTGGCAAGTGAGATGCTGATCCGGAGACGTTTGAGTACTCTTGAAAAGCTGATTCAAGAGTATAACTTATTGATCACGATAAGTTTAGTAACGTCGAGTGAGAATCAAGTGGATAAGCTCACCAGAGTACCGCAACGATGGTATGATATGATAAAGAAGGAAACCGAACCAACACGCCCAATATGCGCTTCCATGGTGAACGAAACCCCTCCTGATCAGATACGTGCCATACATTGCCACAGTGGGACACCCTGGCATCAGGCGGATGCTATATTTTGTGAGACGAGTCAACCCTACGACATCCAAGGCAGCTGTCAAGGCAGTGGTCAGAAAATGTAAACAATGCCAGTCAATTGACCCAGCCTCAAGTCGTTGGCCTCGTGGCAACCTAAGTGTGACTGAAATCTAGACCCACTTAGGAATGGACATTACACATTACGATGGGCAAGACTACCTTACGTTAATGGATCGCGGCCCTAGTAGATTTGCGATATGGCGACGCCTGCTTCAACAAGACTCAAGAGGCATCATTTGGCAGTTAGAAAGTATTTTTTTGAACGAGGCCACCATCAGAAATCCTGACCGACAATGATACTGCATTTCGCAGTAAGTCCTTTAAAGATTTCTTGGATGACTGGGGAGTCCAACTTCATTTTCGCTGTGCCTATGTTCTTGCAGGAAACGGTATAGTGGAAAGATCTCATCGGAGCATAAAGCGAATTGCAGCAAGAAAGCAGTGTTCAATAATGGAGGCAGTATACTGGCATAATATCACGCCAAAGGATGATATATCGTCGACTAATGCGCCTGCCAATATGATTCTCCGTTACCAACTGAAAGTAAAGGGAATTACTACAACATTACCACCTGGTTGTTGTAGGTATCACGATATATACAAAGTTGGGAACAGAATATGGGTGAAAGCTCCCCATGGCCAGTGTACCTCCAGGTATCAAGTGGGTTGTATGATGGACATTGTAAGTCCACAAACAATACTAGTTGACGGGATGCCATGGCATGTAAAAGATCTTTGCCTTTTCGTTGATTCTGATACATCGCCGAGCGAATCCGATGATGATTCATCATCTGACAGTGATCGGATAATTGAGATCTGCGAATCCGATGCTTCCACAGACACAGAACTTTTGGAAACTCGAGATACATCTGATGACTCCTCAGGAGTATAGCGAAGAAAACGGCAACTTACCTCGTCAAACCAAGCGACAGAGCATCACGTGTATTCTACGATGGAAAAAGTGGCGAAAAAGAAAATTACTTACCAAACAGAAGGGCACATATTCCACATAACATGCTGAAAATGGAATAATTGAATTAAAAAAAAAAACAAGTCCGTCACAGGAGTCACTATAAAAGTATTTTGATATGCAAATTACTGAACATCCTATCCCAGTTGTCGACGAATGAAAAAAATAGGTTCTGCTGATAAAAGCAGTTGGTGTTCTCGATTCAGGAGCGGAAAATTCGGGCATTTTTGGCTACGGCGTTTGTTTGAGAGTGAGTTATTTTTCTGACTGGTTACACGCATTGTGATTTGAGATAGTACTGGTGAATTGAGTTTTCAGTATTTCTTTCTGCCCCCCGATATTCGAGTCTGTACTTACAGTGATTTTTCTTTGTGTTGTGGAAGTAATCTGCGACAACTATTTCCTTTGCTTTCAGAACGCTTACACACAACTACCTTATAACCACATCTGATCATGAAACTAATAGGCATGCGTAGTGAGTGTGAAGGTTACATGCCACCCATCTCCCATCAGAGAAGAAATTGTGATGGTCTAATCTTGATAAATGTTGATCTTGGTACAACAGAATGGTGGTCAGTCTATGAATGAATGAAAGTTACAATAGTAACATATGTTCTTGAAAGTAGAATTTGATGATTTACCAAACATATTTTGTTTGAGCAAGTTTCAAAGACAAAATAATTGGTTATAATGTAAAATATAATATCAAAAGAAATGAAAGAGAAAGTTTTTTTATTTATTTATTTCTGAAAAGTTTTTTTTATTTTTTAGAAAGAAAATCGCTTGAACAATTATTTATTGGTTTAAAAAGATAAAAACAAAACATGCTTTCTTCTTAGAGAGAACCTTAGGCAGTTAGATTTGGAGAAGTCATAGGTTAACACCTCCTGAAGGATGAACAAGTTGCAGAATATATTTTCATCAGAGCAGAAAAAATTCTGAAACTAACCAAAAATTAAAAATTGTCTTTGGCTTTAAGGAGCCTATTTATGAGGAACTGAACAAATATCAAGTGTTCCTTTCCTTTTATATTGTTCAAAATTGCACAAACTCTGCTTGAACAATTTGTTTGGTATTTTCACAATGTCATTCAATTATGCTAGTATTGACAAAATCCAAGACATGAGGTTTAGTAGCATAGTGATGTCTATTAAAATTTTGAAAGTATTTTGCTACACATATACTAAAAAATGAAAATTTTTCATGCTTTGAATTTTTGTTGTTTGTCAATCAAAATAAAGGAAATAAATTCAATGTAAGCAATCAAATAAAAAAGTTAAGGTTTTCCTTGTGGAACAATGGAAGGAGGGAAGACACCATAACAAGCACCATACTGTGGGAGGCACAATCTTATATTTAAAGCAGTTTCAAGAGTGGTGAGTACAGTCAAGTGGAAAAAGTAGCAGCAGCACTCATCAACAAGACTCCAAGTTCTTTACTCAGTGGTTAGCATGTATTTGGACTTGGTGAAAATGGGGCAAGCAATAACTGAGCAGTACTAAATAAGAACTATACAAGATATCCCTAAACATGATCAGCAATGAGAACAATCTACCACTGCATATTGAGTAAAAGGTTCAGTTCAAAATTCTCTGAAGTTCACCCAGATCAACAAGCACAGAGTGCACAATGGTTGAAACATTGTGATAACATCATTAAAGACAGAGGCAATGGTCTGCATGCATATAATGATAACTCCTCATCTGAGAAATTCAGACAGAAAGTTTAAAGATCTGTTCTGACCACAAATTACTTGAAACAGCCAGAGAATAACAAAATTTTACCCGCTGAACAAATTCAGACACAGCCTAGATTGTTGTTTTTGCATGATTCATAACACTGAGGCATATTGGATATAAGAATACAACCAATTAAAAATATGGGTGGTATTTCACTAAAATTGTCCCCAAATATTTTAGTGCCGGTATATGAATGAAAATATCAAATTTCCAGTCAGGATGGTGGTATCATGAAATTTCTTTCAAAGTCTATGATGTTCATGTTGTTTTGAATTTTTGTACCAGTTCCTCTGCTACTGCTAACATTTTAGTCATTACCAATCATTCTTTATACTTTTCTTTCCTTTTGAAAAAATATTTACTACTGATTATTTTTAACGAATTAAAGGAAAACTGATTTGAACCAATTAGTAAATCATATTGAAGATCCTTGATCTTTATTTTTTTTAGTGTCACTATTGTGTGAACTTAGTTTAGAATATCTGAATAAAACCTGTAAAGAAAGCTTCTATTAATATTCTACAAACCCTGTCTTTTCTATATCAGAATTAAGAAAGTCAGTGTCTATTTACTTTATTTGGAGGTTGAATTATGTTGCAAATTATCAATGTATGGTTTATCCATATGTCTATTGAGGTGTTTATTGAGGTGTTCTGTTACAAAGTACAGACTGTTCTTTAAAATTTGTTATCTTGATAGGTTTAGGGCTATTTTATTTTTCTCTTTTCTAAAAATAAGACTTTGTGGTGTTTGTTGCTGGTAGATAAAGACCTGTTATCTCCTAACATTACAAAGAAATGTTTGTCAAAAAGAAAAAAAAATAAAGGAAAAAAAGTGTTTCAATTTGCAGAGGAGTGAAGCAGAATTTTTCTATTTTTGGACAAAAATCTTCTTCAAAGATCTTAAAAACTTTACTTTGGATAATGACTCTTGTATAAAAACTAATAGGAAAATTGTATTAAATATATTTTTTAGAAAATGTGTTTGTCATTTCAAAGTTTTATGCATTTAATCCTATTTGAAAAAAATTGAGAAATTAATTTTCTTTTATAAAACAGAGATGGAAAATATTGGTAAGAAATATATTGGGAAAAAAAATTGAACAATTCAACCCTTTTGTTAATAAAATTGTTGTCTCAGATCTTAAATATTTAATCTAGCTGTTTCTTTTTTTGTAAATTCAGATTGACAACCTGGTGATTTTTTTTAAATAAGTGACTTCAATATACTTCATTTATTATCGTAGATATATTTATATATTCTTCTTCTATGTACTGTGTCCCTTCAGGATATGGGCAATCATGACTCTTCACAACTTCCTGTCCTTTGTAGCCCTCAGTAATGTCTTTTTGTTATGTTTCCTAAACTTTGTTCTGGTAAGCATTTCGACACACTTGTTAAGTAGGTCATTCACTGCATTTCTCTGTCTCTCTTGCCTTCAGTATGTCCTTGAGTGTCAAATTCTCCAAGCTCTCTTTCCACATTATGTGTCTCAGAAATATCAACTATCATTTTTTGATACTTAGTATAAGTGTCCTTTTTGTTTTCATTTACTTTAGAACTTTGACATTACTCACATATTTAGTCCATGGTATTCTTAACATCTTTCTGTAGAAACCACATTTCTGTTGCCTCAAGTCTCTTCTTCATCTTTGAGGAGATTGTCCAGCATTTACTGTCATATAGGAGGACTGATATTACATAACAGTTCAGCCCTCTTTTATTTGTTTTTAATTAAACTTTCCTGTTTATTAATAATTTGTTTAGCTTTTAGAAGGCATCTTTCACTATTCCAATATACTTTTGGATTTTGCTGTTGCATTTCCTGTCCTCTATTAAAACACTTCTTAGATATTTAAATTTTTGTAATTGCTTGATTTTGGCATCTTCAATTTGTAATTTGCATATTGGGCAGTTACTTTTGCTGACAACCCTACATTTTGTCTTTGTACAATTGATGCTTTGTCCTTTTTTCTTGCTTTCCTTTACTACCTTCTCTAAGAGTTCCTGTCATTCCCTTTCTGTGTCTGCTATCAACACTGTGTCATCTATATTTTAATGAATCAATTTTGCCAGTGGAATGTCTTTAATTTTTCAGAAATTATGTAATTCTTTAATGATTTCTTATTTAGAAATCTTGTATGTGACATAGATCTTGCATAAACTGGTTAATTTCAGTGGCTGAAATATTGATGTATGTATGCACATAGCTATTATTCTGCAAACATAGATATATGTAACTGTATTTTTATACATATTTGATTGTATGAAGAGGGTACTTAAAAGTTACCAGCTCAATTTCTAAAATATTGATGTTTCATCATTTGGATAGATTCTTTTGCCAACTCCTTATTGGTTCACATCTTTGTTTTATTAATATTTTATTTCTGTCTTTTTTTGATTGTTATATATTTTTCTATTATATCGGTTATGTTAAAGCAAGTAGCCTGAACATTATGTTTGTAACAGTCCTTCCCCATTTTAAGGACTTGGTAAAAATATTCTTTAACAGTTTGATATTTTTTCTTTTTGTATTTTTCCTTGTGTTGTGGTAGTTGAGAAAATTACATTCAGAAAACAAAAATTATAATAATGACTTTTGTTTCGATATAAAAATTTGAATAATGTAGATATTTGCTAATCTTCTCTTAGTTTGACACAAGGCCATGATAATGCAGTGGTTTGTGAGAGTAACCTGCTAATCATTGTGCTAATGCAAGTGTTTGAGCATGTATAAGAGAGTACAATATAATTTCATTATTTCATTCTATGAACAAGAGGTAATGTCATTTTCATAGATGAACACTAATATTCATGGTCCTCCCCAGCTTTCTTTACTTTTACAGGAAGTTAGGAGTTTTTGTTACACTGATTCTTTATGCTTTCTTTTTGGCTTAACATTAGATGTTTCCTTTGTGACAGTTTGTTGCATGGACTTTATTAAAAAAAAAATAATACTATAATAGTACAGTAAATACTGTTGTCATCGGGGAATACTCACTCATGTGCAACAGAACTTTTGTCTGAAGTAGGTAATTGATCTTCATTTTCATCAGAAAATGACAAGGTACAGACTGTCATAACCCTTAGTAGTAGAAAATAAATAATAATAAATGAAACAATGCTTTCTTTCTAAGTTATTATGATAATATTATATGCTAGAGAAGTCAGTTATTTTTTTCAATGCACAGCATACAGAGGAACAAAAGTTGCTAAAATAAATTTTAGGTTTTATGGTCAGTTATATTTAGTTTTTGAAATGCAGAAAATAATGAAACCAAAGCAGAGAAGTGGTATACTCATGGTAAAGTTTGTGGGCAGTAATAAAAGCTGAAACCTTGCTTATGTATATTAGATTCAAAATACAACTGCGATTTCATTAGTTTATTCACCCCATCAAAAAAAAAAAAAACACCTGCTGATGATGTCGGAAATGCAACGGAATTAACAGTTTAAAAAACAGTGTCTACGCAAACATGGGTATCCACAAAATAATGTTTGAAGTAGTAGGAAATGTGTGTTTATATATATATATATATATATATATATATATATATATATATATATATATATACATATACAGTAGTGTTACATGCACCATGTTTAATGAAAATAATAATTTTTATTATTGCTACTTACCTAAAATCATAGAAGTCTTATAAAAATTTTTATTAGTTAATAATATAAAATAATTAAAATAATAATTAATGAAAAAGTGTAAATAATCAAAGAGAGAAATATAATTGTCTAGGTTTGTCTTATACACATACCTTTTAGACAAGTGCATTTTTAAAAAAGCTAGATAGTTTATGAAAAACTATTACATTTGTTTGTAAAAATTTCTATTTTTAGAATTGGCTGTAAAAGGACCCAAAAAATGTGCCAAGGTGGATTATTTCAAATTCATTTTTTAAATTAAAAAAATATGTACTATTTCTGTTTATTGTCCAATCAAAAATCTCAGCTTACACCCAAGTAAATTTGAAGTTAAGACCTGTCTGTAGCCTCTTCAATTGTTATATAAAGAGACTAGCTTAAAAGCCGTCCTATCAAGTGGAATTTAACCTAGCTCCTGCAGAAGGCTCTTGATTAAGCCTTCATCACAATAGGTAGGGAGGAGTAGATGTGATAGACAACAATAAACTACAGAAGAACTCGAAATTGATCACTGTAAGTGTTGTATTAATATTTAAGCTTACCTTTTAAAAGTTCAACAATAATTCTTCTGCCGCCACTTAATTTAAAGACAATTTGATGTACGTAGGTTGTTACTTTCTGTACAAACAATTATTTTTATTTCATGGGTGATATTCACTGGATTTCACAATTAATTTTGATTATTCCCAAATTTATTTCCAAATTATAAAAAATGTTATTGTACAAAAATATTCATTGCAAAAAAATCATGTAAAAAAAAAAAAAAAAAAAAAAAAACAATCACACTAATGAAAAATTGAGGATCCAGAGTTTCAAGATTGCAGGTCCATATCCACTCCAGAATGTTTTTAATTTCCTCATGGAATCAGCCTGATTCCAAAATGGTATGATATGTTGGACTATGGCCTCTAGGAATAAAGTTGAAAAAGTGTGACACACTGTCATTGACATTTATTTATATAGAAGTTCAATCTGGCAACTCTGTTCCTTTACTTTTCCATTTTTGCCATAGATGGCTAGAAATGTACAAACATATGAACAGTTCCTGGACATTTGGCCAGATGTCATTTCATTTGTGAACATAATTAAAAAAAAAACAAGAAAATGTCCCCAGACCAAGTCCTTCTCTGCGGTGCTGTCAAATGTGAACAACGTTTTATTTCCAGTAAAACTGCAAATTTTTATGTCTGTTTTGACAGACATTGAACTACTACTGCTAAAATATCAGGGCAATAAACCATTGCTTCCTTTCCTTGCAGATAATCTTTCCCGCATGATCATGAAACTGTTGAGATTTGCAAAGGAAGAGCACACTAAAATGATAATTACATTTTCCAAAATGAATGAATTTGTAAGACTTTTGTCAAACCCAAACATGCATAAAGATGCTACAAAGATAGTGTGGATTTTAAGCTGGTAGGGCTATGTAAAATTTATCTCAAAAAGGAAATATGTCAATAAAAGATCTGTTTGCATGCAGAATTGTAACAAAGACAATGTTCATTGTCATCATTGAGAAATTTCTTGCAAAGTCTCTCCTTAGATACCCTCTTGATAGGTCACTTGCATGGTTGAACCCTGGGTTTATTTGTAAAAAAAAATTGCCACAGAAGACAGTCTAAAAAGATGTCTTTCCCACATGATGGATAAAAAACAAATCAGCAAGTCTGATTGTGATGAGGAGGAAGCTGCTTGAAATATTGTTTCAAGAATTTCAGCAAGCATGAGGACCATCTGGACACTTTGTTCTACTATTCTTTGTCTAGGAATAAAGAATATCAAAAACTGGAGATTTGTTCACAAATTGCTAGTACTCTCTCAAGGAGAGAGGTTTCTCAGTTAATAAAGAAATTTCCACTGACAATATGAAAAAGCAGAGTGGTCACAATGTGCATTATTACAAACTATTTGACCACAGTTGAAAGTACTGGGAACATTCCCATGACTAAGGCTCTTCTCTGCTGTGCTTCCAATGCCAGAACAGCATACAACCAATACTTTGGGGTTGAAAAGAAAAAAAAAGGCAAGAAGAAGCAACTGGACAAAAATAGAAATTGAAGAATTGAAGACCAAAAAAACACAAACTTGAAAGTTGCACACACAATTTGCCCAAGTCAGCTGACAGCTATACAGTGAAAGCTGAGTAGACTTGGAACTTCACAGATATCACAAAATCCAATGCCATGCAAATCTGCAAAGGACAAATCCATAGATATATCAAAATTGAAAGAGGAGCTGAATGCTAAACTAGATGAACTGAAAAAATGTTAACATCATTGTGTTCTGTGGCATGTGCAACAAAAGTTGCACATGTTGCCATCAGTAGTAGGGGTAGCTAAAATGTGGAGTCTTTTTGTGAAAATTTCTATTTGTAGTTCTGTTCATTAAAACCATTATATTTAACTTCAAAGGAAATGTGCAACAGTCAAGATTTTTTGTGACATTTCTCAAATTGTGAGTAGTCTAGATAACTGAAATGTGTAGCAATAAGAATTAAAGTGTGTAATTTAAACTTTTCAAGTGTAATAAAACTCCAAACTGTGTAGAATGCTACACAAAATGTGTAACATAACCAGATCTGCATTCAGTTGTGTTTTAGCCTTCAACACTTGGATTTGTTTACTGCATTCAACTGATTCATGTGACATGAATTATTGGAACCAGCTGTAGCTTTTCTTTGAACATCTCATCTGTCAAACTATTAAAAGATAAATCACAAAGTTTGTGTTTTTGAAATTGATGATCATTTTCTTTGTGTGCATATGTACATACCAGTTTCAGTCCTTGAAGTTTCTTAACATAGTCCTGGAATTTTTTTTTTACACAGATCTGTGGGAATCTGGATCACTATTGTTAACCATTTGTTAAAAAAAAAAGGATATTTGTTTTGTGTTCTTAAATAATTCTTTTTTTTTTCTTTTTTTTTTTTTTTTAAGTTTCTGTTGATGAGTCATTAATTTATTATTTGAAATGAAAATTTTAGACCTCTCTGCTGCCAGTCTGTTGATATTATTGTGGTTTAAAATGTTTATTAAAAATTGCCAATACAAAACTTTATTGCCTGGGGAATGATTACTATTATAAAGACTTTAGTGAGTTTCCCCCAGGGAATGACTCATAACATTCCAAAACATTTCTTGAACAAATTATCAAATTACTAGATTCTGAGATATTAATTTTCCTCAGTAGAAAAGATTTTTTTCTAAAAAGAGTTTCTGATATTTCTTTTTTATTCTTATGTCTTTTTTTCCACTTTCTTTTGTATCCCAACACTTTTAGTTTAGAGTTTTTAAATTCAATCAGTATTCACTGTCAATGCACAACACCATATAAATGCATACATATACAGAGCTGATAAACAAAAAAAATTCTTGGCTTTGACCCACTTTTCAAAATCAGTATTTCAATGACCAAACATCAAAGTACTTATTTTGGGAAGTGGGTTTGGGCTGAGAACTTTTTATCACTCACTTGTATCAATACAGATGCACACACACACACGTCTATGTATATGTGGATAAAAATAAACTTTTAAACAAGATTTATTGAAATTTACCAATGAGATCTGGCTTGCATTTTTTTAAAATTATATTTTTCCAGTTTGTGTATAAGCTGTTGTACATCATGATCAGATTTATTGAGAGACCGTCCAAATAAATCCATATGCATGCATGCATGCTATTATATATATATATATATATATATATATAAAATAAAACCTTGTATGTAACTTTATTTTGGTATTTATTTACTGCTTTGCTCATAAATAAAACTATCAAACATTCTTATTCTTGCTTTCTCTATACATTATTTTCTACTCAGCCATCTTTTTTTCTTCTCCTTTTTCTTTTTTCTTACTCACTTTTTCTCATCCATTTTCTTTCTTTCTCTTTCATCCTTTCTATTTTTCCACTCATTTTTTCTTTTTTCCCCACTGATTCTTTCTTTTCTCCCTTTCCTTTCACTCATTCTTTCTTCTCTTTTTTGTTTTTTTTTCACTTATTCTTTTACTCTTTCACTTTTCTCATCCATTCTTTCTTCTCTTTTTTATTTTACCCTTCAATCTTTTTTTTTTCTAGTTCTCTCTTTGTTCTCTTCTTTCTCCTTTTCCCCTTCACTTTCATTATATTCTGCACTTACTAACTCTCTCTCCGATGTAATTACCACTATACTTTGAAGTTGTTTGTGTTAGGCAGGTCCATTCCATTGTTTGTATTGCCTCAACTTTCTACAGAGTTATTTTTAGCTCAAAAAACATTAAAACATTCTAGGAATGGTCTGCAATTAACTAGAAAGCCCTGGAGCATTTGAGTTGCAAGTTGAGTTATCAAAATCAGAAGTTGGAACTTCCAGTGGGATCATTAAAGCTGATTTCTCATTGTTGCAAAATCTTTGTTATGTCTGCAAACCATTTCCTTTCTCTAATTGCTTCTTCTTATGTTATTCTGTAATGAAAATTCTTTTTTATAATACTTCTTTAGTACAGCTATGTTCTTAGAAATAGCTTGATGGTTACAGCCTGGGACTAGAGATGATTTCCATTATTGGACAGATGAAGTTCATTAACCTTACACAGTATTTGATAGCATTTATTTATGCATAGGAGTTTTCTATAAGTAATACAGTTATCATCATCATCCTCATCATCAGTCTCATGACCAGGAATGGTTGTAGGGTTGCTGTACAACTGAATATCTGACCAGTACCCTCCATGTATTTAGGTTGAAAGCCAGAGAAGTATTCATTTGTACATAGTGTCTTGGGTAATTAGACCTGGTAGAGTCTATCCCTCTCCAAGTCAAAATACAGCCAATGTTTTCTGACTTGCTCACCTTGGTTACAGACATGTGGCTGTAGATGCCATGTCATCACAGCACTGGCATCATATGTAGGCATGGTAACTAGTCAACTCCATTGTGCTAGACGGCTACTGACCCTACAAAACAATTCATTTGGCCTTTGCGAGGTCTTATTTTTAATCCTGTTGGGTGTCTAGCTACTCTCCTCACTAGAAAAAATCCTTGCTGCGGGGACTGGCTTAATTGCTGATGACCCAACTCTGAGGCAGGTTAAATGGTATGTTAAATGGTATATGGCAAATTGTTTTCTTTTAGTAAATTTATGATTATAAAAATACTATTTGAAACAGTAAAAGTGTATATATGATTATTTACATTATTTATATTTGAGCTATTATCCTTATGTTCAAAAATTGAACTTGTTGATGTTTGAACCGACAAAGGGGCATAGATCTCTCACATGGCGTGTCATCCCATCAACACAAATTGCGCATAGGCTTCTAATCCCTGTGACACATTCCCCTTGATATTGGTTTTACCCACAGTCCCCTAACCCATATGCCAATCATCCAACCTCTCAATGACATCCATCCTGAGGACCAAGTTGAATCCTAAAAATTTGCTCTCCTCAACCAGAACATCTGTATTGATAGGGACACAATTGTCTATGTGAACTTCCATGCTTGTGACTCCTCGGCTTCTGAGGAGCTTTCTGTCACCTGTCAGCATGTCTACCTCTTGTCTTTCCCTTGGGTGACAATTGGATATGTTTGTAAGGCAGTAAGTTTCACCCTATTAATGCATACATTGATTATGTGGGAGTGTCTCTTTCATGACATGTGGAAGAGAGACTGGCACCAACATGGTCAGGTAGGAGAGTAACTGTACATTTACACCCTGGAGAGAGAGAAAGAGAGACAGACAGACAAGGCTGATGCATCGCCATCTGAACTGTTTCCCGGACAATCTTGTGACAAGGGCCCTGGCTTCTGGCACCTATGGCAGTAGTAGCGACACACCTGAGTTGTTTGCCTTTTTTTGAAGCAGTCCCTCACCTCGGTTTGGGCGATTACATCTGTAGTACTTAATTCTCGCAGAAGCACCTACAGTTGGAAGAACATGTTTACTTTGTGTGGGCCTTGCAGCTGCTACCACCAGTTTCTCTTCTGATTCTTCCTTCATAAGCACCTGGACCTGGGTCAGTAACTCCTCAAGTGGTAGTGAATCCATCCTGGAGGCCAACCAAATATGTTATCGTATGGAGGCAGGCAGTCCACAAACAAACTTGCATGCCATCACGCGGGTCAGGCATCCCTCTGAATTTTACCACCAACTTTCTCAAATCAGCCAGGGAAATATCTATAGTTTCAACTGGATGCAGGTTCTGAGCTTCAAACTGTATGCAGAGAAACCATCTGCAGCAAAAGCAGTGTATAGTGCATCCTTAATTCATGCTGCATCCACTCTCTTTCTTGGGGCAATTGCTGATACACTGCAAATGCCCTTCCAGTCAGTCAAAGGGGAATGATGGTCTCGAGCCACTTCATACCACAGAGGTTGTATACCAGTTTGACTTTCTCAACCCATTCTACCATTGACCCATTGTTGTCATATTCAGGAATTAGCTTTATATTGAATTCACCATCCGTCATGTTGCTGAAATAGCTTGTTTAAAAATTGATGTGACAATTCCACAACAAAATAAAGAAATTGAAAGTCCAGGCTTGAAGATCTGGTGACAGAAAGAAATGTTGAAATCACAAACTGCAGTTCCAGTGTCAAAGATCCCAATACATGTAAATGGTCAGAAATCCAACACACAAGGCAACAGTCACTTGCAAGTTGATGGACGTAGATAAAAGAATAAACTACCCCAATTTGACAACACCAACCACTTTTATCAACAGAACAATTTTTTTCATTGGTTGACAGGTGGGAGAGGACATGAAATAGTAGCAAGTCTGTGATGCATTTATGGCAACACCTGCAACTGACTTGTTTCTATTTTGGTTATTTTGTCTTTAGCATATTGTACAGAACACACATGCCCTTTTCCTTTTGCCACACCTCATCTTTGTTATTATCATCACAACATTTTGGCCATTGTCCCCTTCAGTCTTCCTCAGGTGTATATTGATCTACTGAACCCTTTATTTAATCTAGACTGGGTCTAGGGGTAGACTGTTCTTGTTTAGGGATATCGTCTAGTTCTTATTTTTAGTACTGCTCAGTTATTGCTTGCCCATTTCTAGTACGTACTGTCCAACCCAGGGATTGAACTCACAATCACTATGTCACCAAATTCATGAACCAACTCTTTAATCCACTAGACCATTGTCCTGTATATGTGTAGTTTGTGTAGTACTGCCTATACTCACTCTTTTTCCCAATATGTTTGTCAAGAATGCTATGTTTTATCTGTTGGTATCACTGACAAAAATGTTATTTTAAAACTCATGAAACTAAAATAAACTCATTCAAACTAAAAGCTAGAGAGTGACAAATTTTATCATTTGTTTTTCTATCCTGCCTTTTCTATTTCCCTTCCTTGACTTTTTGCTAATTTTACCAATGCTTGTAAATGAGTGTATCAACTAAGTAAAAGAAATATGCTTTTCCAGATAAACACTTAATTGTAACTGAAGTGAAGAGGCTACTTGAAGAATGGATAACCAAGCCAAACATTGGTGTGCTTATGTGATGGTGGCTGTGAATGAACAACACAAAAAAAAGTTGATTATTCTTAGACTATTAACCATTTTACAATGTTGCTTCACACAATAGTCAAACAGATATTTGTGAATTTTTTACCCCCCGATTTATTGATTTTGTTTAGCGGCATATCAACATTTATGGGTTATTTAATGTTGAAATCTAAATATTTTGAATGCAATTTTATCGCTTTAACTGAATATATTTTGTACATAATTTTATACTTTTCAAGTAAAGATGTGTCTTTTAGCTATATAGTTTGTACATAAAACTTATTGTTGGTAATTTTAGTATAAAAATGTCTTTTTTTAAATTTTTTTTTACTATTGCATTGGTTACCATTTTGCTATAAAAATGTATTGTTGATCATTTTATTATAAAAATGTACTGATTTTTGTTTGGGAGTTCATTATTTGCCCATAGCTATGACTCTAACAGGTACTACCACCCCAGGTCAGAGTGGACCTGGGAACAACACCAATTAAGAGGTGGTTTCAGGCTCCTCAAAACCTCCAATCTTCCGATCAGAGGCTTTGCTGCTGGATGTAGTTTGTCATCATCAGGATAAATTATCCCCCTGAATAATGTTCAACTTGATTACAGAACTGTATTATTGCTATTTGTACTTAAGATTAAAACCAAAATTTCACATTTCTAATTAAAAAAAAAATAAAAAGGAAAAAATGTTTTGTCTTAGACATTTTTTGATAGTGTTATTTAAATTTTGGGGATCAGAGACAAAAAAATATGGCAAAAAATTGTGTTAATTTCATCACTGAATTTCATGCTGCAGGGCTCCCAAATCCATTTAATATAGGTCATTTTTTGGAAAAGAGTGTCAGGTTAAACCTGTCTGTCAATTATAACATTCATTTCAACAAGATTCTAATGACTTTTCTCACAAAAAGAGGCAGAAAAAGCAACTATCCAGAACTGATCATCTAAAAATAAATTACTGAACATGTGTGAGTTGTGATTAAATTCTAATGATCATAATTTGACAAATACTTGGAGTTAGGACAAAGTTAAACAAGTTCCCAAATTCTGGAATTCTCCACTTTCAGACAAGATGTAGCATGTATCCCTTTGGAAATGTTCCAGAAATTCTAAATATCCACTTGCCAGCCCACTGTGAGATATTTACCTCCTACCAAGGATTAATGAATTGGCAAACACTGGCACAATAGAGTATTCCACTGCTATTAGGTGAACCATTTTATTGTGGTACCCAGTGTACTGTGGATGGGTGGTTGACCGCAAGATTTTGCTCTCGTATCCTCAATATTGCTTATTTTTTTAGAAACTCCACCCTATTTTACCAATTTTTGGACCATCTTCTTCATGATAGACAGAACAAACAGCGATCATCAGATAGGTTCTAATTTGTTTTAATAATTACACCCACTTTTCACAGGTTTTACCTATGATTTTGATGATCAAACAGCCCAAACTTTGGGAAATTTTAACCCCTTAGCCGTTTCACACCTAATCCAATTGTATTGGTAATAATTATACATGAATACTTTATATTTCTATTTTGCATGCAATCAAAGAGTTCCTATAATATCGGACTAATTAACAGGAATTCAATTACTGCAATCAGATACCACGAATGGGGTATAAATAGGAGTGCTTTTCTCTGGGTGATCATGTTCAATTTGACTGTCCAACAGTAGATATCAAGAATATCTCATAAATAAATATAAATAGCATGTAGTAATTAGGAGTTGCAATCGGGAATATGGCCCCCTTCCTTGTGCTGTGTTCCAACTCTACAAGGAGCTGGATGACTGCTGAGATCTTCAAGAAATGGTTCTTCAAAGACCTTGTCCACTTGTGCTCAAGGAACCTGACAGAGACTTTGACCGACCAGGAGATTCTAGATGAGGTGAAGATGGAGGCAGAAGAGGAGGAAGAGAATAAGGAAGAAGAAGCAACACCACCAGCACTAGCCAAGAGCCACACTGATGCAGTAAACCACCTCCACTGGCTGGACGAGGAACTCATCACCACCCTACACCTCAGAAACCTTCTCAGGAGGACCCAGCTGAGAGCTAGGAAGGGTAGGGTGCAGAAGAAGCTCACTGACTTTTTTTATTAAACATTGAGTTGATGGACATTGATGATTTTATTAATATTAATGTATTTTTTGTTTATTTATATAATTGTGTTTATTGTCTGATTTTATTATATGTATAGCAAATGTGATATTTGTGGAAATAAATTTAATTTCTTATACTTCATGCTTTCTGTGTTTGTCTTTTCCTTTTACAGTGCTGAACTACTTTTCAAACTAGACCATAATGCATTGCAAAAGAAATAAATTTTGGGTAATTTGCTTTTTAAGCCCTGCGCTAAGTATCTAATAAAAATTTCCCAAACAGTTATTTTTTATTCTAAATTTACATGCCTAATTAAAAAATAACAAAGACATTTTTATAAAATCTACCTTTTTGGAATTATCGACAATAAAAGTTTGGACTTGTTTGCATCACGGCAGCCATTACTGGTGTTTGCATATATTTGCTGTGGAATAGACATTCACTTGTCTTGATTATTGTGCATGCACTGATGCAAACAATGTCAATAATGGCTGCCGTGCCATAGCCAAAGATGACATGAATGAGTCTGAACTTTTATTGTCGATAACTCCAAAGCTGTAGATTTTATAAAAATTTCTTTGTTATTTTTTAATTAGGCATGTAAATTTAGAATAAAAAATAACTGTTTGGGAAATTTTTATTAGATACTTAGTGCAGGGTTTAAAAAGCAAATTACTCAAAATTTCTTATAGAATCATTGGCATAAATTATTATAATTTTTTGAGGTTCTTTTCAAGTCATTATCTACAGTATATATTGCAAAATAGGGCCCATAAATCAGGTATGTGTTCAACATCCTAGTTATAAGTTCTTCCAATGGGTCTGTTTCTTGTTTGATGATGTCTTGCATTGCGTCATTTGTGATGCCTATGATGGTTATGTAGCATCTTATTTCTAATGCTGAGAGTCTTTGCTGTAATTCTGTTGTTAATATCCAAGATTTACAGGTGTACAGAAAGACTGAGAAGGCCTATACATGTTTTATCCTTAATTTCAGGAAGAGATCATATTATCAATATTACCTTAAATCAAGCTGTTACACCAGTGGATTTCTTGTCAAGGATGTTAAATGTTAATTAACAAAAAAACACTTGGCAATAGAAAAGAATAGTAGTGGCTTTTTGCAAATGGAGGGACTACTTAATTGGATGCCACTTTACTCTTATTAATGATCAGAAATCAGTAGTTTTCATGTTTGATTTTAAGCAGGCTAGTAAAATTAAGAATGAAAAATTTAGAGAGTAGCAGAGTGGATTTCTTTGTTACAGTTTTTCTATAAAATACCACAATAGGGACGATAACATTGTTGCAGATGCTATGTTTAGGCCATACTGTCCTGCTGTTGGTTCTGATATATTAGTTAAATTAATGATTCTCTTTTGTCATCCAGGTCTTATATGAGTCCTAGACTTGTTAGAAAAAGTAACTGTTACACCATGTGATGTAATGGAATAACCTGTCACCCCCATGAGTGACTGCACTATAGGTAGTAACTACCTATAAGTATCTGTATGTCAACAGACCACAGAGACTAGCTGGAATCTTTTCCAACTGTGCTGGTCAAACTCTCTGCCTGGAGGCAGAGAGGATCGCCAGATGAAGCTATGTCGAAGGGCAACTATCCGACCCCTTTTATACGGGATTTATGGGGAATTTTTGGCTGATCCTACAGGCTTGGATACCTCACATTAAATTCGGCCCTGTGCCACAGTTGATTGTGTGGGGAGGTTAGTAAATATACTAGATGGGATCTGTTAAGTACGGCTCAGACTTATGCGAGAACTACCGACCTTCCAATAGCAGTACTCACTACTGGATTGGCTTGCAATGACCTTGTGCATAACTGTTACCTTTATGCTTATTGTACTGGTTTTTTACAATAAACCTTTGCTTATTTTATCCACCTTGTTTTTCAAGTATATATTCTTATTAGCACAGAATATAACAGGATGTAAAAAGAGTTTCAGCCTTGTGCATCATTTGTACTGAGTGCAAACTATAATCTCATTGAGCTGATGTATCATATTTGATCAAAGCACCTGTATCATTTGAGACACTGTTGATTATCAGTCAGTTATGTGCCATGTGTGATACATGCTTAGGTGATCATGTATCTTTTGATACATGAATGACAAGGCAGATTTTTTTTGCTGTAGTAGGTTGCCATTTCTTTCTGTGGTAGACCAGTTGCCATCCAATGCTATAGAACTCTGTCTGTCCTGCTATTTATCCATAGCATTAAGAAGAGGATTCATACCTTTCTCAAAGATATTAGTATGTAAAATGACCCTTTACCATCAACTAATAATACTCAGCTATAACAGACAAATTTTCATTGCTGTCATATCTGGGCTGAAGCTGCCCAATCTTCTCTTTCCAGCCTTGACAGAGTTCAAAAGCATTTACACAGCCTTGTAGGTGATTAATTATATTTCACCCAGCAGACTCTTTCCCATAGATGCAATGTTGTAAGCCTATTTTTACTCCCATGAAAAATGTTCTGCCACATCTCCTACTTCCCCCCATTCAGATGTGTAATACTAATGTACACAGGGGCAAACCATGTTCATTCCCTTTGTATTCCATTGGTAAGAAGAAAGTTCCATTCAGTTTTTTGTCAAGAGCTGCTGCTTTGTGAAATAGACTCCCAAGTGGATGCTTCCCTAACAACTTCAATCTTAATCTCTTCAAGTTTAGGCTCAACAGTTATCAATCCTACATATCTTCTTAATCTACAATTTTTTGTCCATAAAACAACCCCATTCAGTAACCCTATACCTTGAGTGGCTCTTGGGCCTTGTATTAGATGAACTAAAATATAAAAAAAAATAGGTGGTGGTGTCTGCTTGTCCAGATATAATGTCACAGTGATCCAGTTCTTTTATCTGTTATTTGCTATCTTTGCTATCCATTCTTTAGACAGTGGTACTCTATTCATGTCATTGGGTGTGGGAAACTTTTTGCACAGTCTTAGAATTTCCACTCACCAAACCACCCCTTATAATATGCTGTTGGCATTGTGAATGGTATAATGGAATTATATGGCAAGCAGTAATCTTTGCACTTAAATTACAATGTTTTTGTGTGACTCATTGGGAGCTTATCCTACAGTATGCCTTGCATTCAGTACGTACCCTGTCAATTTTTTTTTATTAATGCTACTTCACAAGAACACTTATTTAATTTCCAGTTGACTAGTAGATGTAGTATTTCAACTAGGTTGTTCTTACCAAGAACTGTCCTTTCAAAGCATCGTTTCCATCAAAATATGACTTAATTGTTAAAGAAGCAGAACTCCTCAATGCAAATTCTTTATATGCTCATATTAGTTTTTGTAATGGCAACAAGACAAGAGTATCACTCCAAGATTTAGTTTCAGGGATCATTTACAAGTTTTCTTGAAGTTCAAGGCCTAGGCCTAACGCCTGATAATCTGAATGTATCAGGTAACATTGTCAGTCATGATGAGGATTCTCATCAAAGGGCAGTACAGAATGAAGATAAAAATCTATAGCCGTTGTGAGCAGTTCCCTGATAACGATGCTCCATTACAAATGTGAATGTGTATTGAAGATACTTAATTATCTGACGTATTTCTGTGTTTGGATTTATTCTTTTGCAAATTTTAAGTGGAGTGATTATATTGGAATCATTTGCTAAGGTCTTCTTGCTAAGAAGGTTGGTTCACTATGTTATACCAACAATTTTTCTTGTCAGAATCCATCTTACACATTTTTAAATCTATCATTTGTCCATTCTGTGAATATCAGATCTTGTGCTTAGGCTATATATTTCAAGATTCTCTACAAAATCCAAAGAAGGGTGTGACGAAAGACATGACTTACCTCGAAGTTCAAAATGAGTGCAAATGTGTCTTGCCTGCAAAGTAACGCAGAGAAGAAATATGGCCGCTATCGAAGACACAATTTATGCGCGCCGATCTCGTCCAAAACAAGACGTTATTCGCACACAGGCAAATTTCTGACGTATCAGACAAGCATAAAAAGTGAGATGCCAGCAGCACGACTCAGAAGGTTCGGGTCATTCGGCGGACTTCATGCAATAGAGTTGGACGTACGAATTGACTGACGGACAAAGAGGAAGTTGAAGTAGGCGTGGCTGAGTTGGTGTCTGTTTCACGACTGCCCAGTGTAACAGCTGAGAAAGAGAGTCTCGCAATCCATTTCCTTGAGGTGACCAACGATGAAGGAAGAACAGCTGGTCTGCCGGCAAACGGCGCACTTTCTGACCCCCCCCTCTCGTCACTTTCTTCTTTTTGTTTACAAAGGGTCTGTAATGTTATCAGTCCAGACCTGGCAACTCAGTTTCAGTAATTTTCTCACTGCCATGACGTGGCTTTCCTCTGCCTTTCTTTAAATATTTTCATGTCAATTGTTTTAATGATCTCTTCTTGGTACATTGACTGCATACTATTAGATTGGCTACTAGCTATCATCATTTTACTATTGAAATAGTTTAGATATAAACTATCCTCTATTCTAATAGTTTCTTTTCTTGCATTTCTAGCATGTGAAAATCTCTTACAATTTCTTGCTTGCATCTTAGTGGCATTTTTGCTTTGCTTGGGGTGAAATGATTTTTAAGAAAATTTTAAGTTTAAGTTTTGTATTCTTTTTAATTTAATGCTGACAATTTTGTTTAATAGTGGAGAGGCAATTTTCTTTATTATTTGGTAAACATTCTTCTGGCTATTTAGTGTAGATTTACTAGTATAGTTGACAAGATTGTATATATATATATATATATATATATATATATATTTCCACTTTCTCATGCAAATTCTGACCTTAGTGAAAGGCTACATAGATTCTGATCATGTATTGCTGCCATATTCTTTGTTGAATAAAACATAAGAAATAAACTTAGGTTCTACTATATATATATATATATATATATATATATATATATATAAATATATTTTTTAAAATCCAACTTACAAGTTGGAAATCCAAATTACTGTTGAATTTTTTATTGTATTTTTCTAATTTTTCAATCAGGATTAAAATTGTGGATGAATTGACCAAAGCTATTTTTTGTTCACTTAAACCTTTGAGGAAAACACTTCTCTACACTTTACTTATGAAGTTAAAATTAATAATAGAATCTTTTTCCTTGACATTTTAGTTGATATTAATAGTCACAATTTTACTATTTCATTGCAAAAAACAAGCAAAAGCTCTTAACTTCTTTATTGCAAAAGTAAATGTCCTTACAGCTATAAAATAACTGCTATAAAAAACATGATTAACTGAGCTAAAATAATATCTTCTTTGCACACATTATTTTATAAAGAATTGAGTAATATAAAACAGAAACTTATCAACAATAAGTTCCTCATTTGTGTTGCTGATGAGCAAATAAAATAACACAATCCACAATCCTGATATAACCAATAACAAAAAAAGTCAGTTTATTCTATCATAATTAGATGCACCTTAATTAAAAACAAGATTGAAAAATTCATTTTACCTGTTCAAATATAAGTTTTTGTCAAGAGTTGGATTTCTTAAAGTGTGTGTGTGTGTGTGTGTGTGTGTATATATATATATATATATATATATATATATTTTTTTTTTTTAAGCATTTCACCCCAAGCAAGGCGGGAAGCCACTAGGACGCAAGGGGTTACAGAAAGTTTTAGAGCAAGATCAGATAGGAGTGATAGAAGAAAGGATGAGGGTAGTGGATAGATCAAGGCAACTGGAGATGTTGATTGACATTACACTTGAATAGCTGGAGATTATAGCTCACAGGGAAACAGGAATAGGGAAGGGAGTTTCACAGGCGAGAGGTGCGAGACATGAAGCTATTGGAGTAGAAGAGACGACTTAGGAGTTTCGACAGTGAAGGGGTGAGAGCGGGATGCCAGCCTTGTAAGGCGCTGGAACTCATGACGTCTGGGAACCAGCGAATGCAGCTCCTCGGAGCAATTTCCATGAAAGTATTTGTAGAACAGACAGAGGGAGGTGACGGCGTGTCTGTGAGAAAGTGACTGTAGACAAGACGCCAGGGCAGGACCAACTACATTGCATATCTGCCTCTGGAGCCTATCAAGAACCCCGAGGCAAACAGAAGGGGCACCAGACCATATATGGCAGCAATAGTCCATGCAAGGGCGAATTGTTGATTTGTAGATCTGGAGGATCGACTCCAGGGAGAAAAACTTCCTGGCGCGGCTCAGGGAGCCAACTTTTCTTGTGGTGGACGAGGCAGTTGACTCAATGTATTTATTCCATCTCAGGTCAGCAGTCAACGTGCGACTGAGAAGCCGCAGAGAGTTGCTCTCGAGAAGTTGAGCGTCAGACATTCTAATGGAGGGCAGGGAAGGATCTCTGTGGTGATTAATAGAGAGCAGTTTTGTCTTAGAAGCGTTGAAGTTGACCAGCCAATTCATGCCCCAGTTCACAATCGATTGGAGGTCCTTTTCGATATATATATATATATATATATATATATATATATATATACACACACACTCCAAATAGCAAGTAAAGTTTTATGAGCTAAATTCCTAGCCCCTTGCCCAACTGGTTTTTTAGCTGTTTTTTGCTGACACTTATAGTACCCAGTGGTCCCCTATTTAACTACTGACTGACTGACTGAAGATGTAGCCTCTGCCTGTTTGTTATCAAAATACTCCTAGGGTTTTGGAGATAGGCCCCTATAACTATACATATTCTGAAAGTACATTATCCAGGGCACTTGGATAAGTATATTTCATTTTGCTTAAAGGGGGTCCTCTGGTGGGCACAAACCCTGCACTGAAAATTTTTTTTCATTTTGATTTAAATTAAATTTAAATTTGAACAAAGAAATAACTCCTATGCAAAATATAGAAGGAGAAAAGCAGAAGATGGAGGTCACATTGGCAAGATCATTGAGTAATATTGAAATGCATCATTTTTTTCCACAAATTATAACAATGATTTAAAATCAATCATCATTTTCTTACAAAAATATGTGTGACATGCAGCAAGGCATGGGTAATTTGACTAGTCTGTATATATATATATATATATATATGTGTATATATCACTTTATGCATTATCTTTAGTGGATACTTGTATTTGAGTAGGTGTTCTGTTTATTTATTAAACAGTACATTTATCTATTTTTATCTACTGGCCTGAATATTTGAGAAAAACTTGCACCTCTGAACAATCAGATGGAAAGAAATATACTATTTAATAAATGAATGGACCGCTTACACAAATATGAGTCTCCACTAAGATTAATTAATAAAAAAATCTGTTCATATATATATATATATATATATATATATATATAATATTCTGGATAAAGGAGCAAAGTGCTTTATATCTCTATTTAAATCCTGAATTTCTACAAACTTGTTTTTTTTTGTGTCTTGGAAGCAAGTATTGTACCGATTTTATTTTAATGTTTTAAAAATATTTAATAATTGTAGATTTTGAGACTGATAATTATCATTAAGCAATGTCTGCCTTTCATCTCGTCATAAAATTTGTGGCGCTGTCAAACTAAACTAAATTGGAGGTCTGCATTCCTTCATGTATGTTTCTTTTTGATTCTTTTTCTTTCAGAGCAAAAAAAACATTTCAGAAATTAAAAGCTTGTCAATTTTTTTTTTCAGTTTCTACTTCTACAATAGATGCAACTACTCAAAAGAAGTAAGTAATTTAAAAATTTTATTTATGTATGATACATACTTTGTGATAATTTTTTTATAATCTTTGATGACGGAAAAATAGATAAACTTTTTATGCAATGATAAATTTTTATTGTCTGTTTCCTAATATCTTTAAACTCCATCAGTTAATATCTAAGTAAGTTAATTTTATTATAGACAATGGATCGTGTCAAGCTTGTTTTTGTACTCAAAATGGGCTTAGATGGAAGAATATTTACATTAGTTCTAAAATAATTTCTTAATTGCATTAATTGGGGATGACTGTCAAGAATATAAGCACTAATAATAATAAATACTAAGTTTTTTTATAGAATAGAATTCTCCTTACTTGATTTTTTTAATGTAGAGTATAGAGCAAAGATGGCAGACCACTGACCCATGGGTCATGATCTGATTCACCAACTTTTTATTGACCCATGAAAAGTCAATAATATATTATGAAATATGGCATGGCCAATCAAATTTAACAGTTTTCTAAATGTTGTTTGCACCTTGTGTCTACCTAAAAACATCTAGCTGATACTCAGCCAGTTTTATAACATTTTCTACAGTTGTATCAGAAGTTTTTGTCTCTCTTTGCATTTTATCAGTTGTAGTCTCATTTATTTTTAGTGTTTGCTCAGATAAATAATAATTATTCAGAATTCATTTGTGATAGTTCCTTTATAGTTACCTTGAATTAAGACATTAGCAACTGAGATACTGCAATAAGTTTCTCATTAAAAAAATATTGATAAGTATATGAGTGACCAATTTATGTTTATAAAAATGACCTAGCAACTATAAAGGTTCACTATCTCTGGTATAGAGAAATTGTTTATTTTATTTGAATTTTGGAAGTATGTGGAGCTGCTAAAGAATTCTTAGTTTGACTCACTTCTCATAATTTGACTAAATGATGAAGCAAGACATATTTGTTTTTAAGTACTTCATGGTCAAACCAAAAATTTTTCAGTGCCCCCTTACGATTATGGAAACTAGCTGACTTAACTATTATGCATTGCATTTTGGTTTATCTGCAAATTATCTTCAAATTATTTGGCTAGGAAGAAATCCCAGCATGCATTTGTATGCTTCTGCCTATAAATTGGGGAGTGGAAAGTATTTTGTAATTATTCCAATACAGATTGGAACTGACAATAACAATCTACCCTTCTAGATTAAATAGAAGGTTCAGTTTGAAATTTCCTGATGGCTATTCAGATAGAAAGACATCTGAAGAAGGCTAGAAGGCACAACAACCAAAATACTGTCGTAATAACAGCAAAGATGAGAAAATTATTCTAAGAACAAGCATTACATTCTGAAATTCATTTTGATCGTATGTAGTATTTTCTTGGTTAAACTGCAGCTAATTAGTATAAGAAATTAGACTATTAGTTTTCATGAATTTTGAATACTGATCTATAACATGGGCTGATGTTATTGTTGATATCTACATTTGTCTGAAAACATACTTAGAGATAATAATATATAATTAATAAAAAAAGAAGTGTGATTAATTCTATTGATATTTTGCTGTTAATACTGAGAATGTTCTGCAGATGATGTGAACAAACATTGAAACATGAACAAAATCAACCACAGTTCTTTCATTCCAAGGATTATTCTAAGACCAGTAGTAGTAGTAGTAAGTCATGTAAACTCCCTCGTAGAGTATAGGAACACTGCTCCACCATACCAGGCATTGCTGCTGTGGTTTTTGTAGCAATAGGAGTAGATAAGTTTGCCTATTGCCGGTTCACACACCTTCCTTGTCTTTTGAACAGGAGTAGCGTTTTATTGCTTGTTTCCTGTTTAGGATTGGGGCCTTGGTTCCTTCTAAATTTTTCTCATTTTTTTTTCACTCCCAGTAACCTCTTCTATCTTAGTGGCATTATCGCCTTGCTTAGGATGAAATGAATAAAAAAGAAAAAAGTAATTTTCTATGGGTTGAAGATACTAGCCCCATGCTGAATTGGTTTTGAGTTGCCCTTCTAGACTGGTTACCAACCAAAGCTAGAGAACCAGTCTGCCTTGCTATTAAATTAAAACTGTGTGAAAAAGAGATGGATTCATATCTTACGTGAAAGCGAAAGCAATGGCCTTGACTGAAAATTGAACCTGGCATGCCATTTCTGCTTTTTGTGCTGATAACCACTATGCTATGTGCACATCCACTTCAAGAGAAGTACTAAACTGATAATGGTAATGTAAACTTTACATTTTTTTGTTTGTTCTTTATCCAAGTTTATAAACCTATCTCAGTTGACAAAAGAAATGAAAGCTTCCATTTTAGAATTCTTCACTTCAGTGTTGTGGCCACCGAACTATCACTTGGAATAACATGATACCTTGTTGGTGCTCAGCAATTTAACCTACCAGTACCCCCTGTGTGCATTTGCCGCCATTCTGATGATTCAAGAATAACTTTAGCTTTAGATGTCAATGATATAAGACTCTGTAGAGCCAATAATGCATGAATGTTATTCTTCTGTTTCAGTTGCCTGTGCTCTGTGTGAATTCTTTATCTTCTTGGATTCATGCATGCATATATAAAAACAAAGACTTCCCCTCCACCTACACACATTTGAGAGGCTGAAATGTTCTCAGTCCAACCAAGAAAAGTAACCTGAGCCATGAAATATACATGCTATTTCACCTATCCACACTGAAGTTCAACACACTTGGAACATTGATTCTCAAGGTTCTTTAACTTTCCCCACCTAAATTCTGAAGTTTGGCAATTTGATTGGACTGAGAGTTTATCTGTGTTTATATATATATATATATATATATATATATATATATATACAGGATGGGCCAAAAGTAGGTATACGGTATTTTAATTATTTAGATACTGATGTGAATTTTTATTTTTTTACATGATAGTACCATAATTCAGAACCAGAGCTAACAATGCCGAACTTTTTTTTTCAACAAGATGGAGCACCTCCTCATTATACTTTGGCAGTAAGGAATGACCTTGACCAAACCTTCACCTGACTTAACAGCAATGAACTTTTTGTGGAGTGTAATAAAGAATAAGTTTTATGAGAAAAATCTCCACACAGTAGACAAATTAAGAGAGTTCATCTTGGAAGCATTTATTGACATTGATGCAGATTAGAATTTATGATGTACTGTGTGTCACAGTGTTCTGGAGAGATTTGAGGAATGTTGCAAGGTTGAAGGAGGAATGTAAAAAAACTATAAAGTGTATACCTACTTTTGGCCCTCACTATATATATATATATATATATATGACTTGATAAAAATATTGTGTATATTGGATTTTTAAAAAAATAATTTCTATTATTGGTATTAAACTAAAACTTGAGCTGAATATTGTAAATACTTAGGATATACTTTGTATATGTATAAAGAAAGAAATGTTTGCATTTGCTTAAATCTATTGACAAATGCAATAGCAAGTGATGTGCAAAAGTTTTGGATGCATTCTGAAAATATGAATGAGACAATAAAAATTGCAGTTTGAGATTGACTTCCACTCGAATTAATAATTTGCAAACTTGCTCTGGTCAGTCAGAGCATGCCACATATCATGATTGGCAACTTACAAAATCTATGTATATTTGGAATGGTTCTCTGGCTACCAAAAGGTAAGATGAGAGGTGGTGGTTCTCACTAGACTCCTTATTGGACATACACATGTTACAGACATTTATTAAGAAATGAAATCCCACCAATATGTGTACCATGTCAGGAGTCATACACAGTCAGGTACATATTGTTGGAATGTTGCAGCTTCTGGGAAATCCAAAACAAGTATTACAGAACAAACAATCCTAGAGAACCTTTTGAAAACATTAAACCAGATAACATACTGCAATTTGTCAAAAATATTGGACTTTACAATATAATATAAAAAAAACCTTACCTTCAGTCATTCTTGACAAACAATAAAACTTGTTTTCAACCATACTTCTCTACCATACTTGGGAAAATTTTTCCTTCAACCATACCTAACAAACTATAAAATTTTCCTTCAATCATATCTGAAGTATTACAAAACTTACTCTCATCCATACTTGACCAACTATAAAATATGTTTACAACAAAATCAATTTGGCTCTAAATGACACAATAGGTTGAGGGACAGTTAAACACAATCAATCAGTCTTTGTGTATTTGGAGTAGTCATTAAAGATGTAGTTTGTATGTGTGAAGGGTTTTCATAATGGCAAACAAAAAAAAGAGTTCTTTCTGGACTAAAATAATTTTTTTCCCTGGAATAAAATGGAAGAAGAGAGAGCATCCCCACTCTTCTCCTAGACATTAACAAAGGCACATACAAACACCAGGCTCAAAACTACTGCATGAAATTTAAAAGAACAAACATTTATTACAAAATGTTTAAGCAATATATCAAATTACAATATTTTACAAGATGGGCTTGCACAAAATTTTCTTTAGGCACTTTATTAAAAGCATGATAACATATAAAAAAATCTATAAGTGATCTAAAATAAGATTTCAAAATAATTTTTAAAAAAAATGTAAAAAAAACTTTGAGAGGGTAATTAAAACTTTAAATAAGGCACCCACGTAATTGTAATATGAAAAAAATCACTGAATGAAGGTAGCTTTGGCAATTTCAAACCACTGGTGTTACAGGGACTTTTTATAATTTATCTTTTATAGAACAGAGTTCTATTAACAGGTTTAGGTATCTTTTTGCATATGCTTCTCAGGTGGCAGCAAAAAACTGTTTTCCCTTCTTGGTCATTATTCTTCTTCAGGATTAAACATTTGTGTCACTTCGTCTCCTGTCTTGGTTAAAACATTCAGTTCTTCTTTGAAAATTTGATCTTATTCTCTGAAAATCTGATTATCTTCTGCCGGCGCTAAATGTGAATGTCAGTGTGTCACTGTGTCACATTTTTTCAATTTTACTCTTAGAGGCTGTAGCCCAACATATCATACCATTTTGGAATCGGGCTGACTTCATGAGCAAATTAAAGACATTCCATGTTGGATCCAGACCCGCAATCCTGAAACTTTGGATTCCCTAGTTTTCATTACTGTAATTGTTTTTGGAGATATTTTTTTATGTGATTTTTTGCAATGAATTTTTTTGTACGATAACAAATTTTATAACTTGGAAATAATTTAGGTATAATCAAAATTAATTGCGAAATCCAGTGAATGTCACTTATGAAATAAAAAAAATTGTTTGTAAGGAAAGTAAGGACCTATGTAAATTAAGTGGTGGCAGAAGAATTATCATTGAACTTTTAAAAGATAAGCTTAAATATAAATGCAATACTTAAATGCAGGGATCAATTTTGAGTTCTTCTTTAGTTTATTGTTGCCTATCGCATCTACTCCTCCCTACCTATTGTGATGAAGGCTCAATCAAGATCCCTCTGCAGGAGCTAGATTAAATGCTGCCCGATCTTTATATAACAATTAAAGGGGCTACAAACAGACCGTAACCTATATTTACTTGAGTGTAAGCTGACATTTTTGATGGTATAATAACTAGAAATAGTACATATTTTTTTAATTTAAAAAATGAATTTGAAATCATCCACCTTGGCTGAAATATTTTTTTTGTTCTTTTACAGCCAATTCTGAAAATAGAAATTTTTACAAACAAATGTAATAGTTTTTCATAAACCATCTGGTTTTTTTAAAAAAATACACTTTTCTAAAAAGTATGTGTATAAGACAAACCTAGACAATTATAATATTTCTCTCTTTGTTTATTTACACTTTTTCATTAATTATTATTTTAATTATTAACTAATAACATTTTTTATGAGACTTCTGTGATTTTATGTTAGTAGCAGTAATAGAAATTATTGCTCGTGTTGTGTGTAACACTATTGCATGTCACTAATCTCCTATTACTTCAAACATTATTTTGTTGATACCCATATTTGTGTAGACATCCTGTTTTTTAAACTGTGAATTACATAAGAAAAATTACATTTATAAAAACAGGGTGTCTTTTTCTTTTTTTTGACAATATTCATGTTCACCTTGTACAAGGCCCAAGGGCCACTCGAAGGAAAGGGTGATAGAGTAAGAGGCATGGTTTATGAGGATATGTGAAGAAGATAATGGTTAATCCTAGGCTTGAACAGGTTCCACATTCGACAGTCAGTTCCACAAAGTAGTGATTTGTGGTAGGGAGCTATTAAGGTAGAACTTACATCTCGCTAAAGGAATAAAAAAGAAATGAGGGTGGTTCATGACAATGTGTGGCATGGTGGGTCTTAGCTGTGAATGTTAGAACTGATGGAACTAAAGAATGTAGTTCATCTAAACACTTTCAGAGTAGTGAGAGACTTGTAATGTTTTGTCTGTTTTATAATGTGGAAAACATTTCATAGCCCACAAGGCTGCATAGACACAGTTTTGGACTCTATTAGGACTGGAAAGTAAAAAATATGCTGCTCCTATCCATATATAACAGCAGTACTCTATTTTTGGCCTGATCTGGCTCTTGTAAAAATAGAAGATAAGAGTTTGAAGCAGATATTAACTAGAGTGGCACAAAGAGCTGACCATTTTCCCAGTATCTTTAGCAATGGATTGTTACACTTCAAATTTGGATTGAGTTCCCAATAGTTTCTCAGGCCACAAGACCTCTCTTTTCATCATGAGTGATGAATGTTCTGAGTCTGCTTGGTGATGACAGAACATTACTCATTTGCTTTTGATGGCATTGAATATGACCAGCCACTGAGCTATTAGAGCTAGGTCAGAGGAGAGATTAGTTGCCAGGAACTGGTCATCTAGATTTTTAGAGCTGCATCCTTTATATCATTATATCATCAGCTTGGATCATTAATTCTTTGAGCTTATATAGTGGTAGTTCTCAACTCTTCTGTTGATTTCTATGTATGAGGGCGAAGCAGTTCAATTTTAGAATTGAGCTTCTAGATGACCCACATAGAGGATTAAATTGTTTGATTATTGTGGTGACAGATTGTGCAAAACCTGCCACATTTTTTGGAAGAACTGATAACAAAGAAATAGTGCATAGTTTGTCATAATATTTCTAAACATTCCCCCCTCTGGTCTGAATTCAGAACTGACTGAGCGCTCTTGTCTTGAAGTGGCAACCAATCTAGGAGAAGGAAAACTAGGAATTCAAAACCAGCCTGAAGAGAGATGGGCTCTATCAGGCGATCTTGCCCTAGACACACCACTGCTGCTATAGCTGCATTTCATTTGGTGCCCTTACGACACTAATAGGTTATGAGACTTGTGAAGGGATAGTTCAGGTCAGTAAATGTAATTCACACTATTAAAAAAATAAAATAAACATGTTGTTTACTCAAACATGGATATTCATGAAATAACATTTGTATACACACACACACACACACACACACACACACACACACACACACACACACACACACATATATAATAATAGACATTCATTGTCTTACATTTAACAATATGTTTAAATAATGATCTGCTGTCCCAATACACTAAATATATACTCTTCAAGTATGAATTGAGTTCTCTGAGCCACTGGTGTATTTCATATAGAGAAAAACGTTAAAATTCCCTTTCTTTCTGCAGTGCGACGATGGCCTAGAGGTAAGACATCTGTTTGATGTCAAATTTGTCGGGTTTTGTCCTGGCTTGAAGTAAATGGACGTCTAGCTACACTGAGGAGCTGTGACACAGTGAAACAGTCTCTCTGGGGATGACTACACACACATATATATATATATATATATATATATATATATATATATATATATATATATATATGCATGCATATATATATATATATACACACACTGACATATACATATATATATGTGTGTGCATACAAAAAGTTTTTCTATAGCAGTTACTAATAAAACATGGATACACATTTCTCAGTTGGCTAATATCTGTCTCAAATTTTTTTGTTACTATTTGTGTTATAATTTTCCTTTTATCTTTCTCAGTCTGTTTATATTTTTCAGCTTTACTCTTATTAGATGTTACATAAAATGTTGCCTTGTCCCATACTTATTTGCCTTCAACAAATACCTTTGTTTATCATTAATTTTTGTGAGAATGAGTGCATATGTTGGGATTGCCTGTTCTGTTTAGGCTCTTGTGCAATGCTAGTGCTTATTTTTGTGATCTTTTTTTTTTTTTACTTTTTTTTTCAATTGATTTTTGTAGGCTACCTAGACAGAACCCAGGGTTTATTCAGTGCAGTATTTTGCCTTCCCACTCTCCACCTGCGACATAGTGCCATAGTTCTCTTGCAAGCCCATTACTTCCTCTCTCAAGATGCCTTTTCTGTAGAATATTGTTTGCAGTTAACTGAGAGGCTTGCAACTGACCCTTGACTTGCCTAGGCTTCTCTTGACAACTTACAGCACTGACGGGAACAGCTGTAGTCTCACACCACATGTCCCTAAATGCATGCTTATATATATATATATATATATATATATATATATATATGTATGTATGTATGTGTGTGTGTGTGTGTGTGTGTGTATGCACATATGCACAAACACACATACGCATATGAGGATATATCAAAAGTTTATAGCCAGACCCTCCTCAAAATCATAATTCTAATGTTTGGACATTGAAATACTGATTTTAGAAAGTGGGTTGAGGCAGAAACTTTCCAGCACCTCCTCTTCACACACACACACACACACATATATGTTTTATTCATTAACCCCCCCCCCATTAGACATATAGTAAAGTCTACATAATAAGGTGTGTACTGATATTTCCATATATCATTATGTGTGGGTGGTGTAATGGATAGTGGCTTGGAATGAGAAATCGGAGAACTGAGTTCATATTCCAGTCAAATTCATTACATTCATTTATGTGCAAATACTTTTGGGAAAGGTATGAATCCATCTCTTCTCCCTCGGCTATGGGTTAAATAACAGGACAATCTGGCCTCTTTAGTAGTAGTTGGCAACCAGTCTAGAAGAAGGACAACTCTGAATTGAAAACCAATAGAACTACCTTAAACCAGATCTTTATTAGGTTTCAATTACAAAGTACTTAACCGAAAATAAAACTCATTGAATAGGCATTGTACAAGGATCCTGTAATGGATTATGCAACAATTACATTGGTTTTTTTTCTTATATCACTATTTTTATACTCAAATATGCATGTAGCTATCAAAATAAACGTAAGTAATTAGTTTGGATTGTCTGGTATAGATCCATGGGAGAAGGAAGATTTTGCAATATCTCTTTTTCAAGTTGAGTCAATTTTTTTCTTTCTCTCTCTCTTTAAAGAATTGATTGATTGATTCTTTTCTATGGCTTATCAACCCTTTGCAGGTTATTTAAAGCCAGAAAATATTTTTAGATTTGCAAGCTGTTTTTTTTCTTTTGAGATAATGATCATTTAGTGATACAAGTCTTACTAATTAACCCATATACCAATGTGAGGGATCTACGTTCCAACTTTCAAGAGGTGGGACTCCATCTTCTTGATGCCAAACTTGACCTCCTATTCTTATCTGAAACTGGTATTGATGTCTCTATTCCAGTGCAGTAACTTGCAATCCTGGGCTACTTGTTGCTAATGTTCATATAGTAGTGTTCATATTTGTTGTGACTTCAGTATTCATCACAAAGAGTGGTTAGTCCACTCAAGCAAAATTGATGAAGAAAGCAGATACTCCAGTGACTTCTCCATCGCCTACAAACTAACTCAGGTCATTGAAGGACCCACTTGTATTCCTGATGCAACAGAATATCAGGTGAACCTCCTTGATCCCTTCCTCACACCCTGCCTTGAAAAATGCTTCACTGATGTTTTACTTCCCACTGGGCACTTCATTTACTTACCAGTGTCAAAGTTGATACTGAACCAAAGGCATCCCCTGATGTGCCGTTCCATAGAACAATTTTTTGGTACATGAAAAACAACTTGGACAGCTTCAGATCTTACATGGTGGAAGCTCCTCTCTAGCTCTTCTTTAAACATACTGTGGTCCTTGTCTTGGAATGGATCTCTTCTGGAATGGAAATTTTTATACCCCAGAAAAAAACTGAACAGCCAGCTCTGGTTCACCTCCAAATATGCTGCAACCATCTCTCACTGTAACAATTACTACAGTATCTATCATAGGGAACAGTGTAGTAGGACACTTGCTGTATTCAGAACTGCTCACAATCATTGCAAGAGAGTTCTAGAAAATGCAAAGTGTAGCTATGCACAAGCAGTCTAGAACTAGGTTGAAAGCAAACAACTTGGATCCCGGGAGTTCTAGAAGATCTACAACCAAATTCTGAATAGAGGCAGTGTATCAGTGTCTTATTATAAATAACTCCAAGGTCATCTCATCCTCGGCAGATAAGGTGAAGCTCTTTACCATGATATTTGCCTGTAACTCAACATTAGATGACAAAGGCCATCCTTTTCCTGACTTCCCCAGTCTCACTGAGCACAATCTCAGTAATATTTTATTACAGTCTGGGTAGTCTCAAGACTTATCAAATGTCTTGACTCTAAGAAGGCTACTGGTTCAGATAAAATTGCGGTGGTTGTCCTCAAGAATATCAACTAAGAGTTATCTCCAATCTTAACAAAATTATTTAACTGCTGCTTGAAGGAGAAGTCCTTCCCAAGTCTGTGGAAAGTGTCAAGTGTATACTCATCCCCATCATAGTATAGACCAGTCAACCTCCTCAGTGTCATAAGCAGACTTCTTGAAACTATAATCAACAAGAAGGTTGTTGATCACCTCAAGAGGGACAAACAGTACTGGTTTTGATCAGCTCAGTCCACTGCTGATATCCTAACTGACAGGCACTAGACAACAAATACATCTCAAAGATGATTGCATTAGATATTTTAAAGGCCTTTGAAAGATGTGGCATAAACATTTACTGCTATGGAATTGTTAGAAGAATCTTCTCAATTATAAAATCTTTCCAAATGGGTAGTTGTTGAAAGTAGTTCCTCTGAGGACAAAGTGGTCAACGCAAGGGTCCCCCAAGGTTCACTTCCCAATCCAAACCTCTTTCTCCTTTGCATAAATGATCAGCTGAAGAGTATACTCCAATCATTTCTGATATATATTTATGCTGATGATACAATGGTATATGGATGCACTTCCAAAACTCTAGGTGACCAGAGCTTGGCAGCTGATCTCTCCTCTGACCTAGCTCTAACAGCTCAGTGGGAGGAAAAAATGGCTGGTCACATTCAGTGCTTGGAAAACTAAACGTGTGATGTTCCATCATCACTGAGCGGACCTAGAATGTTCACCAATCATGATGGAAGGGTGTTCCCTCAGAGAGGCCCTGTGCTTGGAGTGCCTATTGGGACTTAAATTCAACCCAGACCTCAAGTGGAAATTGTACATATGATCCATTGTTAAAGATGCTGGAAAAATGGTTGGTTCTCTGTACAACTCCAGTAAGTACCTGACACTTCCTGCTATCCCATAACTTTACAAGATTTTTCTCTTAAAATATTGTAATCCTGGATAATTTTCTTTTTGTCTAAACTTAATTTTATGTTTGCCTTCATTTTAAGGCATACATTGAATAACACTCTTTAACCATTCAAATGTCCTTTATCGAGCTCCATCCCCCATTCAAAATTTAAATTTTAAACATGCTTCAATTCCTTTCTTTTTTATTTCTCCCCCCCAATGACTCATACCTGCACTCCATTTTCTGCACTTAAACCCCAGAATTGCTTTTGTACTATTTTTGTACTATTTTAATTTTGAACTATGAATTAGTGTTTCTTTCATGAACCTCTGTATAGTTTTTTTAAAAGAAACAATAAGCTATACCTTGTGCATGACAAGTTGGGTAACCGACAAAACTTAAGTTGCACACCAAATGTAGGTATATGTATATTTATTAACATATGTTTTTTAGCTCTGTCTAACCACATCAAGCACTATGATAATATCTACACATCTTGGCAAAATTTGGTAATTATTTATTTGTTTATCTGTGTATGCACGCATGCATACAGTTGCTAATATCTAGTTATTTCATTTACCTAACCCCCTTTCTCTCTCTCTCTCTCTCTCTATATATATATATATATATATATATATATATTACAACAATTGTATTTTGCAAAAAATATCTCTCCTAAAGAAAGGCCAATGAACATATTTCTGGATGATAATGCTTTTAAGGCAAGCAGTCTTTGTAATTATAGTGCTCTACATTAAGAAATAGAGCATTAATAGTGAAAAAAAATGTTCAGAAGTTAAGTAGAAACATTCTATTTTATCCCTACCATATCACTCTCTCTGTCTGTCTGTCTGTCTCTCTCTCTCTCTCTCTATCTATATATATATATATATATATATATATAAAGACAAAAGGAAAGCTTATCTTAGCTGATGCTAATTAATTTTATCAGGGCAATTGTAAAGATTTTAGTTTGCAAACAAGTATTCATAAACAAAAGTAAAAGTGTTAGTTTTTCAACATTTTTAAGAAAGAAACATTCAAATATTCATCAGTTTAACCAAAAAGTTTAGGTAAATTATAGAGGATGCTAAGTGATGTGGTTTAATGTCTAATAAACAAAACATTTTTATAGTCATGAATGTTGGCTTGAGAAAGTAGTAATTCTTTCAGGAATGGAGATATATATATATATATATATATATATATATATATACACACACACACACAGTATATAAAATAATAAAGTATTAACATGTATAAGTATCATATACATAATTATATCTTATATAAATATAACATGCATATGTATTTCTTATATGCAAAGTGTGGATATTTATTAATCATAATCTGGTACAAAGCCATGAATATGGGGAAGGGCATCCAGTCTTGTAAATAGTGTGTAATATGGCAGATACCTTTATAAAGATTTATACAAACTTTTATTCATTAAGTGAGTGTAAAAGACTCCAGAATTTCTTTTTTAATTTTTTAAAAAGTGACTGCTGGGAGTTTGTACACAAACCTAATAGAAATGTATGTCCTTCTGATCATATCTATGCAAATCTTCATATGTTTGTGGGAATAAGAGAGAGGAGAAGTTATTATTTGTCACAAAACCTGCATTTTGGATCCACACTATTATGTATGATATTTGCCTGAAAGTTCCTAGTGAAAAGACACCGGTCTTGAGCTGCAAGCCTTCTGTTTCAGCATTTAATCCAGATGCTCGTAATCATCGATGAGTGTTAACTTTATTGACATTGACTTTATTAGCATGTTCTGAATATTGGATATGTAGAGCATTGTTTCATCTGTTCAAGAGCTTTATCCTTTGCTTTGTTTTTTATATTTTTTGCTGCAACAGTTCATTCTTGGGTTCTGTTTTGGTTTTCAACAGAATCTACTAAATGTAAATCTTGTTTGTATTTACAACCTTCTTTTATGATTGAATATTTTTTCTTTCTGTTTTTGTATTGTTTGACCAATTGTATTATACAGTCCTTTGTTGTTTCTATGTATGTTAGTAAGCCAATAGTTGTCTCATATGAAAATTCTAGCGGAATAAGATCTCTTCCACCTTCTTTATGGGGTATATATAGATGATCTGCATCAACCTTTCTTAGAATCCATTTCTCTGATGTCATTTAGAGTCCAGTTCAAGATGTTAAAATTTTATTGCACCACTGGGATGGCAAGGCTATTAATGGACATAATTCTGTTCTGAGAATTCAGTTCAGCTCTTAACATCAGTCGCACCCTTCTATAGCACTCTCTTAGCAATATTTCTTTTTTATTATGGTTAATTCCTTCACCCTCATTTACACCAAAGTACTTATAAGCTTTTTCTTGCTCTAAATATTTGATTGTTAACCCAGAGTCTAAGCTAATAGAAGAGGTTTGTTGTAGTGATTCTCATAAAATTGTGACATTTATCCAAACCGAATTCCATTCCAATGTCATCACTGAAACATTTTACTATTTTAAGGAGATCTTCCAGCCAGCTCACTGTCATTTGTAGCATACAACTTTGAGTCATCCATATAAAATAGAGGGCTTATTTTCTTTAGAGATATCTTATAACCATATTCCATCTTGCTTTCACTGGTTAATCCTATTAGAGATATACAAAATTGTAAAGGAGACAGAAAGCCACCTTGAAATATTCCTCTGTTGATGTTTATTTCACCAGACTTATAGATTCAATTTATATGATTGAGGTGTAGTGTTGTTTTCCATATTGACATTTTGTTTGATGAAATTGATAATAACGGTCAATATATTTAAAGACTTCAAAATCCAGGAATGGGTTACACCATCAAATACCTTTCGGTAATCTATACAAGCAGTACTGAGATTTTTCTTTGTATCGAAACAGTTTTCCAAGATCATCGTATTAATTTGCACTTTTTTTGTTCTGTCTTGTTAATCTCGTGGTTTAATCCAAGATAGTAAGGGAGACAGAGTCACTTTGAAATATTCCTCTGTTGATGTTTATTTCACCAGACTTATAGATTCTATTTATATGATTGAGGTGAAGTGTTGTTATAATTATGAAAAAAAAAAAAAGAGATGGTTATTTTTTTAATTTTTTATTATTATTATCATCATGATGTAACAGAATCATAAATTTGTATAGATTTTTTTCTATATATACTTTTTGTTTCTTACTACTAACATTATAAAATAATTTACTTTTATTAATAACATTAGCATCTTTGGCCTCATGAGGACTGTACACAGCCATTTTTATTTCATGGAACATTTGTCATAATTATTATTACTAAATAATTTTTACCATAATGGAATTTGTCGTTAGGAAGATGCCATAAATTTGAATTTTGATAATTTTTTGATAGAATCAGCTATCAGGGTCACAAAGGCAATCACTTAACAAAAAAAGCAATCAATTTATTTATTAAAAGCATGGATATTACATTTTATAATTATATATATATATATATATATATATATATATATATATATTTTATCACTTTAAATATTATTTTTAGTGGATACCCATATTTGAGTAGATGTTTTGCTTATTTTTTTAAACACTATTTTTGTCTACTGGTCTGAATATTTGAGAAATCTTATTAAAGAAAATGCACATTTCTTTAGGGAATTTAAATACAAGAAGGATGTGCTTAAAGGCAATATGCAACCTTGTTTAATCAATGATACTCATTGTGGCTGAGTTGGTTAAAAGCATGTCAGACCTAACAATGGTTTCTCCTGCAAAGGGGGATGCAGGTTTGCTGGGCAAATTTTCTTTAATAAGATTTCTCTTAATATTCGGGTTGGTAGACAAAAATAAAATATTGTTTAAAAAAAATAAACTGAGCATCTACTCAGATATGGGTATCCACTAAAAATAATGTTTAAAGTGATAAAAATATGTTGGATTAATAAATAAAAATCCATTATTTCTTTAGAAATATATATACACATTTATCATATGACTTTTGAAGACCTAATTTTAAAGCTAATTTTAAGGGGTTGGAGCTGTTAAAGGAAAGCTGTAATGCCTTTAGATGATTTATGTAGGGCTGAATGATGCAAATATTGTGGCAGAGTCTGTGGTCTGTCCAACAGTCTACTCCTTGCATGGTTTTTTTGATGACTGTCATAGATGTCACATTGACAATGACGTTTAGATATGGGCTGGATTTATGTTGCTTTGTATTTGTTGGCCATTCTGAGCATTGTGTTTGTTATGGTGAAGACATGCTCTGCACATTTGCTGAGAAGCATATGGCCTTTGCTGTTCATCTTCCTGACATCTGCTGAGCACTCCAGTTCACTGATCTGGTCTTGGCGGATTTGGACATTGCAATCTCTTAGCAAGATCAGCTTATTACTAGCTGGTACTATGTGTGGCATGGAGTCAAGGTCATTTGAAAACTGCTCTATGGTTTCTGTAGAGCTGCTCAGTGTGGGGCATATGCACTGATAATAGTTGCAAGTTGTTTTTGGCTGAGGAGCAGATATAGCTTCATCAATCTTTTGTTGATGCAAATGGTCAGTGTAAAGTAGATCATTATAAAACCAGGGCACCTAATAGGATGTCACCACATACAACCAGAAACACTGGTTATAACATGAGCATTATAAAAGAGAACCATCGAAGCACTGGGAGAGTTGTACATTTTCTTTCTTCTGTTTGACACTTATGAGTAAAATATATTCATAACCTGATTGAGTTTAATTGATTATATTTTATAGGCAGGTCATAAAGTTGTTTCATCAGAATTTTCTGTATGATGAAATCCACATTAGTCTGTGCTATCCTTCTCCAGAAGTTGTAGCTGTTGGCAAACTCATTGAGGGATCCCTCATCTACAAACTTGCTTTTATTCAGTGCTGTGATGTCTATGCTGTAGGGCTCAAGTTTTTTTTTTATTTACCTATGAGGGCTGTTCTCCTTTCAGCTCTTGACTAGAAACATAAAATGTTTACACTTTAATTAAAACAAGTGTAAACATTTTATGTTTCTAGTCAGAGTATCTTTTTTTTTGTTTTGAGATTTTGAGTTTTGATTTCAACCACATGGTAGGATGTTCTATCAGTTGCAGTTAAGTAGCTGGATGATCTAGGGCAGACACCTTATCTAGGTTGCTTCCTGATTACAGTCATGGGAAGCCCTTTTTAGGATACTGCCAGACTCCTCTTTTGCTCTGTGTTTAGAGGAGAATGCTCATCTATCAACAGCCACCTGTGTGTGGGAAATCGTTAGAAAGATCTGTACAAAAACTTGCTGCATGAAGAAAACAACAATAGTAAGATTTTGAAAAACACCTAATGATTTTATATATTTATATGTAATATTTATAATATGTGTCTTTTTACAGAGAATTATTAAAATTGTTTTACTTACGTGTGGGTTTTCAGAAAAAAAATTGTTTTACTTTAACAGGTTTTGTGCATTATATATATATATATATATATATATATATATAGTATATCTGGCCACTTGTATTCAATGATGCTCATCTACTCGCATGGCTAGCCAATCCCTATTGCAGGCACTTACTAAAAAAAAGAACAAGATGAATACCTCTGCAGATTAAATAAAAGGTTCAGTTTGAAATAGCCTGAAGATAACCTGAATCAACAGACACTTGAAGAAGGCTAGAAGGTACAGCAGCCAAAATGTTGATGACATTGGCCCAACTGTAAAGAAATATTTAATACTATTTATAAAATGTTATATTCATCTGAAGAAGGTTGGAAAACTGGTCAGTTGAAATATGGTAAAAACAATAAAAATGAAGATACTTGTACAAATAATTGCACTCTCATGTCATTTACTAGGCTTATTATAAACATAGGATATGGTTGGCCACTCACTTCGAAGTATACTCATCTATTATAGAGTCTAGTTAATCCCCGTTGCAGACACTTGCTCAGGTATATTTGTATTTCTTCAATACCCATGTTGCCAACCAGTGGTTTATATTGCAACTATGTTGAGCAGACCTTAGTTACAGATTCCAGAAGAGAATATATAACATAGCATGATTACCAGTTTGACCTACTCTATTGATATCTCCATGGCAAACTCATCTATTATAGAGGCTAGTTAATCCCTTTTGCAGACACTTGTTCAGGCACATTTGTGTTTATTCAACACCTACAGAGCCCACCTGTGGTTTATACTGCAACTATTCTGGGCAGACCTTAGTTACAGTTTCTGGGAGAGAGTGTGTTATCTAGCATGATCAACAATTTGAACAAGGCCAGCACGCTCGAGCCCTTGGCCACAATGATTGTGACTTTGCGCTAGCACAGCTATCAATGCCCCCTAAGTGTTCCGTCTGCCCAATTTCATTCACAGGGCTTGGGTCAACCCGTGGCATGGTTTTCAGGAACTTTCCAAAGGTGCCTAATGCTGGGATTGATCCCTCCATTCCAATAACATCAGGAAGTCTCTTTCCTGTCAAATCGACCATGGCATGATTCAAACCCAGGTCAGAATGCGAACATTCTAACCACTCAGCCATGTGCCCATATATATATATATATATATATATAGAGAGAGAGAGTGATGTCAAAGATAGTGTGAAGCCAAAAATGCTGACAGTCAATGGGATATTGAGAGAAAAGACATTTTCAGCAAGCAGTCCTTGCAATAAAGTGCTCAATATCAAAGATAGAGCATTAATAGGAATAATATGAGTAAGAATTTGTCACTTAGCTGATTGATGTTACCTTCAGCATCCTAACTCCAGAGTTTTGTGGACTGACCTCTCCATCTACTCTTCAGCGGCTATCATCAGCAATTTACTGCTTATATTTTTTTGATTTTTTTCTTTTTATATACATTTAACATTAGTGCAAGTTTTTTTTTTAAAAAAATATGTTGGAACCATCAAGACAATGGCATGATGGAAACTAATTTTCACTTCTTCCAGTCTTTTTGTTTATATTGTTTGGGACTGTTCCCAGTGCTCCACTAATGACTAGCATAACTGTCATCATGCTCTACAACTTTCTCCTCTTTCTAACAAGCTTGAGATACTTATTTATCTTTTCACTTTCTTTCACATCTACTCTGCAGTTTGCTGGAACAAAAAAATTAAATTATCTTACATGTTTTATTTTTCTTCCTTATTAGTACTAGATCCTTTCTTCAAACCTGGACTGGGCAATCCATTTGGATAGTTAAGTCCCAGAGGATTTTCTGTGTTTCATTCTCTAGAACAGACTTTGGTCTATGCATATAACATGGGTCTGTATTGTTAAAATGCAATTGCTTGCACAGTGGATCATCTTCTCTATGCAGTTGTGCCTATTGTATTATTTTCAAACCAATTAGCTACAATTTTTATTATGTTCTTAACAGTCTCATCTTTATTTCTACAAACTCTACATTTGCTATTTTCCAGTGTTTTATTCACCTTTGTCTTTATATATTTGGTTCTTATAGTATTATTTTGAGCTGTTATTATGAACACCTCATCTTCTATTTTAAGGTTTCCTTCATATAGTCATATCCATGTCAATTCATCATTCTTTTTTTATTTGTCTTCTAAAAGTTTCATTTTTTTATTTTCAGTTTTTATCTTTGTGTTTTTTGAGTTTCTATTCACCCTTTTGTTCAGCTTGATACAGTTTTTGGTTTGCTCTTTGCTGTCTTGTCTATTCTTTTGAATCTTACAGAACTAATGTAATTCTTCTTCTTCTTACTATTATTATTATTAACCTGTCTAGATAGACATTTCTTTATTACTGATGCTACATGTACAAATACTACTATATTATTAAGGTAAGTGCTGGAGAGTAAGTTAACAAGCCATTGCAATTGTATTTGATCTTCACTGATGCCCAATTAGTGTGACCTTGTGCCAAACTAAGATCGGTAACTCTCTACACTATTATTAATATTATTATTCCTCATATCTTCATTGTGTTAGTTATTATTATTAACCTCTTTCAACATTTATTGTTTATACCATACCTATTACTACTATTAATATTTATAATAATAACCTTGTAGTTATTGTTGTTATAATAATCACTCAGATATTACAATTACTTATATCATCATTAATGTAAAGTTTGTACTGATTATTATCCTTCTTTATCATTGTTATCATCAAGTATGTTAACTATTTTTCTTTGTCAGGCACTAAAATATGATTTATGATTTTTTTTTTCTGCTTGTTTTACTCTCTGCTCACAAAGTATATTTGTTAAGTGTAGAAAATATTGTTATTCTGTATTTATTCTTGTCTTCTGCTTTCAGTCAAGTGTGACAGACAAGCAGATTTTGTTATTGGCACTGCCCAAAAATATCTCCTCATCATCAAGGCATCTTTTTATTTATTTTTTGACGAGATTTTATCTCTTAGATATTTTTTGGTTTATTGTAACAAATTCTTTTCTTTATTTCTTGGCTTTTCTTTTTTTTTTTCCATGACTTTCATGTCATATCATTTCTGACATTTTTTTCATTTCATGTTTTTCTCTTTTTTTGCGGTCCTTCTCAATTTTTTCCATTCTTCCTTTTACTTTTTTCTCTCTTTTCTTTTCTGTTTTCTTTCCATTCCTCTTTTTATCTTTTCTTTCTTTCCATTCTTTCTTTCTTCTTTGGTATTTAAATTTAAAAAAAATAATGTTCTTCTTCTTCATTTATTTTCTCCTCCTTTATTGTTCCTTTACAACTCTTTCTTTTCTCTCTTTACTTTTTCCTTTGTAGTTTTTATCTTTTACTTTCTGTTCTTCTTTTCACTAATAAATCTTATCAGATTTCAAAACTAACATTCAACTGCATATTTTTTTCTCACCCTTCTCTACTGGCATACTCATCTTCCATATCTTTCCTTACAGGTTTTAACATTTTAATAACAACAATAAAACTGATACTGATGACAATCTTTTTTCCACTAAACTAAAATTATATGCAAGGCTAACTGCAGACAGAGCATTATGTCCAAATTATGTTTTCCTCCTTTCTTTACATGATATTTTTTTCATGTGTAGGACATTGTCTGTATAATTCAGTGGTCTCAACTGTTAAGTAGGTTGAAATATGGGCCATTGTGTGCAGATGTGGATCATTTTACCATGAGGAAATTATATTTGAATATTATTTTACTGAGATTGTCCTCTTTTTACCTTATAGCAATATCTTTTGAAATAGAATTGTAGAAGATAAATATAAAAAATGTAGCAACATTTTTTTTAATAAGGCTAGTAAATGCCATTGGAGTATTATTAATTGGAATAGTATCTTTTTTATTGCTTTTATCATGTTTTTAATAAGGTTGTAGATGTCATGGGATTGCTTTTACTATGTTTCTCTTTTCGTGGGCTAATGGCCAAGTGGTTAAAACATTAACAACCTGACCATGAGACCTGGATTCAAATCTCATGATAAACAATTTTTTAAGAAAATGATTTCTTGTTAATGTTATCTGGGGGAGATTATCCCAATGTGCAGCACTGTTAGGAAGTGACCCAGATTTTGTTATTGAAATTGGTTAGATGAAACTGTTCAGAAGTTGTTGATGGTTATGCTAGTCTGAAATCACAAGTCATCATGACTGAAGTTTGCCATGGAGATATCAATAGAGTAGGTCAAACTGGTAATCATGCTATGTTATATATTCTCTTCTGGAATCTGTAACTAAGGTCTGCTCAACATAGTTGCAATATAAACCACTGGTTGGCAACATGGGTATTGAAGAAATACAAATATACCTGAGCAAGTGTCTGCAACAGGGAATAACTAGCCTCTATAATAGATGAGTATACTTGGAAGTGAGTGGCCAACCGTATCCTATGTTTATAATAAGCCTAGTAAATGACATGAGAGTACAATTATTTGTACAAGTATCTTCATTTTTATTGTTTTTACCATATTTCAACTGACCAGTTTTCCAACCTTCTTCAGTTGAATATAACATTTTATAAATAGTATTAAATATTTCTTTACAGTTGGGCCAATGTCATCAACATTTTTGCTGCTGTACCTTCCAGTTTTCTTCATGTGTCTGTTGATTCAGGTAATCTTCAGGCTATTTCAAACTGAACCTTTTATTTAATCTGCAGAGGTATTCATTTTGTTCTTTTGTTTTTTAGTACTGCTACTTTATTGTTAGTCCTGATACCACTTAGTTTAAACTGTACTAATCTGAATAAAGCATAATGATACTGTATTTTAGAGGTATGGCTGATTCTGAAGATAGAATTTTTTCTGGCTTGTAATTTTCAGTATCTCAAAAACCAAGTTAGTATTGTTTTCTCATCACCATTCAGACCCTCAGTTTTTTCTAGCCATGTTGCACAGTTCCATTCTCAATGAGACTCTGTGCCTTGAGTGTCTATTGGGTCTCCAAAGTGCAACTGGAACTCAAACATACAATCTATTGATAAAATTGCTGGAAAAATTGTAGGCTCATCCTATTGCCCCAGTAAGTATCTGATATACTTTATCTTTACAAGAGTCAGATTAAACTATGAATTCCAACAATATCAAAAAACAAAGATGTGAGTGTTGCACTTATATATATATATATATATTGAGTGTGCGTGTGTATATATATATATATATATATATATATATATATATAAGCACACTGTTGTAGCATACCTATGGATGATAATGGGTATGTCCCCATTCACATAAATACAGTAGTAAATACTGTATGTTGGTCTGCAGTTAGATTCATTGTGGAATTCACTTATCTCAATTTTAGCAGTTGACTACTTCTATGTGTCACTGACAAATCTTATATGTGTTGTTTGTGTCCTAAGTATTATCGTTCATTATCAACCTTTGTTTGATTATTCTATTCAGTAACCTTCCCTAGGTTACAACACACACACACACACACTCATATATGTATACATGTGTGTGTGTATGCTATAGTTGTATATTGAGGTGGTTTATTGTTTGTGAGTAAAAGCAAAAAGGTGTGTGATGTCAGTGCAACGCTATCAAGATACTTTTTATCTGTGTGAGTATTTGTGTTTGTGATCGTAAGGGTATATCTATTCCATAGCACTACTTTGTGTGTGTGTGTAGAATTTAAGGCATGTTCATTAACAAAACTATTAAAGATCTAATTGTCTTTTCGAGATGCACTGAGTAGCGTTAATTCATCGCCGCAAAGACATCTTAGTTGTACTTATTATTACATGCTTTAGCACATTCCATACTTTAGAGCTTCCATACCATAGTTTTCCTTTATATAACCTGCTGAGGCATTAAACACCAACTTTTTAATCCTAACAATGAGTAGACAATATGAAAGTGGTGCAAGTAAAAAAAAAATAAAGTCAAAAAGATATAGCCAAACATTTAAAGCCAATCATATCATTTGGCTTTGCATATTTGAAACAATCAAGTTCAACAGCAGATCCAGAAGATTCAGATGCATTACTTGGCACCCAGGAACATTTGTCAGTAAATTACATAGTACTAGTAGCACCCATGAACATTTTTAGTAACTCCAAGTACCAGTGGCATCCCAGAACCTTCGTCTGTAAATCCAAGTACCATGCCCACTCAGGAACATTTGTCAGTAACTCCAATTAACACAGACACAGAAGCTTTAGTTTCTCCCACCAAATGTACAGAAGTGAGTGTTTGTTCTACTGATTTCATTGTCAAGAATGATGTAGGTTTATGGATCACATTGAGTGATGAAGAAATTTCATACTTGATAGAAAAAGGCCCTTTGAAATGTCATCACTGATATAGACCTTTCACAACTTTGAAGAGAACCTACAAAAAACAATCTTGTTCTTGCTCAAGAAGTTTATTCTTCTCTACTAAAATAAATGAAGAAACCAACCCTTGAGAATTGGTCCAAGAAAACATGGTCAGATGTTTACAACAAAGCTTGATGAGCAAATCAAAGCAGAACAGGAATACTGGAGACATGTACTTTAATGGGTGATGGCAGTGATTTGTTTGTTGGCAGAACATGGATTGGCTTTTAGAGGAGATGATGAAACCATTAGCTCTCGAAACAATTTCTTGGTTTGCAAATTTAATCCCTTCCTATGTACCCACATTAACCAGTATGGAAATAAGAGATCTGGCCATCCATCATACACTTGTTCAAGACCATATGTGAAGAAGTTACCCAGCTAATGGCTAAAAAGTTCTTGAAGAAATAGTGAAAGATATCAAAAAAGTAGTGTATTTTAGTGTATCAGTCAATTCAATGCCTGATGTTTCCAATGTTGATCCACTCACTGTAATTGTTAGATATGTTTCTCTCCTTGATGAAATACAAGTTGAACAATTTTTGGCATTTATTGAACTGAAGAATCACATGGGTCAAGGAATGGCTGAACTGATACTGAACTTCTTTAAAGAACTTGAAATTGATTTTAGTAAATGCATATGACAATACAGCTAACATGGCTGGAAAGTATAATGGCATTTGACACAAAATTCTAGGAAAGAATAAGTTTGCAAAGTTCATTCCCTGTGCTGGACATTCCCTAAATCTGACTGGAAGAGCTGCAGTTGACTCTTGCCTGGATGCAGTGAATTTCTTTGGCATGATCAATGAACTTTATTGCTTTTTATCTGCCTCTACAAGACGGTGTGTTCATGCTTCATCTATGGATAGGTTTAATTGAGAAATTTCATAAAATAAGTAATGCCCTTCAAAGTGCACAAATTTCATTGACCACATGTGCAAACCTATACAGTTCACTTCTGCAATTTGCTTCTAGCACACGGGAAAATTTTGATTAGACTGAAGAGCAAGCAAGAATTGCTCTACCTGATGTAGAATACAAAACTTGCTGACAATTTTTTGTTTTTACCTGATCTGCAAGCAATGAGGGAACAAATTCTTCATGGTGTCAAGAGACTAGAACAGGAATATCCAAAGGACTTTGGTCTCAATCTTGTTGATAAACTCTTTACTTTCCACTTGTATGTCAAACAGGCAAAGTTTCTGCCACCAGGATATGTACCAGATAATAAAACAGGAAAAAGTCCAAACTGTTTTTCCAAATATGGAAACAATTTTCAGATTGTTCCTGTGTTTGATGACAACTAAATGTCCTGGAGCGAGATCATTTTCCATTCTGAAAAGGATCAAAAGTGACCTTCGTTCAACAATATCACAATAACGGTTGTCTGGTCTGAGTATTCTCTGTATGGAGAATAATGAATTGTGATTTATTGATTTTGATGAGTTTGCAGTTAGGAAAGCTCGAAGTAAGATATTTTGACATTAAATTACCTACCATAAATGGGTAAATAGCCTTAATAGAGTAATAAGAAAACATGGTAATTTAATTATCTGACTGTTTTCTGTAAACAAACTTCTTCACCAATCATCACTGTATGATTTAAGATTTGTTATTTTCAATAAAGTTTAAGATTAAAAATTTTGTCACTCTTCAAAGGTTAAAATGCTATATAATGTTTAAATTTAATTACATGATATTGACTATAATGACTGTCTTGTCTGTTTTTTTTTCATCAAGTTTGATTATTTCATCATGTGACCTATGGAAACGGTGTTGAGTTGATTGGGGCTTTGGTTAGTATATAATGGCTTTCAAGTTTGTTGTAAAGTACATATCTGAGGGCTAACCTGAAGTGGTCAAAATGGTGACAAATCTAAAAGGTACTTAAACTACAAAAGGACAAAGGGAAGTAAAACAATACAATTTATGTGCTGTGGTAACAGAACAAATATATTTCAGTAGATTCAATGATGACATCACACATTTATTCTTATATCGTAGATCAATTTCTCAGTAATGCTTTTCAAATGACATTTCCTGATGCTTTTCTAAAAGAACAGAAATTTTAAAAATGATTTTCCAGCTTGCCTTCAGAATGGCTTATGACATTTTGGTCACATGACTTATGACATCTGCTTGATTTATATGTTAGGTAAATTTACATTTTGAAATGTAATAGAGAAGCAACTGTTGTAAGCTGATTTTTCTGGCTTTATGAATAAATTGGTGTGGATTTTTAATTTCTTTTTAGAAACTAGACTGACTATAATTTTACAAAATAGTTATGGTCAATTGTTTATAAGTGTGTATCCAGAAAATACTCAACAATGTATAGTAAAATTTATGGTTTCTTCTTTTTTTTTTTTATTTTATATTTAAAAAAAAATGTATTTATACATATATGTGTTGAGATTGAGGTTTCTAAGTGTACAAAACAATGTTTGATATTAATTTCTTGATCTTTTGTCCATTAAACCTAAATAAATGCATAAAAGATGTTACTTTGTTCACAGTTTACATCAATTTTCATTATATTTGTTATTTTTACTCCTTATTGTTCATGAAATTTGATAAAATATTAGTCAGAATATGAGGTCATATAAAAAGCATTAACTTTCTTGATAGTTTCTTTTTTTTTAGCATCTCAAGTTTGGTTTACTTAAAAGAAAAATTTCTTTTATATATTTTATCATTTTTGTAATCTGCTGCGATATTTGAGTGTTGTCTTTAAAAACATATAATGTCATTTATACACTATTCACTGTATTTGGAGCATTGAATTTATCGTGTATGTAGTGTGGGGAGGTTGGCCAAAAAGCTGTTGGTATGCTTATATACTGTGAATAATACAACATAAAATGAGTGCATTTGAATGCTCCCTGGTGAGTGAAATCATGATGCTAACCATTACAGATTTAACTTTTTATTTATTTTTATTTATTTTAAATGCACAATGTTTTAAACATCACAATTGTTGGAGTTCAGAAAATTATTTTATTATGCTGCTTACTTTATGGAAGTTAAATTTTGCTTGCCACATCTTGTTATAATTCATGTGACATGGTTGATAAGAAAGGTTATGGATTATTGTCTTGGACTATAAAATAACTTCCAAAGATCATCATTAACCTTTGTTGCATAAACATATAAGATAGTGATTTAACTTAATATAGGAAAAAATAATGATTTTTTTCTAAAATTAGGATTGAAGAGAAGTTTTGGCAAACTTTGACATTTATACTTGCAAAAAATGGTCTGTTATATGGACAGTTTTTCTCTTTACACTGCTGTTACTGCATGCTCACTTAGTAATTTTTATTGTTTTAAAAAGCTATTTTTAGAATTATAATAAAACCCAAACATATTAAACTAGATTAATACATTCTCTTTTTTCTAAAGAATTGAGAACAAAAGTATTAATCACTTTTCTTGTATTAAACAGTCTAATAAATAAATAAATAGTATTTAACATTTTTGTCATCATTTCTCAAAAAAAAAAGGTATAAAACCAGATGCTCTCAAACTATTTTAGTAGATTTATATAGTGAGAGCAAAAGAAAGAAATGACTGGAAAATGTATTTTTCAAAATATATAATTACTGTTACTCATATTTATGTGTTCAATTGAAATTGTAAATTTTATGTTGAAACATCTGGACATAACATTATGTTGGCCTTTTCTTCTTTTTTTTAAAATCGCTGAAAAGCTTTGGAGATTTTTTGCCTAGTAAACAAATTTTATTTACACTATTTGTATTCAGACTATCAACCACAAGAGGCCTCACTAGCTGAAAGATAGTTTTCCAAAATTAGACAAGATGCAGGTTTAATCCTTGCCAAGAGGCATATTTCTTTTTAATAAAACTTTCAATTGTCCAGGCTAGTAGATGTCAATTTCACTGTTTAAAAAGCAAAGGGGTCTACTCAAACATGTGTAGCCATTAAATATAATTTTTATGGTAAAAAGAAATAATTGCATTAAAAAAATCTATTAAGTACTTATAAAATAATGACCGGCTACTTGTTTCTGAGCACACCTGTCTGCCAGAATGGCTAGCAAATCCTTATTACAGATGCCTGCTCAACCTACAGAGTCCACATATTATTTATACTGCAACTATATTAGGCTATCCTTAGTTACAGTTTCTAGGAGAGAGGATAGAATCTAGTGTGGTCAATTTCTTTTTCTAACAAGGCCAACATGCTTCAAACTCTCGGTCATGATGGCTTGCGACTTCATGCTTGTAAAAGCATTGACAGCTTCGAAAAGATTCTGTCTACTGAATTTCACTCACAAAGCTTGGGCTAAAATTTTGTACAGTTTTCAGGCACCACAAAGATGAGGACAATAGTCTGCATATAAATAGTGTAAATAATGATAACTCCTCATTCCAGAAATTTAAACAAAAATGAAACAAATTTAAGTTAAAATCTGTTTATGCATACACACACACACACACACATACGCACACAAATACACATGTATACCTATGTTGATTCTTATATAGTAAATTTATTATTCAATTAATGAAACATTATTCCATAAATTATTTGAATTAGTATCCTTACTTTTGTTGTTTTTAAACAGTGTTCAATATGTTTTTTTTAGCTTTCCTCAACTTGTATTCAGTGTTGACCAGTAACTACATGTTTTCATTTTTCAATCAGAAAACTTTGATACTCAAATCTGGTAACTATGTCTACTAAGAAGGTTAAACATTTACTGGGTAATACTCTATGGCTTCAACATATACTAAACATATCTGCTAAAATGTGTTAAAAACAACAAAGATAAAGATAATAATTCAAATAATTTGTGGAATAATAAGAATTGTTAACTAGAGAACCTAACACCATTAATGAAATATTTTATTTATTTTCTCATAGATTGGATGATGTTCCTGAACTTCCTATATCAGAGTCGGCAGCAGCTGAACTGGAAGTACTTCATGTTCATAAGGTATTTAATATATAAGAAAAAGTAGTAGATGTGAAAGTTATTTGCAAGGATATATATATATATATTTTCCCTATCTTGCAACTATACTTCCAAATGATAATATATATATAATGTTCTGTTATGGTGTACTTATTTGTGTTTATATTCTCTTTTCTTCAAAAGTAACAGGATTAACATCACTCTATTTTTATCTAAGTTTGTTTCTTTTAGTGCAGCCTGGTTCAGCATGTTGTATCATCATTCATTGTCCAATGGTAAAATCAACTATTTAAAAGTGTTTTTAACCAGTTTCTTTTGTTATGAAAAATGCACATCCATTTTTTTTTCAATACTGTTGATCACAAAAACTGATCATATATATGAGAGTCAGCTGAAATGATCATAGGCTGACCAAAATACTCTCATGGAATGTGAACAAATAAGTTTTATTTTTCAACATAGTCTCCCTTGCAACATAGTCTCTACACACTTTTTCCATTGGTGTTGCAGTACTTGGATCCCATTGATGAAGAAGCTTTCATCCTGTCAGTCAAAAAATCATTAACAGCAGATATGGCATTATATTTTTTCATGTTGGGGAAGAGATGATTGTTAAATCAGGAGAATAGGTAGGGTGATCAACAAGTTCAATATCATAGTCATGCATCACAGCTATGGAAACCAAGAACCAAGAACTCATGTGCTGGAGCATTGTCTTGATGAAACAAAATCGTTTTCATCAGTTTTCCTGGGCGTTTGGTCTTGATAGCCTTTTGTAACTGCCTCAGCAAGTTGGCATTGTACTCTTCATTGATAGTGTGGTCCTTTTGATGTTAGTCAATAAACACAATGCCTTTTGCATCCCAAAAAACTGAGGTCATCATGTTTCCTGCAGATGAAATGATCTTGGCCTTCTTTGGAGCAGGTGAGGAGGAGGGTTTCCACTGCATGGATTGTCTCTGGTTTAAAGTGATGAAACCAACACTCATCCTGGGTTATTTCTAACCCAGGATGAGTGTTGGTTTCATCAAAGAAACTAGCTGGATCTGCCTCAAACAATTTCAAGATTTTCCTGTGTATATAAGGTGTCAGATATGTCACCCACCAAGCAGAAACTTTCATCATACCAAGTTCATTATGCAAAATATTCTCAACTCTCCCATTGGTTTTTGATTTATTGTCATTTGCATGTCATTCATCATCATATGGTGAACACAATCAAGGTTTACTTTGGTGGTGGCAGTTGCAGGATGTTTAGACCTTGGTTCATCTTCAAAACTCTCTTTTCCCCTCCTAAATTCAGCTGTCCACATTTGCATTGTTAATAAAACTGGAGTGTGTCATCCGCTAATATAACAACCACGTCAGCATGAATGTCCCTGGTGGTTAAATCCCTTTTTTGCAGGTAACTGATAATACCATGATGCCAAATTTTGTTCATTTTCAAGAGAAGTTGCTACTAGTTATCTGTCCTTGCTATGACGATAAACTACGTCTGCATCCTGGGTAAGACGATAAACTATGTCCATCAGCAAGGACCTAGGGTGGTAGTTAGGGGTAAATAATTAACCCCAAAACTGGGGTCAAAACACTATGAAATTGTAAAAATAGGTTTTAATACCAGAAATACTTTGCAAAAAAATTATTACCAGCAATACATTTTTGAAAAAAATTACCAGCTATACATTAAAAAAAAAAAAATATTACCAGCAATAAAAATTTTGTTGGCATTAAATAACCTATTGAGGTTGATATACCATAAACCAAAGCAAACTACTAGTTTTTTCTTTGAACAGTCACATGTCAGTTTACCTGAAAAGAAACAATGCAGTTATAAATAAAAATAGTTGAAATTAATGCATGCAGCTCTAGCATCGCACCTTCATAGTTAGCCTATGAACTTTTCTGCCTACCCTCATATATACAAAAAAATTCATGATACTTATCTATGCTTGACTAAAAGTTGGTGATGTTAATGCTCCTCAGAGTCAGATAAGAATATCTTATTTATTTATCATGTATAGATATTATCATTAGATTTCTAACCCGGAAAAACTATCTTGAAACTTAGCATGCTTTTAACGGCTCAACCACAAGAGACCTCACAGCAAAGTGACTGTGCAGTTAAAAGCATAACTAGCTGAAAGATAGTTCTCTAAGGTTAGAGGGGATGCAGTTTCAATCTTTGCCAAGAAGCATATTTTTTTAATAAAACTTTCAATTGCCCAGTAGATGTCAATTTCACTGTTTAAAAAGCAAAGGTGTCTACTTAAACATGTGTAGCCATTAAATATAATTTTTATGGTAAAAAGAAATATTCAGATTAAATAATTACAGTTTCTAGGAGAGAGCACATAATCTAGTGTGGTCAATTTCTTTTTCTAACAAGGCCAGCATGCTTCAAACTCTTGGTCATGATGGCTTGCGACTTCATGCTAGTAAAAGCAGTGACAGCTTCCAAAAGATTCTCTGTACCAAATTTCACTCACAAAGCTTGGGCTAAAATTTTGTACAGTTTTCAGGCACTTTCCAAAGGTGCTGCACACTGGGTCACCTCCCTAAGTTTATTCAATTAAGAAATCATCTCTATAACAAATTGACCATGGTGAGGTTCGAACCTGGATCTCATGGATAGAAAACAAATGGTCTAACCACTTGCCCATGTCCCCATATCTCTCTCTCTCTCTCTCTCTCTCTATATATATATATATATATATATATATATATATATATATATATATATATATATATATATATCTCTGTGATGAAGTATTATGATTATTTACATTATTTGGACTGTTATCCTCATCTTCATTGCTATATTCACAATGTTTTGGCTGTTGTACATTCCAGCCTTATTCAGGTGATTGAAATTTTGAACTGAACCTTTATTTTGTCCACTGGGGTGGACTGTTCTAGTTCCACATGCCATGCCTCTTCCGAATGTTTCAGTTATTTCCCTTCTCGACTTTTCAAGTTTTTTGGTATTGAACTCACAACACTTTGGGGTTAGTCACTGGATCTAACCAATACCTTTATCCACTGGGTCATGTGTCCTTGAGGACATCTGTGTATGAATTTCTGGGAGTTATAAACCTAATTTATCAGCAACCGTTTTTACCAGTGCTCATGTCGCAATTTTTCCATTATATATTATTGCATATTTCTTAACAGAGATTATATTGAAATTTTGTGTTGTTATTCATTGCTTTTTACTAGCACTTCTTATTACTGGTTTCCATATTGTATTCATTTCTATGATTGGTTGGCTGAGGAAATAACTGGGAAATCCAGAAGAGGCATGGCATGTGAAACTAGAACAATCTACTTAGTGGATGAAATAAAGAGATCGGTTTGAAATTCCAATTACTTGAAGAAAGCTGGAGCATACAACAGCTAAAACATTGTGAATATGGCAATGTAGATGAAGATACCAGTCTGAATATATATATATATATATATATATATATATATATATATATATATATATATATATATATATGCACACACACAGTTGTGCTGAAAGTTGTTAGTGCAAGCAGTTTTTTAGAATAAGACCAAATAACTAAATATCAGAATCTTTGGAGCAATCCCTTCTTGTTTGGGCCAAAAGATTTTCAGCACCCCTCATATACATTATCAGATTCTGAAAAAAATATATGAGAGACATATGTATATGGAGTTATCCCATTGCCTACAGGATTACATGTTTAGAATATGTCTGTTCATATACATCTGTCATATCTCGATATAGTTTCCTAGACCCTGCTGGTTGATGCTTGTATAAACACTATAAAAAATCCAAGACTCTTGTTGTTTGCGTATTAATCTGTAACTTAAGATAATAACTTTTCAAAAGTAAAATAAATAAATAAAAGCAACAACTTCTTGGTATCTCTCTCTCTTTCTCATACTTGATTTTTTTATTTTTTTAACTATCCCCTTTTTTACAAAAAAATTATTCACACTATCCATTCTTGTGGGTGCGTCTGTCTGTGCTTGAGCGAGCGAGTGTGAGTCATTTTGAAAATGACTACTCTGCTGGAACAGAAATTTCACAATTCACTTTCTCTTTTTTTGTGTCTGAATTTGAAAAAGAATTCTTTTTTTTTTTTAATCTTAAGAAATTACTTTGTATGTGCACTGCTAATGTTTCATAATCTATGTTATAATGTTGTCTTTTCACAGACTCTTGCATACTTTTCCATTCTATTTAATAATCTCCAATGATTAAATTCATGGCACTAATCTTCAAATGTGTATGTGTATTACTTTTGGGTCCAATGTGATTTTGTTTGTTTTTACTATACAATGAGTAACTCAGATATTAGGTTTTCGATAACTGGCTTTGTTTATTGCTTAAAAAAGGAACTTCAGTTAGAGTTTCATGAATTTACAATAACTAAATATGTACAAACTAAGTTAAAATTGTTTTGCTAATAAGCAGATAATGTTTACATTTCCTCATATTCTCTCAGTAACCCCTTGTGTCTTAGTGACTTTATTACCGTACTTGGGGTGAAATGATTAAAAAAAAATTCCAGTAACTGTGATACAATTTAAGACTGCATTCTATTTATATTTTTACAACAAAGATTTTTGATGTAAAGATGAGTGTAAGTTGATTTTCTTCAGATATATTTTTCATAGCAGTCTCCTTATTTGAAATGTTCATAGAAATGGACATTTGTCTAATACAGAAAAGGCTCATGCATTTTAATAAATATTACTCACAATTTGCATGAGAATGCTGAATCAGTATATTGATTTAGAGAAGCCACTATGTAATTTCAACAGCTGGTGAGTCTCTTAATCTCTAGCTGCTTTGCTTGTCTCTTTGAGGCAAAAGGCAGTGTAGATTTGTTTAGAGAAGCTGGTATTTCTGAGTTGACTGACCATAACTTGTTGCAAGGTCTTGCCGTTATCTATTTTCAGGAGATGTTTTTGAATTTACTCAAAACTATCGGTGATTGTTTGATAGTTCTCTTTTTATAATCTCTTTTCTAGTACTTCTGCAATTTTTCTCTTTGGATTCTATTTTTGATGACTTTTTTGTGAAGCCTTTTATCTTGATGATGATCCTGTTTTTTTATGTGGCTTTTGACACACCTCTGAAACCTTACATGTTAGCTATTTCAATTATTAAATTTTGAATGTTTCTATAGTAACTTTTCAAATCCCAACACCTGCATGAATCCACTGGGTATTTTGGAACTACCAGAAAATTTTAATTAAATCATAAGCCAAATTCAAAAGTATTCAAGATTTATTTCAGGTAAATAAATAAATTGTACTAAACTACCTTTGTAAGATTTGGTTTTGTCAACTTTTCAGTGTAAAATTTGAAGGGACACTGAGACTTTTTGGGGTAAGTGGTTGACATAGGGCATAATTTTTATTAATGTAAATGTTATATTTCATGTGTACATATGTTTGAGTAGAAATTCTGTTTATTGAAACATTGAAATTAGTGTCTGTTGGCCTAGAGAAAAAAAACAAGTGTGTCTACTCAAACATGTGTACCTAGTAAATATAAATGTTGGCCTAGAGAAAAAAAAAACAAGTGTGTCTACTCAAACATGTGTACCTAGTAAATATAAATGTTGGCCTAGAGAAAAAAAACAAGTGTGTCTACTCAAACATGTGTACCTAGTAAATATAAATGTTGGCCTAGAGAAAAAAAACAAGTGTGTCTACTCAAACATGTGTACCTAGTAAATATAAATGTTGGCCTAGAGAAAAAAACAAGTATGTCTACTCAAACATGTGTACCTAGTAAATATAAATGTTGGCCCTAGAAAAAAAAACAAGTGTGTCTACTCAAACATGTGTACCTAGTAAATATAAATGTTGGCCTAGAAAAAAAAACAAGTGTGTCTACTCAAACATGTGTACCTAGTAAATATAAATGTTGGCCTAGAGAAAAAAACAAGTGTGTCTACTCAAACATGTGTACCTAGTAAATATAAATGTTGGCCTAGAGAAAAAAAAAAGTGTGTCTACTCAAACATGTGTACCTAGTAAATATAAATGTTGGCCTAGAGAAAAAAAACAAGTGTGTCTACTCAAACATGTGTACCTAGTAAATATAAATATTGGCCTAGAGAAAAAAAACAAGTGTGTCTACTCAAACATGTGTACCTAGTAAATATAAATGTTGGCCTAGAGAAAAAAACAAGTATGTCTACTCAAACATGTGTACCTAGTAAATATAAATGTTGGCCTAGAGAAAAAAAACAAGTGTGTCTACTCAAACATGTGTACCTAGTAAATATAAATGTTGGCCTAGAGAAAAAAAACAAGTGTGTCTACTCAAACATGTGTACCTAGTAAATATAAATGTTGGCCTAGAGAAAAAAAACAAGTATGTCTACTCAAACATGTGTACCTAGTAAATATAAAATTTACAGTAATAAGAAATAATGTTGAATTAAAAATCCGTTAATTATTTGGAAAGTGAGGCTTGATGTAATTTAAATAATATGATAATAAATGCATATTTATAAAATTCTTAGTTTTGATTGAGTTAAATTAAAATTGAGATATTTCTGTTAGAGTTCTAATGAAATATGTGGCTTCCCTCTGTCTTTTCTACAAATATTTTCATAGCAACTGTTCTTCCTTGATGCCTTGACTACATGACAAGTACACATGGCACAGTGGATAAAGGTGTTAGTTAGATCCAGTGACAAGACCCAAAGAGTGTGAGTTCAATACCTGGTTAAGGCGGTGGAGAACTTGGAGAATTAACAGGAGATAACTGACATCCATTAGACATGGCACGTGAAACTAGAACAGTCTACCCTAGCGAGTGAAATAAACGGTTCAGTTCAACATTCCAACCACCTGAAGAAGGCTGGAGCATACAAAGGCCAAAACATTGTGATAAATATGGCAACAAAGATGAGGACGATAGTCCAAACAATGTAAATAGTGTACATAATACCTCATCTCAGAAATATAGACAGATACATGAATTTAAGTGTGCTACTAGATTGGCATTGAGGTCCCACCTTTTTACTGTTGAAATAGTTAAATGAAGCCACCACTTCTACACCAGTAGATTCTTTTCTAGCACTTTCCAAGAGTGGAACTCCTTTCCTCTTACTTGCTTCCCTGATAACTACAATCTTCAAAATTTTAAATGCAACATCAATCACCATCTTTTGTCTTCTTGAATCCTGTTCATCTTTTATCCTTTCCTCAATCCCCTCTGTATGCAGTCCTTTCCCTCACTTTCACTCTCTGTAAAACACACACACATTTTAGTGGCTTTCCTGCTTTGCTCTGGGTGAAATGCTTAAAAAAATAAAACAAAAAAAAAAACAAATTAAAAATAACCAGTTGATATTGTATATTTCAGATAAATGAATTCTAGCAACAGTCTGAAAATTTTAATTCAATCACAATTCAAACATTTATTGCAGGTAAAATGTGATTAATTAAGGTATAAAAAGTGGATTAAATGGTTCTTCTAATTTCAATGTAAATAAGCATTGAAATGAATGAATTAAAAATCCATAATGGATAATCCATTTCTAATCAAACTATAAGCATGACACTGGACTTTTAATTCAGAACTTGAATGTTAATGTTTAAGGTTTAATTAATGAAAAATATATGTGCTAGCAAGTTTCTTTTTTGTGTAATCTCTATTTCAATCTAATATCAGAAAGTGACAATTGAAATTTCCAGGGTACATATGAGAGCTTGGAGAATTTGATACGTGCAGGACAAATTGTAGGAAAGAGAAACAGAGGAAAATAATGCATAACCTATTTAGTGAGCTTGAATAAATGGTGGAACAAAGTCTAGGGGAGATAACAAAAAGAGAAAATTTATTAAGAGATACAAAGGACAGGAAAGTATGGAGAGCCATGATCATCAACTTTCTGAAGGGACATGGCACATAGAAGGAGAATAATCAATATTGATGTGAATTGTCTGTATTTTCATTTCTGGGTTTTTCTTAAAAGGAATTAGACCCATAAAACACACACACACAATATATAAATTTGACCTAACATAATTTTGCCTGAAAGGTTACATCTATAAGTCTGTTTTCAAGGATTCATTTCAATTGTTATAGATATAAATATATGGTATAAAAATCATCCCTACATGTGTGTGTGTGTGTGTGTGCTGAATCTAAATCATGCAGGGATGGTTTTTATACCATATATTTGTATCTATAACAATTGAAATGAATCCTTGAAAACAGACTTATAGATGTAACTTTTCAGACAAAATCATGGGTCAAATTTGTATTTTCAACAATCATTTTGCATTTTTGACTTTTTGGGATGTGTCGAGAAAATTATTTCTTTCTCCTCACTCATAAAATAAAGTTTGTGCTTTTTGTTTCACTCCAAGCAAGGGGATAATACCACTAGAATGCAGGGGGTTACAGGGAGTGAAAGTGAAAGAGAATCAGAAGACTGAGAATGGGGAGGATTAAGGAAAAGACAAAAAAGGAACAGGGTTCAAGAAGATAGCAATTGATGTTGCATTTAAATTTTTGAAGATTGTAGTTATCATGGAAGCAAAAAATTGGAAGTGAGTTTCATAGGTGGAAAGTGCGAGAAAAGAAACTGTTAGAATAGAAGTAGCATTTGCATCTAGCTAGTTCAAAAGTAAAACGGTGAGACCTAGTTGCCAATCTAGTAGCCAACTTAAATTTATGTGGTTGGGATACCAGGGAAAAAAAAGCTCATCAGAGCAGCCATATCATGATGTCAAGATACCAGGTCAGGATTGATTACATTACAGACCCTTCTTTGGATTTTGTTAAGAGTCTCATAATGTACAGCAGGAGCACCAGTCCAGATATGGCAACAGTATTCAATGCATGGACGAATGGTAGATTTATAAATGTGCAAAATTGATTCTGGTGAGGAAAATTTTCTGGCATGACACAGTGAACAAATTTTCCTTGAGGTAGACGTAGCAATTGATTTGATAAAGTGTTTCCATTTCATGCCAGTGAAAAACGTGAGGCCAAGAAGGCATAGAGTGTTGCTTGTCTGGAGTTTAGCATCAGCCATGCTGATGGCAAGCAGGAAAAAGTTCTCTGTGGTGATTAAATGAAAGCAGTTTTATTTTGAAGGCATTGAAATTTACAAGTCATTTCTTGCCTCAGTTAACCACTGATTGGATGTCCTTTTCAAGAGCAGCTGACAGGTTTACTTTGTCAGATCTGTCAGATTTGCTACTAAGACAGGAGTTAATGGTTGTCATATGTATAAATACTTAGTTGGGAACTGACAGCATGACAAAAAATGATCGATGATCTTCTCAAGTTGAAATTGCATTGTTCAATTTCTTGAAAAATTAAAGTGTGTAATTTGTTTTCAATGATGTTTTTTCAGTTTTGTAGCCACTGGTTTTTTTTGGATCTGGTCTCATATTTTGTTTATAAAGTAAAAGAATTCAGCAATGTTATGTAGATCCCTTCAGATGGAAGAAAACTGACAAAAATGTAATGACAATTTGAATTATAAGAATGACAGACAACTGCTTCTGTGCACTGTAGCTCATAGCACACCTCTCTGCTACATTTCTAATAATGATTTTAAGGCTTAATAAATAATATCTATTTGAAATGATTACTTTTTTGTGTGTAAGTTTTATTGTATAATAAAATGATTCTTTTTTGCATTTTCTCTTTTAACTGTATTACTTTTTCATTATATTTTTGATGAAAGACAGCAGAATATTATCAGTAGTACATTATCAGCATTAGGACTCACATAGATAGCAGTATAACAAATTATCATTTGAAATGGCTTTGTCATAAATATATATATAAAATATAGTTTTAAAGTAAGCTATATTAATGGGTAAAAGTGTTCAGTATCAGGGATAGGGGTATGTAAATATAAAAGTGGACACTGAGGTCAACACCAAGTGGCAACAGTCTGTTTCATTCTTGACTGCAATCTTTAGGTCATGAATATTGTGTTCAAGCAGGAAACAGACTGTTGATGCTTGGTCTTGACACTGTATCCACTTTATATATATATATATATATATATATGAGAGAGAGAGAGAGAGAGCTTCTTTAGCTTAATGGTAAAAAAACGAAAAAAACATGCTTGGCCTGAAGGTGGTTTCCCAAGTTAGAAAAGGGATACATGTCTGATTCCTATTGAGAAGCACATTTTCTTCAATAAGAAATAAGACTTTCAATCTCTAGGCTATTAGATATTAATTTCACTTTTCAAAAAAGAAAATCAGTAATGTCAACACAAAAAATGTGTACCCACTAAATACAATGTTTATTGTTGTAAGAAATAATGTCATATTAAAAAATTTCTTAATTACTTATATAGTTATTCATTTCAAGATGAAGTGATTAGATTTGAGAAACATTTTATCAAATCTACATTATATATTTGACATAATAATAATAATATAGTTTTTTTAATCAGTTTCACACCAATGCAAGGCAGTAAAACCACTAATACACAACGGGTTACTGGGTGTGGAATAATTAGGAACAGAAACAATAATCAATGAGAAGAGAAAAGAGTAATCAGGTGGACAGCAGATAGTGATTGACATTGCATTTAAATATTCTCAGTATCTTCATAGAACTCAGCAACATCAGGGTTTGTACAGTTTCAATTCTTCCTTGGATTTCAAATTCATTCCATCTTGATTCTAGTGTCTTTGGAATTGTTTCAAGCATATTTCAATGTTTTGGGAATGTTTCTTATTAATCCTTAATCAAGTATCTTCATCTATATATCTTAATATTTCAGTTTATATATACCTGGAAGTTAGTTATCCTTTTTTGGAATTAGAAATAAATTATTTGAAAAATCTAAAATTTAGTAAAATAGAAAAATAAAAACTTAGCAAGGTTTCTGAAATATTTGCATTTGTGAAGTATTTGATTTGCTTAATAAATACATAAGCTGCATTTTTCTTTTATTTATTGTAACCAATCAGTTTTTAAATTTATAGATAAACACTATTATCCTGAATTTTCCAGCACTTTTTCATCTGAAATTTTGAAGCAAGGTGCCATTATTACTACGCATCCTTTTGGATTTGTATCCTCTTCATAGTTGCTTTCATGACCATTGTCATACCTGATAAACTTTAGTGAATGTTGAACAGGAAGGGGAGGATCTTACTCTTGTCTCTTGGATAAACAGGCAGTATCAAATAAGAGAGAGGATCTTCCAATTTCTAAAAATTTAATAAGTGGGGGTGAGTCAAAGTAAAAGGGGTTTATTTTTTTTTTTTAGAAACATAGTTGGCTACTAAGAAGTAATTAAAATATATTTATAAGTGCATATGAAATTGGGTGGAGATGTATTGAGATTTTTACAGTAAGAGAATATAGTACTAACACATCATCAAAACTGATAAGCATTCATCTTTCCTAACATACAATTTTTTCTAACATTCCTAAATTTCAAAATTTTATTAAGTGCACCCCCTCCATTTATTCAAGGGGCAAGAGTATTGTTGTATTAGACTTCAAAATTGTTACCTTTTGTGTTTGGCACACTACTTTCTCTTCTGAGCCAATCTACTCCTTCACTGCTAGACTTTTAGGAAACAAAACTGACACTTTCTTTACCATTAGTTCATTCTCCATAGGATACTGAGGCAATATTATTTTGGAGTCTTAAACCTAAAATCTTTTCTTGTCAAAATAGAGGCTCCTATATAATGTTTATATTTCCACTAGACTTACTAATGGGATTTTTTTTCTTTTTTTTTTTTTTGAGCAAAAATATATTTCATTTATGACTTTCTGTTCTTATCCGTACTTGACTTTTTTACATTTATAATTTTAGTGGAAATGGCATAAAATTAACAAAGTAACACACAATTGTTATTAACTAAATACCAATTCCATAATTCTTTAAAATTTGATCTTGGACCTTATTTCTATTGAATGGTATTTTTTTTTCATTGCAGTAGAATTGTTAATTTGTTTTTACCAAAGAGTCATTGTGTTTAGCTTTTTTTAATCCTTTCACCTCAAGCAAGGCAATAAAGCCATTAAGACACAAGGAGGTTACTGAGTGTTAAAGAATATGAGAAAAAAAAAACACTATTAAAGAGAGAGAACAAGAAAAGAACAAAAATTAAGAAGACAAAAGATAAGGTTTGACAGTGCATTTAAATTTTTGTGGATCAAAGTTGACTGGGAAGCAAGAAGCTGCAAGAGAGTTCCACAAGCAGATTATAAGACTATTAAAAACATGTATATAGATATAAAAAAGTGTATTAATGAATAGATTCTTAAGAAGAATCAATTGTAAGATATGAAATATATGTATTTACATTGTTGTTTATCACAAACAGTTGCAGAAATTAATAAATATCTCAGTTGATGTAGTACTCTCCGATTAGAGTTGTTTATAGAGAAAGAATGATATTCGAGGAATAAATTATTATTTGTACATTATTCATGTCAAATGTTATTGCCATAACTGATTGTTTACAGGCATTGGTAGAGTATATTTCTATGATGATTTTATTCTCATAGTTCATAATTTTGTTTATTCTCTTTATTTATAAAAGTGTCATTTTAATGTTTATGTATTTCTAGTCTTTAAGGCAATGAGCAATATCTTATCTTTGGTAACATTAAACTTATTTAACTTTTTACTACCATAATGGCAGTATTTATGAAATAAAATGTCTAATGGTTCTTTCATCCATCAACAAAGATTGTGTTCCTTTCTCCCAAATTCTGTTGTATATTTATTTACATGTCAGTGTGAATCTAATTACATTGGATGCACCTTTCAAAGATTGGAATGCAGCATCAAGCAACATCTCCCACATTGGATCATAAATGGCTTACCATGTTAAGCAACAATGTTGATGCAATTACAGAGTGTTTCAGATTCAGTAATTGGCTAACATTATTGATAATTTTCTTTGTGCCAACACTTTCTCCTTCAACAGATGTAATATTCTGACTGTGCTATGTTTTGGCATTTCACTTAAGGATTTGGGAATCACTTTTTAATTTCAAGACATCAACCATCTCTGTGCAAAAGGACTTTCTTTACTCCTTGAAGTTACCCAGCGTAACCTAAGTTGGCCTACTGTCTGTCTCTCACATTTTTCTTTTTCTATGAGATGACAGAATCTACTTTCAAAACATTTAACATTTTTTATTTGTTGAGTTTTGATTGAAAAGCTGGCCACTTAAGAAGGATTATATCACCTGTTTCATTTGTCAGTTAATTTCAACATATCTTTACAAGCTATATTTAGGTTTTGTATTCAGAATAAGAAATAGAGAGCTGAATTCGAATTTCAATTGGGTTCATTACATTCATTTACTTACCCTTGGGAAAGGTATGAATCTATCTCTTCTCCCCCTAGCTATCGGTTGCATATCAAGACAGACTGGCTCCTATAGCCTTGGGTGGCAACCAGTCTATCACAAAAAGAAATGGCAATCTACTGTGGGAAAATCTTCTGCGAACTGTTATGAACTGGCAACATACGGATGTGAACACCAAAAAAAAAAAGAAAAAGAAAAGATGGGATCACTCAGATAGAAATGCATAACACAGGTGTCAATGATCAACAAACACAGGATGAAAGTTTAAAAACGGTTTTATATAACAAAAAATTGTATAGGGAGAGAATGTAAGATAGCAGATATAAGATGAACAAGAGGCACTTATCTGATACTGGATATCACTCTGATTATTTATGAATCATGAGTTTGTGAGTTGAAATGTTTGTAACAATAAACAGATAGAAGGTCATTAGAATTTCCAAATGAAAATTGGTAGTTATTCCTTCTGCAATATCAACTGGAAGATTTTGGAATGATATTTCTATTTCATTCCACATCGAGTAATCAAAATAAATCCAAGATAAAACTGGGAAGATTTCTCCAGGAATAATATTTTCTTATTTGGTACACACCTAATAACTGAATAAGTCCATAGGTGTATTTCTAATGAAGACATGATGGGAGTCATTTTATTTGTGACTTGATATAGTGGGAGATTTTCGAGAAACAGAAAATATTTTTAAAAAATCACACTTGGTGGTGATTGGCTTTTACTTATTTCATTAGGAGGTCAAACTGTCTAGTTGTTAAGCAACCCAGATTTTATCCCGCCATCTCTCAATCTATACAGGATTTAGTCTAGACAGGAAATAAAGGAAGAGAAGAAGGAAGACAGAAAGAGGAAACACAAAGAAAGCATATCCCTTGATAGATTGATAATACAGCTGATTTTAATTAAAATATTGAGGGCCATGTCATGCTATTCAGTGATGAATCAAAAGAGACATGATTGTCCAAGAGTGTATCACATATGACACTTAACTGACTGATTGTAATGTTTTTTTTCTCATCAATTCTTAATCCAGAGATTTTCAAAAGTAATGGAACATTAAATATTGCAGTATATTTATACTTACCTAATACTGTAGTATTCTTGAATTAGGAAAATCATTAAAACATTAAAAGAAAAGTATCCATTATGAAAGCTCAAAATAATACTGAGGGGGAGATAAATCACTGCTGTTTTAATATCTCTGACAATGTCATTTTTGTTTTCCTTTTGGATAGTATTATATAAACAACATATATGTTGTTTGCATGCATTTCAGTTTGTAAAATCATTGTTTATTATATGAATATATTAATGAAATAACTCCTAATACTTTTTCAATTTTTTATTTTACAGGTTTACAATGAAATAGCTGACCACTTTAGTAGTACCAGGCATTCTCCGTGGCCAAAAGTCACTGAATTTCTTTGTTCCCTCCCAAAAAGTTCTCTTGTTGCAGATATTGGATGTGGCAATGGTAAATATTTTGGCCTGAATCCTTCCATTTTCCAGGTAAGGAATTGAATTTCCATAGCCATTTGAATTCAGTTGTTGCTCTATAAAATGATTTCTGGTTTGAGTTTTTCATCTATGACTCAAATTATTATTAATATTGACACAAAAGATACAGATTTTGAAAAGAAAATCAAGAAAAGTAAAGTGGATGCATGACAAATTCTTATGAATTTTTGATGAAGTGATATTCCAAAATTATTTTTTCTTAAAAGTTGATTCTTACTTTGCATATCTGTGTACTTGAAACATTCTATCACTTCAGGAAGTACTTGACTTTTTCATCCTGGGTATGATGATAAACTACATCTGGCAGCAAGGTCTGTGATTAGGAGGTTGGAGGTTTTTGAACATGCTCTTAATTGCTTTTGTCCTCAGGTCCACCCTGACCTGGGGTGGTAGCACCTGTTAGGGTCTCAGCTATGGGCAAACAGTGAACCCTCAAACAAAAATCAACAATACATTTTTGTAATAAAATGACCAACAATACATTTTTGTAATAAAATGACCAACAATACATTTTGTTAGTAAAATTATTAACAATACTTTTTATGATCTACAAACTATATATCTAAAAAAAACATACCTTTACTTTGAAAGCATAAAGTTATGCACAAAATATTTAGATTATGGTATTAAATAACCTATAGATGTTGATATGCTGCTAAACAAAATCAACTAACCAACAATATATATTTATAGTAAAATGACTAACAATATATTTTATTTGTAGTTGAAGACATACAGCTATGAAAGTGTGTTCAAAATATATTTAGTTGAAGCCATAAAATTGTGTTCAAAATATGAAGATTTTGGCATTAAATATGCCACTAAATGAAATCAACCAACCATCCAATCAGTTTGACTCCTTCTTCCATGTTTTATCTTTACAAGAATCAGATTGAACCAAAAATGGAATATTGCTGCCATATCTGCATTGGAGCAGCTCTATTGTCACTTTCTAGGCTTGATAGAATTCAAAATCAATTACACAGTCTTGTGAGGCAACACTTATTCTTACAATACAGCCGCTGGAACTCTATTGATATTTCTATAGCAAATATTTAGGAGAGCTCTATTTTTTAGTTCAATCAGTTCAAATATTTACAGTTAAGACACACCATACCACTTCCATGGAGTCGAATCACCCTCATTTCTATCATATTCCAAATATAAGAAAAAAGCTCCATTCAAAGAGGTTTTTTCTCAAGAACTACCACTTTGTGGAACAGACTATCGGGAGGTGAGGTGTCAATAACATATTGTCATGTTGGTTATATCACCCGATAATGGGTGAGCTATCGAAGAAATAAATATTCTCCCTGTTTGTATTTTCCCCATTATTGGCATTATTATATCCATAATATAATAGCACCTTATATCACATATGAAATGGAATAGCTGAAAGAAAAGTAATGACAATTATGCTTTGTTCTCAAAGGGAGCTTTACACTGCTAAGTCGTACACAAAATTATATACACTTATTTACATTTTTCCCACACATAGAATCTATAACACATGTCTACACAAGTATGAAAAGAGAGCAAAAAATAGGGTCTTACTTGTAATAATTCCCAAGAAGCTGGAATATTTTTCTGTGTTTCTGGAGAAGTCATATTTAGGATTTCAGATTTTGAGCAGGCCGTATTTATTTGCTATATCACTAGGGATAACATATTCCACTAACAGGAAAATGGTGAGTCATGGGTTTTCCCAAATTGAGGACTGTGAGCTGGTGATAGTTTCTATATCTGGTGAAGATATATTTCCATAGTAAAATGGGGCCATGGGCTTGTAATCTGCATCACATGGCAGATGGCGAGGGTAGCAGATTTAGCCTCAGCCCAGGCTGCAGGGACCAGGTGAAAAATGTAACTGCACGGTTTGTCTCCTAGAAGTTGACTGGTGGCCTGGCCACATCCATCACTCTATGAAGTGACATAAGTGTCCGTCACATGACACATATGACTTTAAATCGCCCAAAGGGAGATAATCACTTTTGTATCATGACACATGCATGGGTGCTTCCCTGAATACTATATTCTTAACCTCTTCAAGACAAGGGTCAGTTGTTATCTATCCTCTTCTTCCTCATAATCTTTCCTTCTTATCACCTCTTTCATTCATATCAAACATCTCATTCATCATTACCATTTCAACTGTAACCCTCTACTTTGATTGGCTTTTGGGCATTGTATTGGGAGAATTCTAGTAAAAGAAGAAAGAGTATTTCATTTTTAAAATACTCAAATATAGGTATCAACTAAAAATAATATTTGAAGTAATATATAGATAAATACACACACACACACACACACACACACACACACACACATATATATATATATACCTACACACACAAAGAAGTAAAGGCAATACTAAAAGTAATATTGATTACTGACAGTTTTCTGTTGAAATTCAACTTGAATGAATAAACTGAAATATATCTTACCTTCAGTAATTAATTTAATCTGATTTAATTCTAATCATGTTCATATATATATATATATATATATATATATATATATATATAGTGTTTATAAAGTGTTTGAAATTGAGATCAAAAGGAGATAAATTGGTAGGGTCAATCTTTCTTTCTCTATTCTGTTTAATTAATGCATGCCAACCTTTCTTGGGAACATTAGGCTGTGTTTTGGGATGGAGCAAAAACCAATGTTACTAATGTGCTGTATGAATTAACTCGGTTGGTGCCATTATGGTTAGTTTGCTTTGCAGAAAAACAGTTTGGATAAAAACCAGTTGTAATAACAATAATATCAAAGTTTTGTAAATACAGCATTTTATTAATCTAAAAAAATGGTGGTTGGTGGGTGAGGGGCTGAGATAGTTATATCAGCAGACCGTATCATTCTGGTTAAAAGAACAGATGCAACAAATTTTAGATGACTGTTAGCAACAGGCAGAGTATTATCATCAGCTTTACCATCCCTTATTTGTTATATTTTTTTGTTATTATCTTTTGTCGTCATTTTTTCATCATCATCATTGCCACCCATGTCCTTTATTGTTTGATTTCATTTTTTTTTGTTTGCTTTGATATTGGCTTGTTTATTATTGTTGTCATTTCTTCATTATTATTTCTGTCTCATAATCGTTTCATTGTTAGCTTGCTTATTTTATAAAAATATTCATGATAATAAGTATTATTTTCATCACCACCACCACCACCAATGCTTCTGCTGCTACCGCCTCCACCTTCTACTGTTAACATTATCATTATTAATGTTCCAGGACTTTTTTTTTTAATTATTAAGAAAATGAAAACAAACAATTTTTTTCCTGTCTTTGTTTTCTTAGTCATAAAGAAGAATGTTATTCTGGCTCAGGGTGGGAAACTGAGAAATTCTTTAGCTTGGCACACTTACATGCGCACCCACACTTGCAAGTGATTAATTAGATAATGTACTTTTATCTTAAGATATGTGCTGACAGTAGACAAAGACGTAGAGTTATTGTAAAAACAAAAACAAGTAAAAAAAAAAAAAGAATCCTGGTTCTTATTTTTGATTCATTGCTAAAAGAGAAATTATGAAATGACAAGTATAATTGGCTGTCAGTCATTAGCATAAATAGCTCAAATGATAGTGCATTAGAATGAAGATCTAAAGGTCCTCAGTTCAATCATGGATTTCAGCATCAATCTTATAGTAGATAATGGAAACTGTTTTTTTTAGGATGAAGGTAGTTCATTAATCTCAAAGTGCTTATTGTGTTGATTGAATTTGTTTCAAGCAAGCAAATAATCAAGAAATAAACTTTATTACATAACTTGTTTATCATTTTTACAATTGAATTGGCTATATTTAACCATAAGTTCTTTGTGAAAAATTTCTTTTCTTACACTTCTTGCCTGTTGAACACTTCTGGTTTCTTCCTTTCTTCCAGCCAGCTTCAATTTTCAAAAATTTAAATACAATGTCAATCACTATCTAATGTCTTCTTGATTCCTCTTCTTTTATTGTTCTGAAACCTTAATAATCTTTTTCTTTTTCTTTCATGTTTAGTAAACCCTTGTGTCTTAGTAGTTTTATTGTCTTGCTTGGTGTGAAATGATTAAAAAAAAAGTATGTTGTTAAGACATGACTGCAAATTTAAGCAATTTTGCAATTGCATTAGTTATAGTTTCTACTTGACTAATCTCAGATTTTCATCAGTATAATTAGCTCTATTGTTTCATATAAGGAAGAATTCTGTTTTTTAAAACATTAAAATATTCAACGAGAGATTATTTCTTACCCACTTTTAAATCTATTTCATAAATGTGTCAGACTTGATTTTATTTTAAGCATGTTCCTATCTATCTATCTATCTATCTATCTATCTATCTATACATGTATATATATCAGGTCATCCCATAAGTTGTGTCCAAATTTTGAATAAAGAAAACAAGTGACCAAATGTTACATTTAATTACAGATTCAATCAAAAATGTATTTTCCCTGATTATCTATGACTTCCTTCCATCTATTAACAAGCTTACTAATTCCATTACTGTAAAATTCTTTTGGCTTTGATTCAAAGAACTCACAAATGTCAGTTTCACCCTCTTCCTGTGTTACAAAAGCTGTTTCTTCCAAATGATTCTGTAAGCTATAAAACAAATGGTAGTCTGAAGGAGCAAGATCGGGGGAATAAGGTGGATGAGGAATTTTTCTTCTATCTTTTGTGACGTGATTCTTGCTGTGTGGGGTCGTGCATTGTCCTGATGAAACATCACCTCTTTTCGATTCACTAGAGCAGGTCTTTTTTTCCTCAAAGCCTGGTTCAAATGCTCTAATTGCTGACAGTATATTTGAGCATTAATTGTTGCATTAAGTGGTAAGAATTCAAAGTGGATTATTCTTTGGCGATCCCACCAGATTGAAAGAAGAACCTTTTGCCCATGAAGTTCCCCTCTCGGCTGTGGCTGGGGTCCTTCCCCTTTACCAAGCCTCTGTCTATGATGCTTAACATTTCAATAAAAGATCCATTTTTCGTCGCCAGTCACAAGTCTATCCAAAAAAGGTGAAACAATTTGGTGAGAATGGAGAGAAGAGCAGATGTCAACTCGGGATTTGAGGTTGTTTTCAGACAATTCATGAGGCACCCATTTTCCAAGTTTAGGAACTTTTCCAAATTGTTGAAGATGACGATGAACAGTTGTATAGTTTGAACTGAGAACCACTGCCAATTCCTCAACTGATAAAGCAGGATTTTCTTCAAGGGCTGCTTCAAGAAGCTTTTCATCAAACTCAACTGGACGTCTGGTTTGATCTTCATCTTCAAGGGGGAAATCTGCACCTCTGAATTTTGCAAACCATCTTCTGCAAGTTCTTTCATTCACACATTCCTCTCCATAAACTGAGTGAATGTTTCTAGCCGCTTCGGCTGCTGAGTTTCATTTCTTGAATTTATAAAGCATTATGTGCCTCAAATGATTCTTGGGTACTTCCATGTTAGCAGGGTTTTAATCAAACAAAATTTAATTCTATTGTTCTCTGAAATAAAATTTGATCAGTTTAAATGCATCTAAACATGAAAATAATGTTCAGCTCCATTAGACATTATAAAATACTCTTTAAATTTCGTTCATTTTAACAAAAAGTTAAAATTTGGACAGATCTTATGGGATGACCTGATATATGTTTATATATATATATATATATATATATATATATATATATATATATTATTCTTCATATTTTTTCTACATGTGTTTCCGGTCTCATGACCTTCTTCAACCAAATTAAAGGAATCAATTTTCTTTATTTTCTTATAATATTTCATTGTTCATTATGACCAAAAAATCATTTGTGGTTCCTATCTGTTTTAAAATATACATTTGTCTCTCATTGAAACAATTATAACATTTTCCCTATATATATATATATATATATATATATATATATATATATATATATGTGTGTGTGTGTGTATGTATATGTGTGTGTGTGTGTGTGTCTGTATATATATGTGTATATATATATATTTATGTGTATATATATGTATATATGTGTATATATTTATAGATGTATATATATGTATATATATATATATATATATGTATGTGTATATATATATATATATATGTATGTATGTATGTATGTGTATGTGTGCATGTCTGTGTGCGTATATTATCCTTGATCTTAAGGACCTCAAATCTGTTGTTGGCTGTGTGTAGTTGGCTTGTAAACTTTAATGCCTCCAAAACAAAACTCTTCTTTACCCACTACAGAGAACCCTCTCTACCTCCCATCGGAATGGCTGATGCCCAACTCCACGAGAGCACCTTGTTACGCCTGCTTGGTCACATGCTCTCCACTGGCATGAGGTGGAATATGTGCATTGAATCAACAGCTTCATCTACTGCAAGGAAAGTTGGTCCTCTATGTTAAGTCAGAAAGTTTTCTCATCTGAGTCCATCCTTTAAATCTATAAATCAACCATCCATCCTTGCATGAAATATTGCTGTCATATATGGACTAGTGCCCCAGCTGTGTCTCGAGGTTCTTGACAAAATCAAGAGACAAATATGAAATGTGATAAGTCCTGATTTGGCATCTCGTCTTTCCTACAGATGTGCCATGGCGTCCCTCTGTCTCTTCTACAAGTATTTTCACGGCAATTGTTCCGGTGAGCTATTTTTGCTGGTTCCCAGACTGCATGAATTTAAGCAAGATATTAGGCTGTCACCTTTCACTGTCAAAATGGTTAAATGTAACCATCTTTTCTACTCAAAAGAGCTTCTTCTGTGGAACTTCCTTCATATTACTTACATTCACAATGACTATATTCTTCAAACATTCAAGTGTAATGTCAATTGATTTGGCATTAGTCCAAGACTCTACCTCTAAGCTATTGATGTCTGGCAGGGAACACACAAACACACACACACACACACACACACACACACACACACACACATATATATATATATATATATATATATATATATATATATATATATATATATATATATGTATATATATATATATATATATATGTATATATATATATATATATATATATATATATATATATATATATATATATACATACACATGTATAAGATGTATATATGTGGATATGTTTATATATACAACTTAGCTACAATAAATACATAAGCACCAAAATATTGCTTGATCTTTGATGCGTAGTCTGAAATTTAAAAAAAAAAATTATCACCATATTTTTAATTATTTCACCCCAAACAATCCCAAAAGATGCATGGAGGTTACTGAGTGTGAGAGACTATGAGAAAAAGAAAACATTAAGGAGAGAGAACAATAAAAGGACAGGAATTAAGAAAACAGAAGAAAATAATTGACATTGTATTTAGATTTTTGAAGTTTATTGGAAAGCAAGAATCCGGAATAGATTTCCACTGGAAACTTTATTCCGGTGTGAGAGAGTGTGAGATAGGAAACTGTTAGCATAGAACTTATGGTCACATCTAACCATTTCAATTGTAAAATGATGAAACCTTGCTGCCAGTCCTGTGCTTAAATTCCTAAACTCTCATCATTAGGAACTCTATCACATTCAGTTTAGTAACATCAGCAATCAATCGCAAAAATAGTTCTGAACTGTTATGTAATAAGTCCTCTTATATGAATGCTGGACAATTTCCTCACAGATGAAGAAGACACTTTAAGCAACAGAAATGTGGTTTTATGGAATGATGCTGAAAATACCATGGACCAAACATGTGAGCAATGACAAAGTTTTGTTGAAACTGGAAACAAAAAGGACACGTATATTTAATGTTAGAAATCAGTAGTTGAAATTTGGGGGGGGGGGCATTTAATGAGGAATGAGGTCTTTGAAAATTTGATACTAACAGGACATATTGCAAGCAAGAGTGATAGTGGAAAACAATGCACAACCTACCTAGTGAGCTTGAGTAAATGGATGATGGAACAAGGTTTAGGAGAGATAACAAAAAGATAAAATTTATTAAGAGTTACAAAGGACAGAAAATTGTGGAGAGCCATCATTGCCAATGTACTGAAGCAACATAAGCACATAGAATGAAGAAGATTTTGCTTCTAAGTAAATCGTCCTAACAATATTAATGAAAATTAAACAACTTTTTTCCCCTTTGATCAGTGATTCTTCCAGGTGTTAAAATATAAAATGAAAAAATTTGTAGCCAATCAAATATCAGGATAGTTTTTCACAGCAAACTTATACAATCTCCTTAACAAAGGTTAAATGTTACCTAAATTTGTCTATAATATGCATACAGTCATGTTAGGGAACCTAATCATATAAATAAACTGGCTCTGGAAAATTAGACTTGAATATTCAAAAGCCATAATCTGAGATGATATTGTGAAGTGGGGTTAAAATAAGAGATAAGGAATCTTGTCAGAAAATGGAATGTACAGAGAACTGTGTATGTAAATATGACAAAAGGCAGCATTAACAAAGCCAGTGTATGTTGTTGTTTATTCAGTAAACCATTTTAAAGACTGTCTACAGAGGAAAAAAAAAATTAGCATGTATTGATCACAATTCATGTAGCCCAATTTTTTTTCGAGACTAACTTGTAAATCTCCATTGTCTGCAGATAATTCTGACATTCAGACTGAGAATTGTCAATAATATGAATTACCACAAGTAGTGAATTAAATATTTGAGCAAGGCAGGAGAATGCATTGACTAAAATGCGGTGATAAAAACCAACAAGAATTAAGAGTATTAGTCCAGACAAATGGAAAAATAGCAAACTTTTCATTTCATTCTGTCTATGATTCATATCCAAATACTCTGCCTAGTATGAATTAACAGTTTTTTTTTTAAATCTCTTGAAATCTTTTAATATTTTTCTTTCTAAATCAAAGTTAACTGATTCAAGTTATGAACATAAAAAACACATTTTTATAATCATTAAATGACTTATTCATTCCAAAAATAAACATGTATGAAACTGTTTTTTATGCAATGTTCTTATCATTTTGTGTTCTCCCTTGGTTGGGATTCAGCTACAAGAATGGAACCCTCCCTTCTTTGACTGTCAGTAGTTTATTTTTTATTTAACCCACATGAATAAGGCTTGAGGCCTTTGGCTTTTCTTTTAGTGGCCTTGTCTAACACTCTGCACAAGATGATGCTACACAAAGCTGGATCTTCTGATCTTACTAACATTTTAAACAAATTTTATTTATTATTAAAATTCTGCCCCCTTGTGAATGGCAAGTTTGTGATCTGGCTACTGTATATGAATTATTTGTTCATTTAATTTTTTTTTATAGATTGGCTCTGACCGGAGTGAAAATTTAGTCCAGATTTGCAGGGAGAGGAACTTCCAGGCTTTTGTTGGTGATATTCTGGCCATTCCTCTTCGGCCCAACACCTTTGATGCTTCTATTTGTATTGCGGTCATTCATCATCTCTCCACAAAGGTAAGTTCCTATCAATATAAGTTTGTGAAATGGCTGGAAACGATGCCTCTTCTTTTTCTATGGTATACTGTCATCACTGTTTATTACTTAAGAACCTATATATTTGTAAGCCTATGAAACACCTGACACTAAAGCTGTCCCAACCTTTTGTGGTTAGTTTTCTATTCATGATATTGTTGTATTAAATACTGTGTAATATTTTAAAACATTTTTTTCATGTTATTTTATAGGTTAGAAAATACAGTAATCAGTTTTTGATGCCTTTAATACTTGTGTGTTATAAGACTTACAGTCATGTTGAAACACTGGTTGCTGTATGATCACTGAAGTTAAGCTATATTGAGCCTAGTCAGTACCTAGATAGGTGACCACTTGGAAATACCAGGTGCTGTAAGCTTGGATGTGTGGGTGATGTAATGGATAATGGTTCAGAATTTTTAATCGGCAAGCCAAGTTCTAATTCCTGTTGGGTTCGTTATATTCATTTATGTATAAATACCCTTGGGAAAGGGTATGAATCCACTTCTTCTCCCCCAGCTATGACTTAATTAGTAGAACTTGTATTACTAAACCATTAGTATATCAAAAAAAAAATTCTTACAAATCTAAAAATATTTTTTAGCTTTAAATAACCTGCAAAATGTTAGTAAGCCATAGAAAACGAATCAATCAAACAATCAAGTGTTATAAGGTAAAATTTAATGGATTATGTCAGGATTTTTTATGTGACCTAATCTGTAAAATATTGCTCGTGTGATTGGTGAGTTGGATTGGATTAAGCTTTGGTTTGCTTGTCAGATTTTAACTTCAGTTTTTTTTTTAAAAGACATATAACCAATTTGTATTCTAGCCAAAAGAAACAAGCTAGTAAAACTGTGTATGGATTTTAATAAGGCTGGAACACAAATACTAAGAATCAAAATTGTTTGCCTTATCATATTTGTAGCTTTAGACACCATGGATTTTACAAGGCCATGAATGAACTGGTAAAAGAACACTTGATGTTTTGAAAGATTTTATAAACTCTAGATTCAGATTTATAGAGTAGAACTCAAACCAGCACTGTAACTAGTTAAAAAAGGTCAATATCTTTAAGTAAGTTCTTTTTCTATTGTTACATATTTTGCACATCTCTCTCAAATGTAGATATGAAAGTATTTCTATTTGTAAATGTAAGATGATAAATATGATCAAATCAACATTTTTTATGCTCAGCACTCTGTAGATTTACTTGTACAGGTTTAGATCACACATCAATAGACTGAACAAAATCTCAATTTGGTTGGTTAATTTCTTGACTGTTTGGCCCTGACATTCTTTGGTGGATGTCATTTGAGCACCATATTTGCCTGGGCTGTCAAGATCTGACATTCCCCAACTGGTGCATACCATTAGGGTGCCATGGTGGTCTGAATTGCGAGCATCTGACATTCCCTGATTGGTGGATGCTGTTGGGTGCCATGCTGGTCTGGATTGACAGGAGCTGACATCTTGTTCTTTGTGAGATTATGAATTAGACTAGAGAATCACAAGAAATTTGGTTGGCTGGTTCATGCTGCAACTTTGAGGACATTGCTGAGGTGTTATGATTAACTGAACTGTTTGGGGTTTTTTTTTTTTTGTAGCATTTCAGTAGACAATTTTTCACACCAGAATCTATCTTATACATTTATAAGCCTACCATTTGTCCATGCATTGAATATTTCTGTTGATTCTGTTATATATTTAGAAATTCATGATAAAATACAAAGAAGAATCTGTAATGGTATTGGTCCTGACCTGGAATCTCATCTTCAGTAACATTCCCACCACCATAATGGTATCTTTTCTATAAATATTTTCATGACAGTTGTCTCTATGGTACCTAGATTTTACAAATTTAAATGCAGTACAAGATTGGCAGCTATATATCATCATTTTACAGTTGAATAAGTTCTATGCTAACAGTTTCTTCTCTCAATTTTGATCTTCAAAAATTTAAATGCAATATAAATCATTATCTTCTGTCTTTAATTCCTGTTATCTCTTTTTAATAATGTTTTATTCACATATTCTCTCTCATTCAGTAACCCCCTTGCATCTTAGTGGCTTTATTACCCTGTGTGAAATGATTTAAAAAAATGCATGGTAATTTGGCAGTGTTCATCTTCTAAGATGGCAAACAGTTACATTGCAGGAAGAATTCCAAACCTGACAAAAATTAAACAGTGTGTAATTCTTCATAATGAACCAAACTGTCTTCAGTAATCAATCATATCTTCTTTATCTGAATTGATCTTCAGTATTGATCACTGATGGTTTACTGAATGCTTTTGTACTTAGAGGCCAAAACCAAATAGTGGACATTATTTGTATTTAGTTTAAGATCTCAATTGATAGGAAATAGAAGGAAGATTATGTTATGCTAGCCAATCTTTCAAGTTAGTAGTACATTCTTGTCTTAAAAAAAAAGATCACTATTCAAGGTCTTGACTCTAAAGTGTCTTGAAATACTGATCACTAGCACTAGTAGGAAATTTGTAATTAAGACATAAGGCAACCTCCAAAGTGGTGGATATTAGAAATATTTTGAAATTTCTGGGAAACATAATGAGGAAAAAAGGCCTGGAGAAATTAATACTCAGAGAACATACTGGAGTTAGTAAAATCAGAGAGAAACAACAAGTAATCTACTTAACAAATTTCAGTGAATGCATAGTAAAAGGATACAGAGGAATAGTAAAGAAGCAAAAGTTATTTAAAACAATGAAAGACAGAAAGCTGTGAAGAGCTATGATCACCCACATCCTGAAAGAAGAATGATGGGACTTCTAAGGTGATACAAAACTACAATAATGTTGCTTTTATTTTACTTTAAAAAAAATTTATTTGAAAGATTTTGTTCTTGTACTTTCTTTTATTTATTTATTTTTTAGAAACGTCGACTGAATGCTGTTCAAGAACTCTTGAGAATAGTGCGTCCAGGTGGGAAAGTTTTGATCCAGGTTTGGGCAATGGAACAAGAGAAAAATAAGCAGCAGTCAAAGTACCTGAAGAAAAATCTTTGTGCGAGTAATCACATTTGGAAAAATTCAGAAACAAATGGCAGTACATCATTGAACACACAAGTAAAAGACAAAGATATATCAGAATTATCTGACATCATGAAACAAACAGAAATATCGGCACCATTGGCAGGGAATCCATTATCAAGTGGAACTATAAATGGACCTTTCTCTAAATGTCTTGAGGTAACCAGTGATTGTACAAGTAACAATCATGAGGTTATTAATCCTCCAAGACTTGCTGTGCATGTCAATCGAACAACTTTTAAGCAGCAGGATCTACTTGTTCCCTGGACAAAGAAGAAGAAAAGGATACAAGCTAAGGATGAAGAATCAGCTGTTCTACATCGCTTTTATCATGTCTTCCAAGAGGGTGAACTCGAAGAACTTTGTGCTACTCTCAGCTGTGCTGATATTTCACACTCTTACTATGATGAGGGCAATTGGTGTGTTGTCCTCACTAAAAAAGAACAGGAATGATTAAAATGTTTATTGTAAAAAGGACAGTTTTATAATGTTTTCAAATGAACAATAATTGAAATTATCTCCCCTGCTCTCTCTCTCTCTCTCTCTCTATATATATATATATATACACACACACATACACACACACATATATATATAAATTAAAACACATATAATATAGATTTTATAAGAATAATAAATTTGTATACACACATTATATACACACACACACACACATATATGTATAAGAGGAGGTACTGAAAATTTCTTGGCCCAATCAATAAACCCTTCCAAAAAGAAATCTGGTGTTTGGTCAGATATAGAGAAATATAATGGCTGAGAACTTTTTCGGCATCCTTTGTGTGTGCGTGTGTGTATATATATGAGACATGATGGAGTAATGGTTAGCAGCTTAGATTGAGTGATCGGAGAGCCAAGTTTGAATTGCAGTCAAATCCATTACATTCACAGGTGTTAATACCCTTGGGAAAGGTATGAATCCTCTTCTTCTCCCTCCAGCTATGGGTAAATAGCAGGATAGATTGGGTTCTATAGCCTTGAATGGCAACTGGTCTAAGAGAAGGACAACTCTGAATTCAAAACTTGCGGAGGATCGTTTGGGGACATTATGGCACGTATTGCAACAGGTCTTTGTGTTCAGCCATTCAAAAAGTGTGGATGGTTCTGCACAAAACCTTCACTACTATAATCAAATCTCATCTGCTGGTGTTGGGCTGTTGGTTCCTAGGAACTGATTCTCATATGTTCAAATTCAACAGGAGAGTCAATTATATATATATATATATATATATATATATATATACATAAAGATAACAATATATATTTTTATATATCAAGAACAGTATTGGGGAAATTGTATGACAAAATGGAAAAAGTTTACTTTTGATGCTTTTCATCCTTCAGGACTTCATTTGTTATGTTGGTAGGACTACACATGAACTCAGTATAGGGGTTCTGGGAAATTTAAAATTTTTTTTTTTTTTTATAGACGAATTCATTTTGAGTCTTTTTCTTACCATCGCTTTTGTAAGTAGTTATTCCACACTGTGCAATTAGAATATCTGCCAGGAATGGTAAAATGTTGTAAGAGCCAGGGCATAAATTTAGTGTAGATGACCTGTGTTATTTTTATGACAATTATTAATGACAATGGGGTAAACTCCTACTTCAGGATTTAGCCTATTGTTTTCTTTAGTATTGACTCGGTCTTTTATTGTTTAAAATGTAATAGTAACAACTTTTATGTTGATTTTAGATAGATTCTTTTTGATTGTAGATGTGATAGAATTAGTAGATAATGTATCTTTTTGATTCATTGGGTTTCTCAAGAGGGAGCGTTTTTTTTGTTTGGGAATATTTTATGGGCCTTTTGTTTTGCATTGAATATAAAATAATTAGGATACTGGAGAAGTTTGAAAGTGTTTTCAATGTCTTTCTCTTCTTTGTGTAAATAATCTGAGCTGCATATTCTTAGTGCTCTTAGGCAGAATCCAATAATTATGCTTAATTTTATTTTGTTGTTATGATGGGAATAGAAATTTATTAGGTTGTTTTTGTTGGTTGAAAAGGAAAGACTCTAAATGAATTCAGCTAGGTAAAAAAAAAAAAAAAAAATCAAAAATTCCCACCACCTGTCATGCACATGTGTAGTCCTGAAGATGAAACATTTCACAAGTAAACCTTTTCCACCTTATCATATATATATATATATATATATATATATATATATATATATATATATAATGGAATTATATAAAAATTTATATGTATCTGTGTACATATATCCATATACATTTATGTGTATATATATATGTGTGTGTGTGCATGAAATTATATGCAATTATATCAAAGAAGTATCTAAAGATATAAAGTATTGCACATATATATATATATATATATATATATATATATATATATATATATATATACACTACACTGACGCACACTCTATCATTTCACAAATTGTGTCAGTGTAAAATAATATTTTAAAAGTGTTCCTCTATTTGAAGGAATTGGATACTTTATAGGGATTTTTTATGGTTAGTTTTTAATTACAGTCTCATCAAATGCAGAAATGGAAGAAAATGCCTTTATACATTTGAGTGTTTTATCTATTCTTATTCACTGCCCAATATTCACCCCCAATAAAGTCAATTGATTGTTAATAATTCTTTAATATATTTACAAGATAATAAAAGTTGAAAAAATTTGTAAACTTCTTATATGTGCCAGATATTTACTCAGTCTAGATTGGCACAAGGCCAAATTACTGTTGAGGAAGATAAAGATGAGCCAGTCTACCAAGTGGAGAAAGACCTACTTACTTTGAAAATCAATATTCACAATCCTTGCTTTTTACTTGGATTTGAATACCAACTATCAGTGAGAAATACCTAACTACCTCGGTCTCCAAGCAGGCCAATTCATACCATTTACATTCCTCAAGTGATTTGGTTTCTGTTATTTGCTACAATTCTTTGTTATTCTGTTGCTGCAATCCAAAAGGTTCAAAGTAGAATGGTCCTCACAAAAACCTACAGGCTTCATTTGCTCAAAGCCTTTTTTAATCATTGACCTGAGCAGTTGTATACAGCTGACAGTTTATATATTTCTGAATGTGTTTGGTGCCATGCATGGGATCTATATGAAAGTCTCGATCTGATGAGGCTATTTGGAAACATGGCTAGTTTTTAGGTTAAAGTTTTGGTTTTGTAGCATGTTGTGGTGCTGGGAAAAACTATCCCTAGCTCACCCTATTCTATGTCCAATTTTCTTATCTCCTAATCAAAGATTAAAAATGTTTGTTATACAATTTGTCTAGTTTTGCAGAGACATTTGCAGTCATCAAATAATAATTGACAAATTACTGTAAAATGAAAAGAGGATTTTTCTTTAGTGTCTTTACACTTTATCTTTTTATACAGAGATAGGGCACCAAATATGGAATCAATTTTCTATATCTTTTCAATTTGGCATTAGACTGAGTTTTCTACTAATGTCAAGTGAATCAGTCAAAGAGTTTTCTACTAATGTCAAGTGAATCAGTCAATTTTGTATGCTCATAAATCCTGTCCAAATTTATCCATTCCATTTCAATATTTTAACCCTTTGTCCAAAATTATATATTATTGATATGGTAATTTCTTGAATATAACTTTTTATTATTATTTTTTGAAAATTTAAACTGCATTTTATCTGTTTAAATAACTATAATCTTTGAAATATCAATATTGCATTTGTAAATTTCTATCTGTATCCAAATATCATATCATATGTTTTGTAAATTTCTGTATGTTATCAAATATCATGTTACAATCACCTGTTATTTAATACTTTAATCACATGATAATTGTTTTTTTTTTCAAATATACTGCTGAATGGCTTTTTCTTGATATTTAATCTTCACAACATTGAACAGCTGAAAAAGTATGCAATGTTTAATAGATAATAATAATTATATACTCAAATCCACATTATTTAATATTACACTTTCTTGTGCATGTGTTTTTGATTGGAGGCAATGATAAAATGAAGGTATATTGCATAACTGTGATCTCACTATAAAATAATATATTCATTACCACTATTTGTTCTCATGTGTGCAGCCAAATAACTGCAGTAGGGATTTTAATAACAAGTCTTACTTTATTGCATGAATTATTTGAATCCATATCCTCATTTGTTTTTGTTTTATCATTAGGTTTTTCTCATCAAGTGTGGTAATTTTTGGGTTTGAAGGAAAATTTTGAGGTTTGCCTTCACTCTTAAGAATTTCAAGTGTAACATGAATTTTTATTGCTAGGATTTGTGACTAATTCTTAATTGAAGTAGTTGTTAAAAATAATAAAAATACAAATTGTGCATAAGGAATTCTGTTAGAAGCCACTTGAAGATGACTAAGGTTGCCTGATTGAGCTATAATTATAAAATTTGGTTACTTTTTCAAATTAAACTTTGAAATGTCTTTCTTCTAATAAGAAACTCGACCCAGTTTATTTTAAAAGTAGGCCCAAAGGTAGGGAAATTCAAAATTTTGTAGTGATGGGCTTTCAAATGTCTGTCAGCCTTGACCAGATACAACAATACAGACTTTGCTGGAAAGAACTGCTCCTGGAACAAAGTGATCAAAACAATAAAGATGAGGATACCTGCTTGAATAATTTATAAAATAATGACAATAATTCATCTCAGAAATTTAGAAGACTTATTTTGTCTAAGTAATTCACATTAAAAATAAAATATTTTGTTTTTATTCTTCTTAGATTTTGACTAATTTTTCTTTTCATTTCATTCCTGTTTGTATTTTTTTAATGAAATACAAAACCCAAGAGCCACTCAAGGTAGAGGATTACTAAATGAGGATATTGTATAGATATAGGAGGGGGAAGCATCCTTTTGGCAAGAAGCAGTTTGAATAGAACTTCTTCCTTACCAAAGAGAATGAGTTCTTAGCTGTAGATATCTCACTTGGTGGGCCTAGGGAATGCAGCTTGTCGGAAAATTTTCTGTGGAAATAGTGATCTGTGGGAGAGGTGTTATAGGATGTAAAATAAGTTATTGCTTACACGGCCTTGTAAATGCTTTCTAATTTTGTTAAAGCTGGGAAGAAAGGATTATAATAGTTCTAAGTTGTCCAAGTTTCTTAAATGAAACATTTTGTTGAATATTTGGGGTGAATGGCTAGCTCAATACTGCTGATGCAAAAGTATGAAAGGGGTGAGGGACAAGTTTATTAACCTTATTAGAGTCTGAGGAAAATATTGGTCACAAAAATAGTTTCTCGTGGTCTGCAGAAAGATTGTCCGCAAACTGTATGTGACCTATGGGCTGTGTATTCATGATGCCTCTCTTGTCATTAATTTTTTTTTATCCATATATGCTTAATAAAATGGAAAAATGAGAGAAATATTGTTTGTGGTGTATATTCATGAAGATAATATTTTGGTTAAAATACTAAATTACAATTTGTAGGTGTGTAGCTAGGTTTAACCGCATGGATTTCTGACAGTTGATGCTATATTTTTTAAGAGTCTTACAATATAGTTATGGACAAATCTATTAATAGATAGATAATATTAATATATGCAATTATTTAACTTGTGGCTTGCAGTAAATTTTATATATTTGTTAGGTAAATAAAATATGTGCGTATTAAAAAGAAATTAAGTTGTACTTGACAAGATTTATGAATTACATTATTTACAATGTTAATGAATCAATAATTTTCAAATGTTTATTTTTTTTGTCAAAAGGTGGGTTGAGTCATTATTACTCATTCTGGTTAAAATTTAATCTTTTTTTTCTTTTTCTGATCATAACTTGTCATTTGCTTCCTTCCATATGTCCTCAAAGACTTCATTTTGACAAATTAGTACATTTTATTTCATGATACATTTTAGATATGACTGTCACTGTTAAATTGTTTGTATTTATTGTATTTATTTGTGTACAATATGATAAGTTTTACAACAGCTCCAAAAATCAAAAGTCCATTTTACATTATATATATATCTGCAATATTTTAGAAATTTTGTTTGCTTTTATCAAAAATATAACCACTTCCCCATGCATATGGCTAGCCAATATTTTTTTTTTCATGACAGAAAGCCTTATCTTTCCTCCTTTTTAGAAAACCACCAAATATCCAAGTTTGGGTTCATATTGGCTTAAAAAAATCATCTTATCAGTAAGATGATATATCAAGAGAAAATTGATCAATTCTTCCATGTATAGTAAAGTGGATATGAAAATATGCTTCTTAAATATAAAAATTATAAGTCGTATTGTACATGAATAAATACATTTTTCAGTGTGTTGTATGATATAAATAACTATTGAAGTATATGTCATTTATACATTAAAATCCAGTTGTAAAGTATTTATGTATGTGTCTCTGTATGTATGTCTGTTATATATCTACAAAGACAATATTAATAAAAGAGACAATAACAGAAAACCTTTATGTTGGCATGTTTCATTCCTTGAGGAATGTTAGGGAAAGGAAGGGAAACTATGGAAGTCGCTAAGTGATGTAAATTTTTGGCATGTTGTTAAACAACATTAATTCATATTTGTTTAACAGCATGTCAAAACACTTTAATTCTCTTTCATTTAACGTGTCCTGCATAATTTTTAATTCCTTAATATTGAGAAATTTTGAATATTTTAGCATATGCTCTAATTCAAATTTGAATTCCTAACATTTTCTCAGCATTACTTTTTCCTGTGCATATAAATACAGGTTCCCAAATAAAATTTCTACATTTGCCTTGATAAAGTTCCTCAAAGAACAAAACACATTAGCAAAAAAGGTTTTCCTCTTGTCATTTATTATATATATATATATATGTGTGTGTGTGTGTGTGTGTGCACATGTACATGTACTTATCTACATAAAAACAAAAACCATCCAGGCATTTTTAATACATAAAGGATGAAAGCAACACTGAAAAACGTTCATGTATGTAATTGATATTCTTTTAAGAGTTGTGGATGATGTTAGTAATATTTTAATGTTTATTCATTTCATCTTCAATGTCCTAAAGATGGAGGTGAATAAATATAAAAAAAATCTAATATATATATATATATATATATATATATATATGTTTTTGTTTTTCTTGAATCTTTATATCTGTGATGTGATTGTTAAAAGAATCCCTCCTGCTATGAAATGCACAAAGAAACTCCTGGACATCTGTGCTGTGACTGCATGTTGAGTTTGAAATATAAATTGACCGTTTGTAAAACTTTCAGCATGGTAATAAATTTTTGAAAGCAAATTATTTGTCTTTATGCTGTGATTCAGTGGTGCTTATTTTTAAATTCCCCTCACCACAATCTATTAATTCTTCTAGTGTATAAATAACACAAAAAAATTAATGTGTGGCTCAATTTCAAAAGTTCAGTGAGTGCTGGTAGGGCTATTGAGAAGAGGAGCCAAGATGAAAACTGCATTTACTGTAATCAAAAGAGAAAGAAATATCTGGTTTACTTATAGTGGGCAAGTATTCTCCATTTCTCATTTATGACTTTTGTGTGTTTAAGTATATAGTAATATAAGTAATATATGTAATGATTAGCAATATAATCTCTCAAGTCATTGTGATTTCATTCCACATTATTTTTTTAGAATGCTATATTTCTTCAAGGCATAGGTGATCATGATTCTCAACAGATTTCTTTCTTTTTTTTTTTATTAAATGTATTTACTAATAATAAATGGGAAAAACTCACTACAATTCAAGGACTTCCAGTATTTTAAAAAGAATTTCAAATTTTTTGTGTGTATAAATGTGCCAATTTTTGTAAAGATGGCTGTCCATACACAATATCAGAAAATAAAAAAGTTAACTATAATAAATTTAAAATTTATTGATAATTTTCTAACATTTTCTCAACAACTGTTTTCATAGAGAAGACTATAAACTTAAAGTCCCTACAATTCAATAAAATATTAGATTGCTTTGAATTTTTCTTAAATTTTAAAGATTACTGAGTAGTTAAAAAAAATGAAAAAGGTGTTCACATTGTATTTATCTAATTATTACAGTTATATACCCTTTACTTAAATTTCCCAAACATCTGGCTGTCGATAGATCTAACACCCCATAAAAACACTGATGGGAAATATAGTAGTTGTCTCCCATTGCCATATTTAATTTGTAGCTGGGAATTGTTCTTTATAACTGCTACTAAATAACTACATCTGTATTATATATATAATTAATACAAATAAAATTTGTCACTTAGCTGACTGATGTTATATTCAGTACCTCGACTCCAGAGTTTCGTAGACAAACTTTTCCGCAATTGTTCAGTTCACTCTTCAGGAGGTTTCAGTAATTGACTGCCGATTATCTCATTTTTCATTATCTTTATACTAAGTTTGAAACAGTATTAATAATGGTGTGTCTCAGCTACACCTCAACAATTTTACTAGACCCCCTCTTAAAAGTGCTCACTGCGGTCTAATATAAATCACAGATCAACATAACTTCAATGAATTATGAGAAATAAAAACGATTTAAAAACTCACAAACTAGCTACTCCAGTTTCGGTGTGTTTCGAATCCTCAGGCTGCTTGTGAAAAAGAGATTTATATGGTACCTTCGTTTTGGAAAACCTTCAATATACATTTTATGCTGAATTACTGCCTTCAAATATCGCTTTAATTGGATGACATATTTGTATTCTAACAAAATGAGGTAGTATGATGACTAATCAACATACTAAACACGATGGATCATTTTAGTGTGCTATATATATATATATATATATATATATATATATATATATATATATATAATTAATACAAATAAAATTTATCTCTTAGCTGATTGATGTTATATTCAGCACCTCAACTCCGGAGTTTTACAGACGAACCTTTTTTTTCTAATTGTTCAGTCCACTCGTCATGAGTTTTCAGTAATTGACTGATGTTTTCTCATTTTTCGACATCTTTATACTAAGTTTTGTGTAATTAAATTGTGCCTTAGTTGGGAGCTCTTCTTATTGGTGTTAGGTTGATTTTTTTCCCTTTCGTGTGTTTTTGTTCGTGTGTATGTATCAAATGTGGTTATTTCTCTTGTTCATAATTTTATAAAGATATATAGATAGATAGTGTTATATAACATACCTATGAACACTAATGGGTATGTCCCAATCCACATAAATACGTTGGACACTATTGTAAAGGAGGTGGGGGATAATATGCTGCCTAAGTAGTTCACAAATAGCAGTGGTTTACCTACTTCACGCCGCTGGCGAGTATTATATTTTGTTGATGTTATAAAGATTACCATTTCATTTCCAACATCCGTTTTGGTTATTCCTCATTCAGTAACTTTTTCTAGGTTACAACAGATAGATAAATGTGGACATAGGAAGTAAGACTGCATAGTGACTGTCAGTTTCACACCTCATTATGATCTTCAGACCAAGTCTGAATATAGATTTGGTTTGAAGATCACAACGAAGTGTGAAACTGACAGTCACCATGCAGTGTTGATTTCTATGTTCGCAATGTCTATATTTCTAATTTTTTTAATTTCCAATATTGAAAACTATTTTCCTATAAATATAGCAAATTTTAAACATTGATCAATAACCAATTATTTAAGACCCTTTAGTGGGTGTTATATTTGCCTAAAGAAGAATAAAGAACTAACCACATAAAATATGATGAAAACAACAGAGAATAACATCTCTGAAAAGTTATTGAGTAATTTGGGATTAATAATTTACTGAAACTGATTTGGTGATCTGCCTAAATTATTGTTTGAAGTTCATGTTTATACAATTTTATTTTGTATGTCTACAACGTTATTCGAAATATTTTTAGTTTAAAGCAATTCTGTATTGAATAAACTAATAAATTAAATCATAAGTTTAATCTCTTTCCAGAACTTGGTTGATTAGAAATGTTATTTGTTTAAAATTATCAAACACAATTATAGGATTTACAATAGAATTGAGTAGACGAATGTAATGGTTGCTCCTATTACCTGGGCAAATATAGTAGTGATGGGGGAGTGGTTTACTTAAATGATTACACGTTTCTTTCCTCATCCAACTATTGCGACATACTAATGACAAGACATCTCGTGATGAGAGGGCACAAGAATTTACCAAGGAAATTATCGTGAAGGAAACAAAAATATGCTTATTTGACTATTTCATTTTACCACATACCTTCGTTATTTACAATGTCAATCTGTATACAAATTTTTTGTTAAAAGTTTTTTTTATTAACATTTCAGATCGATATTTTGGTTTCGAGTACATACTAAAATATAATTTGCAATATCTTTTTCGGCTATCGTTTATATATATATATATGCACACACAGACACATTATGATTCATTATTTAAGGAAGCATACACATAAATACACATACACAAGTTCCTTTCTTTCGTTTTTGGATCTGATGAAGCCTAGAATGGCGAAACACGTAATCAAATCTATTTTTAATGAAACGTTTATCATTTGTCAAATTTCTTAAAAACTTTGTCGGGATTGTATATCCTATTTTAAACACCCGCGCGCGCACACACACACATATACATATATTACTTCAACCTTAATTTTAAGCTGATACCCGTATTTAAGTAGAGACTTTTGTTTATTTTAAACAATAATTATTTCGTCTACTGGTCTGCGTACTCGAGAAAAATATTAAAGAAAACGCCCCTCCCCCGGCAGGATTTGAACCTGCATCCGCCTTTGCTGGTGAAACCACCGTCTGATCTGTCATGTTTTGACCACTCGGCTACGAAGAGATTCACAATCAAACAAGGTTCTAGTTTTTTCGCTTTTTATAAGCTAATATCAAAGAGGTTTTTTTGTAAGTTGTTGGAACTGTTGTTGTCTACATATATGCATTGTACTTCTTTGGTACTTTTCTAGTTTGGTAAGGATTGAATTATGAAGTTGATTGAAAGATCGCAGAAGAGACTGGAGTAAAACAGTAAATATTAAATAAACTTAATGTGATAAATAAAATGTCTTTACTTCAATTTTTAGTTAATAAACCCCGCGTGCGCACACACACACACACACATTTATATATGATTAATACAAATAAAATTTGTCACTTAGCTGACTGATGTTATATTTAGTACCTCAACTCCAGAGTTTCATAGACAAACTTTTCCATAATTTTTCAGTCCACTCTTCAGGAGGTTTCAGTAATTGACTGCCGATTATCTCATTTTTCATTATCTTTATACTAAGTTTGAAACAGTATTAATAATGGTGTGTCTCAGCTACACCTCAACAATTTTACTAGACCCCCTCTCAAAAGTGCTCACTGCGGTCTAATATAAATCACAGATCAACATAACTTTAATGAATTATGAGAAATAAAAACGATTTAAAAACTCACAAACTAGCTACTCCAGTTTCGGTGTGTTTCGAATCCTCAGGCTGCTTGTGAAAAAGAGATTTATATGGTTTATTCGTTTTGGAAAACCTTCAATATACATTTTATGCCGAATTACTGCCTTCAAATATCGCTTTAATTAGAAGACATATTTGTATTCTAACAAAATGAGGTAGTGTGATGACTATCAACATGCTAAACACGATGGATTATTTTCCACCCTACAGTCCATTTCTCACAGTTGAAAAGCCTATTGCTATTCTATCGTTATTTCTATGGAAAATGTTCAGATGAGCCACATTCCTTTCTTTAACCAGCTCAGACCTTTAAAGCTAAGACCCGTCATGCTGCGTACATATGGTTCTCATTCTCCTTGTATTACACTGGTAAGAATTTCCATTTGGATAGTTTCTTCCAAAGAGCCACTGCTTTAAGGAACTGGCACCGAAAGGATGCTTCCCCGACCATTAATCTTAATATCTTCATAATGTGCAGTTCTTACGTCCATAAAACAAATTCATTGACCGTCTACCTTGAGTGGCTCTTGAGCTTGTGAATAATAGTATAAAAAATGAAATCGATGTACTGAATATTAGCGGATATCAATTAGATTCACTTTGTTTTGGGGAAAGTTACGAATCCATTTGTCCCCGCAGTCAGTCACATTGCCAGAATGTCAACAGGGAAGAGAGTGAGAACTTAGAGATAAACCACTCTCCTTTAACTACTTTACCTGTTCAGTCAGTAACAGTTAAAAGTTCTTACTCCCATAGTCACCCTTGACATGATCCCATCATAGTCTGTCGAAGAGAAAGTGCATAGTTGTTGTGTCAGTATCTTGACGCTTTTAGAAGTGCAATTTTTGCCTTCATTTATTAGAACACTGTTTATTGGCGTTGGTAGCTGACTTGCTCTAGATTCGGTAACTAGATGTGGTGTAGATGGACTAGCACTGGCACGAGTTCTTTTAGTTCCGGTTTAAAAAAAGAAGAAAAAGAAAGCAGCTTTACCAGACGAGCCACGATTTAACTCCAAAATGAAAATAGATTTGATATTGGATTTAAGAATGAATTCAGCGTATAGAAGCCCAAGTCAGACAGTTGAACGCCTGGCCGGATCCGAGGGAGTTGAGACAGATTGAGTTACATTTGCAACGATGCGTCTCGGTTAGAAAAAAAAAAAGTCAGCGCAGTTTGTGATGAATGCACATGGCAACTGTTTAAATTCTTCATATGCCTTTCTTTAGGAAAGATTCAATTTTTGTACATTAAAAAAAAAAAAAAAAAAAAGAAAGAAAAAAAAAAGAAAAATAGCGAAGAGGTCTCTTTGTATAATTTGATAACGTCCTTTAAATAGACAGCATTGAAAATGAGTTATTGAAAACGTACGTGACTTTTTTTTAAAAATGGGAAACGAATGACAAATGATCTTATTGGCGTGATGCGACTTTTCGACAGTTTTCTTGGGGTTTTATTTAAAAGAATGCAAGAGCAAATTAAGTATAGATTTTAGTAAGAATTATTTACTGTAAATTTGTTTTCAGTTACAAAAGATTTCGAATACAGCATACATTGACAATTATTGATTAAAGGCTAAAACAATTGTTTGTTAGTTAATGTAAATAGTTTTAGAAAACAGAAAGTAAAAATGTATGTCATTTACATTAGTAAGCCATGGTAAATTGTTAGGAAGCATATAGAAATTTGAAATACCAATGATTTTCGAAAAGCATTGTAAATTACCGATTTTAAAAAGAAAAAAAAAATGCTTGATAAATAAATTTAGGTACCACCAAAATAGTTATGTTTTTCCGGAATGAAAGCAAAAAATTTAAGAAATTTGTCAAAAATCAGGGAATTCTCCAGTGCAAACGAACTTTTCAATACTTATTCATTAATAAATTATATACTGAATATAGGTTATTTTATTAGAAGAAGGTGTGTTTTTGCCCCACTTTTCGATATAGTGTGTACTGTATAATTTGGGTGTGTTTTCGAAATTCTTTTTAGAATTATATAAAGAAAAATCACTGAATATGTTATTGCAGTCAAATTTCATGCAAGCAGTATCAAGTGTGAATATACTGAAACTTCATTCCGGTCCTTACTAAAAATAATTCAATTAAAACTCTAAAAAATAATTTTTTTGCGAGTTGATGATTGCATTTCTTTCAGATTGGACAGAACTACACTTAATAATTATTTTAAAAAACTTGTAATTTTTCAGTGCTGTTTTGAAATTCATCCCGTTGCTGTTTGTAACATATTTTTTATTTTATTAAATAAAGACAAATTGGAAGAATCGAAAAATTTGTAAAGAAAGCTTAATGCCATTTTCGAGTCTGAACCTTTTTTTTTAAAGTTTTTTTTTTCATTTTAACAACTGTTATTTTTTTTTTTTTATAGATGTTCAAAAAGGAAATAATTCTGAATTACCCCCTTTGATGGGATACTCTTCTATATCGGAAAAGTAATATGATATAGGATAAATCAATAACTTAGTATAATTATAAAAAGACCATATTTGGTGCAATTACATATTTTGACATCAAACATGTAAGAAAATAATAAAATAAAGGCAATGTATTAAACTTAAAAGTATCATTTAACTTTAAAAAAAAACTATTTCTAATGTAGCATAAAAAATAAAATTATTCATTTAACTAAGTTTCATAAAAGACTAAGAGTACAGAATAAAAATTATATTCTTAAACTATTGGTTATATAAGTTTAAAGATAATTTATTTTTAAACATCATAATAAATATTTAATTTGTACCCAAAGAAAACATTTGCTTAATTATTCTGAATGTAAGAAAAATTATTAAAATAACGAAATGGCTACTTAAAGTGTGAAAATCGATGAATTACGATGTATCGAAATTGCGGTGTATGTGTGTGTGTGTGTAAATAAATGCCCCCAAATATTTCTACAATGTTTTTAAAAAAAATAACCCATTCAGTATACAAATGAATAATTTAAGTACTACTGAAACGTCATTTAAATCTGATAATTCCGTGATTTTTCCAAAACTTTTAAAAACAGCGGGTAGCGTTTTTTTTTTGTTTTCATTTCGGAAAAAAAACACATACATTTTTATTTTTGGCGGTACCAACAAATCTTTACAATGAATGAAAGTTTTTACGAATTGCTTAATAAATTCTACAGATGATGTCATAGCTTATAGCCCGAAAAAAACAAAAAACGAAAACAAAAAACAAAAAAAAAAACGCTATTGTATTCAGAAGGAAAAGCAACAAAACATTCGGCGAACTTTCAGTTTTTTATGTCAACTTTGTTCTGAGTAAGAAAGAAATTAAAACTGAAAGAATAATAAAATAAGAAATAAAATAAAGAGAAATTATTGCAGTGTAGTTTTTTTTTTTTTTGTAATTAAATTAACTAGCCATCGGTAAAGAAAGCAGCAAGAAGCAGCAAGCTGTTTTGACGCGTATCAAATTGTGGTCACATTCTCAAAGAATATTTTCCGGATCAAATTCAGAATAATGTATCAAACATATTTTTATTGACATCGTATAGTATTTCAGATTGTTTTTAAACGAAAAGGAAAGCTTATGTAACTCTTAGTCTTAATAACTAAAAATATAGTCATTGGGGGGGGGGGGGGGGTAAAAACGTCAAGGGCAATAACTTCGAAATGCTTCAATGGAGTTATTGCACTTGAATTTGAACTACTTACGCAATTCTAGCGTCTGAAGGAAAAAAAAGGTAGACAGGAGATTAAAGAAAAGTAACAACAGATCATTTGTTAGAATATTCAATTCAGTTTTCGTAATCTGACAGGTATAAATAATCTCCAAATGATAAAATTCTTGGATCATAATGTTTATATTTTGAACACACAAGGAGTCAGTTATGTTCAATAATCCTTTATAAAATTTGAATAACTTGTAAAGGACATAATTTAAAGTAAGAGGGACAGAGAAAAGGAGCACATAACCTACCTAACGAGCTTGTGTAATTGGTTGGCAGAACAGGGATTAGGAAAGATAGCGAAAAGACAAAGTTTACTAAGGGCTACAAAAGAAAGAAAATTGTGGAGAGTCATCATCGCCCCCGTCCTGAAGGAACACGAAGAAGAATTTCTGCTTAATGTCATTTCAGTATTTTTTACTCTCTTCTCTCCCGATAACAGAAATATTCCTATTTTTTCTGTGACAACAAATCATTGCCAGGAATAATAATTTTTAATATTCAAAGCGTTTTTGTTATCTAGGTACCTCCGTGAAAACGATAAAAAATCAGCATACCGTGATGAAAAGATGCTTCAAACGTAATGAAAACATAGTTTTATCGTCAAAATCCTTATGTTAATATTAAGAGGAAGGATCAAAGTATTTTTGGATTAATTAAATTTTTTACTCCTTTTTAGAACACTCGAAATTTTGATTAAAAAAAATTGTTTTTTTTTCTTATGTCAGATATAACAAATTTGGTCTCATTTTTGCCGTGACAGACATTACTTTGGAAATTCAAATAATTGTCAAATTTTAATGAAATTTTCAGGACTTATTCACAAATAAATGAAATTATGTCTGATATATGTTTTATTAGAAAATCTTGGTAGAAATACTTTTTTTACATGTGTTTCAGCTCCTTATTTAATTTTATGAAAACTTGAGAAATTTATCGAGATAATTTTTAGTGATTATATTAATTAAAAGCAGAATTCCTTGAAGAATTTAAATCAACGAATGTTTTTGAGGTTTTCGGCATTGGTTTTATATATATATATATATATATATATATATATATATATATATATATATATATATAAAAGTGAACATTGAAGTCAACACTCAGAGGCGACAATGTTCACTTTTATATTTATATTTACATAGGCTCCATCTCTGATATTGAGCATTTTATCCCATAAATATAGCATTTTATTTATTCATTCATTTATTTTTTATCATAAATTTTGGTCAAACAGTCTCTTTTAAGTTGTTATTTAAGATAAGGGCTGGATGGATTCATGCTGCTCTAAATTCCCTTGGTCATTTTGATAGTTTTATTGGTTCCTGGAAAGGGGATATATCTGTGTTAAGTGTGTGTAATTTGGTTCTTAGGGAGTGAGTATGACGTATGTAAGTGGGTATATTAGTATGGGTGTGTGTATAAGTGTGAGGCCTCAACATCTCTGTGAGCAGGTCTGTCTTGTGTGAGTGAGAAATGTGGGTGGAATATTGTTGCCTGCTCGCCTAGGTGTTTTTTTTTATTGGTTAACAAATCAAACTAATCTTAGTAATGACAGTTATAATTTTTTTTTAGGTTTATTTGTACTGCGTATGACGCCTTAGCGCGGATTAATGGCTAATTATTCTTGCAGACCATTGGCACTGTACTGAGATCGATCCTCACGAAGTACTCTTATAAAGTGCATGCAGTCACGCAGATAACCGACCCTTAGCCAATTAAACAATAAGAATACGAAATCGGCACGACTGCATCCTGTATTAGGATATGTAACAAACATAGCAAATGACTATTTGAAATTAATCGCTTCAAAAGGATAGAGAAACAATAAGAAGGCAATCAAAACATGCATACACGTTAACAAGGCGGTTTGACTGCCTAGCCGTCTCGACTAATAACTCAGTATTCACCGCTGTATGCCACACTTCGTTAAAATTAGTAAATACCTATATAATAATAGCTGGCTACTGGTTACAGAGTACACCCGTCTGTTGGAGTGGCTAGCTAATCCCTCTTGTAGACGCCTGCTCAAACATATTTGTCTTTGTTCAACACTCACTTTCTGGTAGAGGGAGCGTACATTCGGTCACGATGACTTGCTATCACAACCGTCAATGGAAGAGTATTGTTTATCTAATTTCTCCCTGCTTGCGTTAAACCGTAGTATGGTTTTCAGACCCTTCCCAAAAATGCCATGTGCTATGCTTTATTATTACCGAACGTTGACAACCAATAAAAATATATTATAAATCATGCTTCTAGTCATTTCACGTATAGTAATGGTTAACGAACTAATCTGGTTGACAACTATTACTGAGCATTGAGTTCTGGTCTAACTGGATGACCCATACTTGTGGCTTTCTGTCAAAACTAGCTCAGCTTAGTAAATAACTTCAAAAAATGTTTAACTATCATCGTCGTTTAAAGAGTAAAGTTGTCAGGCCAACCCGTGATAATGTTATACATCCGTCTTTCTGAGGGAACTTAGCGAATTATTAAAAAAAATAAGCTAAATAACTCAAACTATAATATACTTGAATATTTTACTCCTTGATGAACACCAAAATATGTTTCCATTATGTTTACCAACAACACATTTTTCTATTTCACATATTAAACAATTTCTAATTGACTACAAACTTTGATGTATTTTTGTCGTAGAAACTTTAACGGCAATACACATACATTTATATTATATATATATATATATATATATATATATATATATATATATATATATATATATATATATATATACGCCAGCTGGATGTTTTCCGTAAAAGCTGCGTGCAATCTGTGGAGTTAACCTTCAAGATAGGACATCTAACGTAGACCTGTTTAACAAGTGTAATATTGGAGGAATCGAGACTTTTCTCATACAGTCTCAGTTACGGTGGACTGCTCATGTCTTGAGAATGTCTGATGACAGGATACCCAAGATCCTAATGTACAGCCAGTTAGATCAGGGCTACAGGAATATAGGACGCCCATGGCTAAGATACAAAGACAAGCTGAAAAGCAACTTGTCAGCTGTCAATAACAACACCCTTGAGCGATTAGCCTTAGAGCGGGTAGAATGGTGATCAACGTGTTTTAGTGGACTCAGCAGTTTTCAATCTGCTTGTCTGAATCATCTTCAAGAAGCCAGAGCAAGATCTAAAAGGTCAGCCAATCTAACAGTGATCTCATCTCACAATCCTCACTCTTGCTCCATATGTGACCTCCTTTGTAAATCACTAGCGCGTCTTAAGTGCCACTTAAGATTATCTCACACAATTTCATAACTAAATCAATTAAGCTCTCAGATCCTCATACATCGAAAGCGACGGGAGAGTTCATTATTATTACATGGATTTTTAAAAAATTAGTTAGCGAATTAAATTCGCCGTTTTATATAATTAACTTTACTAATTTACTCTTTGTATGAATGATTCATTGTAATATAAATTAAACTGCACCACATATTTGATTTAAAAGACCTGATCCGATGTGCAAAATTTCGGGAAAACAACTGAGACATTGCTCTACTTATTGTGCTATTTTGTTTATGTCATGTTGACTGATAAGCTCCTACATCAAAAAAAATTCTTAAATTGCCACATTAGTAAAAAAACGCTCTCACTTAAATTTTCAAAAATTCGACCTTAGCGTTGCGACTGCACGCTTTACAAGTTTGTATCTGTTATCGATGACACACTTAAAAAAAAACGTATTTCGATTTGCTTTATATTTTTTCGTCTCGGATGCTACCTGAATTTTACCAAAAAGAAAATAATGATGATGACCGGAGAACCCGTCGAAAGTTCTTACATATTTACGGATGACCTAATACAGTTTATAATTTAAAAAAATAAGGATCATAACATTGATGGAGTGATTAGTGGGTTAATGGATTTTAAAAATTTAGTTAGGGAAGTGATTTCGCCATTTTATATCATTAACTTTACTAATTTATTTTCTGTATGAATGATTCATTGATATACATATTCCTAGGTGTATCAATTTTTGTATATAAATTTAATTTGATTTTATCACCGTTAGAGACCACTCATTTTCCCGGTATTCCGTTTCAAGTCATTTATCACTTATCGCTTAATACCCTTTTTGCTTGTTGCTACTAAGAGAAGAGGGGTACTAAAAAACAATGCCAAAACGTAACACACACTCGGTTAAATTTCGGTATCGCTTAATCCACAACTATTTTGATAGCGTCTAATCGTGCTTTTTACGTTTTTTTGTCCCTTGACAAAAGGTGAACTTCCACTTAGATCATAAATCAAGTTAATCTGTTCGTTACAAGATGCAGACAAATTAAACTGTGTTTAATTAGAATTCCATAGAGCTTAACTTGCACTGAAGCGAAATCGAAGTTCATATTCCCAATTAATCAAAATGGTAGATTAAATTGTCTAATGTTGATTCCTCTTTCGTTATCTGAAGGACTGAGGTTAAGTATTTTCATAATTCGATGATTTATTCGTACTAATAACCTAATCTTAGTTACTTTTAGCACAACGTTTCAGCCAATATGGTCTTTGGCTTCCTTCAGGTGAATATAGTACCTCGTCGTTCACGAGTAATTTTTCCTTTTCTGGTAACAATAATACAGTTTACAAACGCGTAATGTCAAGGTATAATGCTAAAAAATATCAGTACGTTTGCTAATTTTTTTTTATTTGAATGGCCTTAACGCTCAAATGTATTTCAGAACATAAAGCATAAGTAAACTGAGTATGGAATTCAACAATATTTTTTTATACGTATATATTATTTTCGTTAACATTTTTGAACTATAGTTCACCCAATACAAGTGTCAAAAGTCACTCAAGATAGAAGGCTACTGAATGAGGTGTGCGTTATAGAAAGAACGCAAAAGAAAGTGAAAATTATGAGGAGAAGGACGATAGATAGCGAGTGACCGTTAACTTGAAGAGATTAAGATTGTAATGTTCAGAGAGGCACCACCATACGGTTATTCCTTCTACAGGGTAGCAGTTCTCGGTAAAACAAAGCTTTCCAGCAAGGAAAGCTTTGTTTTACCTTTTTACCTTTACTTTTTTTTTTTTTACCTTTTTATATTTTTTTTCAAATACTCAATGATTATCAAATACAATAACCACAGGAAAAAGGACAAAGAACATAACGATTGAACGTGATAAAAACAGCAAAAATAAGTAGACTATCTCGAATAATTCACGAAACAATCTCCTATTGAAAATTGGTCAAACGAAGACAAGAAAAAATGAAACTGATTAAGGCTTCCTAAAGTTTCATTTGCGTCAAATGGATTTCAAGCGGGATAAAAAATATATATTTGTTTTAATGTTTATCGTTTGTATTTGGTTTGCGCGATGAGAAGATAATGTATCATCACTACAGGGCAACAAGTAAAATATCAGATATTCAAACAGCGGAGTCAGAGTGAGTCAAAGAGCAGACGACACTAAACCACGCATGAAAACCTTACAATGCAATACTAACCATGCGAAACGCTATTTAACTTTCATGATGAAGCATTCTCATATAATCTCCCATTTAGTCCCGACAGAGCAGAAACATTCCCTAAACTCCAAAAGCATTTTAACTTACATATTAAGAGAGAGAGAGAGAGAGAGAGAGAGAGAGAGAGAGAGAGAGAGAGAGAGAGATACAGAAAATATTTACAAAATCTGTTTATATTCCTTAGATCTTTTAGGTATATGTTACCTAATACCTTTGCATTCTGATTAACAGTTGCAAACAGTACGAGTTTTAGTGAGCCCACACACATTTAGAAGCGAGTACACAAAATGTTGCTTAACTTGGACGATCAGGAAGGTACACACACACACACACACACACACACACACACACACACACACACACACACACACACACACACACACACACACAGATACAGTCGTAGTACATTAATGATATTAATATATATATAAATATATATATACATATTAATATATATATATATACATATGCTGAAAATGATTTGACAAAATGGAAAATTTATTAACGACGCGTTTCGCCGAGAGCGTATGCTCTTTTTGGCTTTCTCAGGTTAGAATGAAAGAAATAGAAAACTGTATGTGAGGAATAATGCCTTGGGATCTCTGAGGATAAATGATGATCCTAAATCAAATTAAATTACATTTCCTTATCATCTCCCAATGTCCCGACTCAAGAGAGTCTCTGCTCGCCTGTTTGTTTGTTTTATTTATATGTATATTAGAGTCGTTTGGTATTGTTAGATTTTCATCAGGAAGTGTTTGTTTTTTTTTCTTTTTTCTTTTATACTTGTACATACATGTAGGCATATACATGCCCACTGATATATACCTGTGCATACATATATACACACGCGCACTTATACACATCACAGAGTATTTTTATGTATTCGTGTAGACATATGTACATACATACAACTATTTATATATATATATATATATATATATATATATATATTATATATATATATATATACCTGTACAAGCATATACATGTACACCCTCATATATACCTGTGAACTCGGCGAAACGCGTCGTTAATAAATTATAAACTTTGTCTCATCAGCTTCACTTTTGTTTCGGATAATATTATATATCTCCACACACACAGACGCACACACAAACATACGTACGCACATGCACACACACATCACGCAAACACATGCACACACACAGACACACACACACAAACACACACACACACACACACACATATATATATATGTATACACTCAGAAATTAGAAAAGGAAAAAAATTTGGACTAATGAAAGATGCATATAAAAAAGAAGAATCGGGAAGTATAAGCGATCAATTGTTGATACTCTCCTAACGAGTGGGCGGAGGGATTCTCGGAGGGTTCCTCTACGAAACTCTGGAATCGGGATGCTAAAGGTAACATCAATCAGCTAATGACAACCCTTTTATTTGTATTAGTTCTCTCTCTTTCTCTCTCTCTCTTTCTCTCTCTCTCTCTCTCTCTCTCTCTCTCTCTATATATATATATATATATATATATATGTGTGTGTGTGTGTGTGTGATTAATGTACTACGATGATATGCCTCTGCAGTCGATATTATTGATTTATTACTTAGTTTTCTGTATCGGTCAAATGCAGTCTTCGTTAACGGTATTTTAACTCTTTGCGGATAGAGAACAATAATCGGAGATTATCTCTTTCAGTTTGAGAGATTTGTTTTCCCAACTTTCTTTCTTTCTTTGCCCATATTCTATATTATAAAAGAAGAACTGGTTTTGTTTCCGCCACGCAGTGTCTGCGTGTGTTTTTGCCTGCGCATATGTAATGTATATGCACATGTCTGTGTTGTGTGTGTCCTTGTGTCATTTAATGTATGCACGACACAAGCACGCCCAGATGCATACACAATGTGAGTATGAAATAGAACACTGGAATTCCTCTCCTACTCGGTCTGGACAATTTCTACCCTGGGTTGAGTAATAAAATCATAAATTTAGAGTAGTTACCACCGCTGATTCGCTAAAATGTTATCATACATTGATGAAAAAATACCCCAGACTTACTTATTCGCTATTCTCGTTTGTGTCGATTTTGGGAAACTTTTTGCCTTTCATTATGGCCCTTAAGCGTAAGGCAGACTCGTGGGTGCTTATGTAGGTGAGTTTCGACTTACGTCGAAAATCAGGTTACGTCGTGTCGTAGGAACAGATATCCGACGTAAGTCGAGTACCCCCTGTATAGGAAACTTTAATGTCTTTGATCAAATAATTGTCGGATTTTAATGAAACCTTCACGACTTATTCACAAATGAATGAAAATATTTCAGAAATGTTTTTTTTTCGTAGAAAACATTTGTTAAACTTTCATCTGCCATTTAAACTGTTAACCTGTGAACACCTAAAATAAACATCTACTGCCATGTTAAAAATGCATTTCTGTGATATTTTAAAGTTAAAGTAAATAATATTTCTTTCAAATCAGATTAATTAAACATTAAATCAGCTAATATTTCCGAAATAAAGTTTCAGAAAAGTATATTTTATTTTTGAGAGATGTTTTAATAAAGAGAATTATATTCCGATAAAAGATGTCTAAAAATGGCCCTAAAATCACCGATGCATAGCAATTACAAAAAGAAAACTTCTTCTAGTCAATTTAAATTAGTTTTGAAATACAGCAAAATAGTTTGCTCATTAAAGATATTATATTTAATCTATTAGCTTGAAAGTAAAACTAAAATAAAAGCTTCTAGAAAATTTTTCATTTTAAAAAATTCATTTTAAACCTGAGGTGTCGCGAATCTGTGGAGTTACCGAGTTTAGAGAACAGAAGAAAAAAGTTAATTTTTTAAACTCTAAAAATGTTAGATAATTTTAAGATTTTATTAAACCTTTCGGAAATTATTCTGTAATATATACCATTCGATTTTAAAGCTCTTTTTTTAGGTTTAGTACAAATATTTTAGGTACCCCATTGAATTAAAATACACAAGGGTGGACTGAAAAGTTCATAACCTAATATGAAGGCGTGACGCTAGAGCTTTGAAATCTTGCATGCATTAATTTAAAATCTTCGTATTAATAAGTGCATTGTTTCTTTACAGGTAAACTGATATCTGGCCGTTCAAAGAAGACTTCAAAGTAACTAGTAGCGACTTCTCTTGAAAATGGACAAAATTTGGAATCGTGGTATTATGAAGTACCTGCGGAAAAAGGGTTTAGCCGGCAAGGACATTAATACTGACATAGTTGCTCCATTAGGGAATGACACTTTAGCTTTATCAACAGTGCAAAAGTGGGCAGTTTAATTTAGGAGGGGGAGTCTTGAAGATGGCCCAAGGTCTAGACGTCCTGCAACTACCACCACCTAGGAAAACATTGATGGATGACAGGCGATTGACTATAATTCAAATAGTCAATTTTATTAGCATATCTCGTGAGTGAGTTGAGAGTATTCTGCACAATGAACTTGGTATGACGAAGGTTTCTACTCGGTGGGTGCTATGTCTTCAGTCACCTGATTAAAAGCCCACCAGGTAGATCACATCACGCGACAATTTGACATTGTTCGAGGCAGATCCAGTTGGTTTCCTTGAATGTTAATTCCTAACCCTGTATGAGTGTTGGGTTCATTACTTTGAGCCAAAAAGACAATCCATGTAGTGAAAACACCTCTCTTCATCTACTCCAATGATGGTCAAGATCGTTTCATCTGCAGGGAAGTTGATGGCATCAGTTTTTTTTCGGACGCAATAGTAATCGTGTTTATTGATTTCAATAAGGCTACACCATCATTGATAAGTACCATGTCAAATTGCTGAGGCAGTTACAATAGGCTATCAAGACCAAACGCCCAGGAAAACTGACGAATGTTCTGCATGACTGTGCCTTTGAACTTGTCGATTACACTTCCTTTTCTCCTGATGTGGCTCTACCCGACTATCATCTGTTCCCCAACATAAAAAATCACTTGGTTGGGAACCAGTATCACATTGATGATGACGTCATATCTTCTGTTGATTTTTTTTTCAACAGGGTGAAACCTTCTCCACCAATGGGATTCAAGCACTGCATTACCGATGGAAGAAGTATGTGGACCGCAAGGGGAACTATATTGAAAAATAAACCTAATTTAGTCACATTTTATGAGTATATCTTGGTCAGCCTATGAAACTTTTAGCCAAACTTCTGACATGCGCACACAATTTGAATGGAATTGAAACGGACATCTATCTAAACGAACGTGTTCGATTGTGGTGGAGCTGTTGCAATTATTTGATTTGTATGGGTCGGTTTTATGAAGACGTTGGAATTTTGAATAATGGGCTATATGAGCTGACCGGATCTGTAGTCCCTGATGTCTGACTGCCACCCAGATAAAAAGTGATGGTAGCGTTGATATATGTAGTAATGTTTTCACGGGATACGACAGTGTCTAGAGCTCCGGCTATGCGCCGAGAAAAAAATATCTGATCAGTTGAAGTGGGATCAAAAGCAAGGTGATTTTTTGCTAACACTAGCCTTTTTTCCAGCGACAAATTGTCGGTAACCATCGCGGAATCCAAGTGATACTAAATATTTGTTGCTTTCTCCAATTTTATTGAATATGTAATCGTGGGTGGCGTTGGGTTCGGATCAAGAGCCACAAATGTCTTGGTGAGGGTGCTATTAATTTTAGTGACTATTCGGACTTAGTTTTTGATGGTTTCTTCTGTGGCTATGCATGTAATTTCAGCGCTAACGCCAAGTTTCAGTGTCTAGGCGATCGAATGTTGTTCTTGACTGTGGGACTGACAATTCGTTTGTATATAAATTGGCTTCATGAATGTGCCCTTTCCTCATTTTCGGTACTAAGGATATCAGCATAGCTGATAAGCAGGTTAACCATAGCACTCGCACGCCTAATTCATCGTGATTGGTGTGATTGGAGAGAGACAAACATATTTTATTTCAGCCAGTCTAATTTTTCTTCCAGCATTTGTTTGGTTAATCAGGTTTTATTTTAAGGCATGCTCTATCAGTGGTGTCGGTTTAGACTTCATGTTCAGCATTGTGGGTGAATAATTTTGTCAGGACGACCAGCAGGACTGTTTGTAATATATCATCACTCGGAAGTGTGCAACTGAATTTGATATTTCTGTTGTTAACTGTGTATGTCATCAGTGTATCGTGAGTGAAAATGTTTTAGCCAATGTGATTTGGAATATTTGGGGCTGTAACCAATAATAGTGACCTTTTGAAAACGGATGAGTTATATAGTCACTAAGGGTGTTAGCACAAGTTAATTCACCCAGAATAAAAGCCTTGCAATTAATATTAATGCGGACGTTCGATTTGACCCTATTTTCTTTTGCCTTTTGGGTAATCGGCTAAAAGGGACTATGCATATAGTACAACCGGAGCTCAACATAATCGGCGAAAGAGAAATCATTAGCGATAAAATTAATTCTGATAAAATAGATTACTTCTCAATAGACTGCTGGAAGTTGAAAGTGTGATGGTAGAATGTACTGTGGAGTGTAAGCCAAAATACGACGTTTAGTTTGGTCGTTATTGAAAACCCATTTGACTGAATTGATTGATGATTGTGTCATTGGGTGTTCCAGGTTTCGTTTCTGTGGTTTTGAAACCGGTTTAGTTGGCGTCTGTGATATACCTGATCACGGGCTGTGTGGAGATATGGGCAGTTCAGACCCACGAAACATGGCCGACTATGTGTGTCGTTGTGGTAAATAGCGATAATGTGGTTTGGGCCAACATTCTTGTAAGTTTTATTTTTTTATTCCGGTTTGAGCCGTGGTTGCTGTGGCTTGATCTGAAGACCACGAACATCACATTGTTTGCACTTCAGATCATAATTGCCATCAATTTTTTCACTAACTGCTGAACTTTGAGTGCGCTCATAGGTATTTCCAGGTCATAATATCAGTCTTTGTCTACGGGTTATTGTGATGATGTATCAAGGCCTCATTATCAGTGATGGAGGGTGGGGTAGGTGTTGAATCATAACAGCGAATACCATTTGCCCGAAAACTGGCTTCATCGAAAGTGTTAAATCAAATTTTCATTTAGTCGAATGGGTCATTTCACCGAAATATTAGAATAGTTAGAATATTAAAGGGAAATAACTTTTCTATCTGAATAGTATTTTTAAGTGATGTATCATTTAAAGATGACACCCATTAATTCGATTTATTTGCGATAATGAATACTTTTTCTCCATAAATTTATCACTGAAATCTCCATTCACGTAATAATAGGTTCCTCGAAAAAATTTGCTAAAAAAGAGCATAGCATGATGAAAGAGGACCGTAAACTTGCTGAAATCATTTTTGTTATTATCAAGAGGAAAGATCAAAGTATTTTGGGGGGTATTTTTACATTTTTTAATCATTCCTAGCACGTTCGAAATTTTCATTAAAAATCTTTTTTTTTTTGACAGAAAATTGATCATGTCAACCATTTTTTCCATTCTGTAAATAAAAATGAAAATCTCCGTTTCAAATTCTTTTAAAAAAAATTTATTTTAAGAAAATTAGAAATTACAAAGTTTATTTAAAATATTTTGAAACAAATATTACTTACTTTCTGCGCCGAAAAAATGTAGTTTAAAAATAAGTCAAAGCAGGTCTTAATATTTGGTGTCACTTGACAAGTGACGACTAATGATTTCATCCCGTATTAACAGCTTACGTGAGGGAAAGTTATCGTACGGAAGGAAAGAAGTGACATAATTATTTAGATTTAATTGAACCAATTATTTACCTCGTTATATTTAAGGAAAACTTTCAGCGCTCTATTTTTTTTTTGTTTTTCTTTTTTGTACTGAGCTTTTACATTTACGTTTACAATGTTTTATGGAAAATATATTATAAAAATAATAAAATAAGAGAGTGAGATAAAATTTCATAAGAAAGGTATATAGGTACCTTTCTTATGAAATTTTATCAGAAGTGTACATAAAATACTATAATTTTATGTACATTTATTACATTTTACTGTGTTATTTGTATTTCCATTCATTTTATTATTAATTTTAGTATTTCATTTATGGAAAATGTCATAACTGAGATAATATAAAAATAAGATCATAAATTTCGTAAGATAGGTATTTAATACTTGTACGCACCATTCTCAGTTGAAATTGAAAATCCAAATTAACTTTTCCAAGCGTATTTCGCAAAAATAAAGGTCGTAACACAGGGGAACAACGCTTATAGTAACTCAAATAATGTGACGTTTTATTGTTTTCATGTACGGTCTTCCGTATATTTAAATTACAACCGTTTTATGGACACGAAAGCTATGCAAAATTGGATTTTTCATACACTGGTGGTTCGTAGATTGTAATAAGCTTTACGATTTATAATCTGTAACGATAGATCTACTTAATAGCACCATTGTCTAAACTGTACACCATTTTTACTAATTTTAGAATATTTAACAACTTTAATGTAAAAATAATAAAATAATTTAAGAAATAACAAATAATTGTTTTAAAAATTCATTTGTCATTTTTTGCTTTCAGACAATATTATCCATATTCATAAAAACAACTAAAAGCATTTGAAATTAAATAATCTCTTTGTTTTGTATGTTACAATTCAGAGCTGATTTTCAGGTAGAGGTGTTCCGATTATAAAAAAACTGATTTGCTTTCGTCAAAGCCTTCTGCTTTTAACTAATATAATCACTAAATTGTACGGTAATGAATTTCTAGAGTTTTCATAAAATTAGTTGGGGGGTGGTAATAAATATACAAAAAAACTTTATATATAAAAAAACTTTAGAAAAGGAATTATTTATAATAATTTCCATTATTTGTGATTGGTTTCTGAAAGTTTCATTAAAATATGACAATTATTTTTATTTTTGCAAGATTTTACAAATTAATGTCTGTCATAAAAAAAAAAAAAAAAAAATCACGCTAAACTTTGATGTTATTTAGTATTTCCGCTGATATAAAGAGAAACGAAGTTTTTTTTTAATCAAATTTTAGAATGTTCTAAGAAGATGGAAATTTTTTAAGAAATAATTAAAAAATACTTTATTCTTTCTTCTTAATAATAACATTTTGACGATAAAATTTTGTTTTCGTCAAGTTTAGCGTCTTTTTCATCATGCTATGCTCTTTTTTGGCAAATTTTTTCGAGGTACCTACGTAATAATGTTGTTTAATATTTTAGTTTTATTCTAGGAATATTTAAAAACAAGTAAAAAATGACGAAAAATCAACCTATATATCCTATCCAAAATACATGCGTAAGTAAATTAAATTCTAAAAAAATCTATATTAATTCATATTTATATATTTAACTTAATTTTTAAATCGTATATTTTTTTTACATTTTATTTTCGTTGCCCGAGAAAAAAAAAAGAGCTACACAATTTCCTGGCTTTAATTGATTTCAATATTATATAATTGTCTTAAATAAATCAATTGACTTGTCAGTTATTTATTATCATAAATAAGCTACAATCAAATTAACGAGTGCAATTTTAAATAAGTGCCATTCAGATATAAAAATTATCTCCCTTTAATTTTTTACGATCTGATATTTTGGTGAAGTGAACCATTTGACGAAGTAAAGATTCGATTTAACGCTTTCGGGCAAATGGCATTCACTGTTATGAACACGACTCATCAATGATCATTAGCTCCAGAAAGTTCCAGTCAGTTCTCCCTTCCAAACGCTGAAAAGAGATGCTCATGTGATGGAACTTGTGTTCTTTAATCAATTGCTTTGGGGGCCAATGAGATGATACTTTCCGATATTCCGACTCTTTGTTGAAGATTTCAGACAGCCGACTTCGAAAGATCAAATTGTGCAGTCATCATATTACGAAATTCTCTCTATATACCATCTTGAATCAAAGTTTCAACGCGCGCAATCTTGTCTTTTCTTGATGAACGTGGAAGCTCACGTAGCAGATTGGTTTGACTCTGAAGACGCACTACACCAGATCCATACCTGCTTCTTACTCATAACATGTTCACTATGAACAGCAACAAGTTTACTGTGAATTTCTGTCATATTTTGCCCTTGGCATGCAAAAATCTTATAACACTTTGCATCTACATGTTTGTTTACGGTTCTATGGTTGCAGCCATTTTTGTTGTGACGTTGCATACACATGCGCACAATATTAAGGTTGTTGTAAAAAAGTATTGCATATTCCGTCTTCTTTGGATCTGTTTTAAGGCTTTTATAATGTTTTAATTGAACTCGATTTATGTCTATCTTTAAATTATTTTTTGAATATCCTACATGATTTTTTTTTATTTCTTGCTGAAAGTGCCTGGAATTCTGGGAATATAGACGAAAAGATTTCGAATAATTCCAATTCGATCTTTCATCAAAAATAGTCAATGAGAATATGTTTCAATGATCTATATAAATGAAACTTTGAAAACCAGTATATAGTGATACTGTGAGAAATTCTTCCATCCTGAGGATTTTGATCATTTCTTGAGTTCATACTGAAGACGCCAAAATCAACCATGTACAAAAATTTAAATATCTATGAAGTGTTTTAACAGAGGACGGAAAATGTAACACTGAAATCAGAAGGCGCATTGGAATAGGAAAATATGCCTTCCAAAAGCTAAGCAAAGTATTAATTAAGAGGGAAATTTCGTTAGAAACAAGGAAACGAGTTTTATTTAATATCGATCCTCCTATACGGCTGTAAATGCTAGACAGATGAAGAAGAGATTTGAGGTAACCACAATTCTGAAAATACTATGGGCTAAACATTTGAGTAATGACGAAGTTTTAAGAAAAATGGAAACAAAAAGGACGCTTATGCTTAGAATAAGAAAAAGACAGTTCCAGGGTGCAAGACGATGAAAGAGGGCTTGGGAAGTTTAACATTCACAGGACATATTAAGGGCAAGAGAGACCGAGGAAACAGCGAATAACCTAACAAAAGAGTTAATGTAAATGCTAGGGTCCCGTGGGCCCCTGCTGGATCTATGATACGGGGCCCCACTAAATCTACTACATCTCAATTTTCATAAAGTAGTATTCATATAAAATGCAAATTTTATTGTAACCTAATAATGTAAATAATGGATCACATGCAATATTGGTGAACGATTAAACTAAAAAAATTGAAAATAAATATAATGTATCTAAATACAAATTAGAGACATGTCATAACAGATCATTAGATCTTAAATAATTCAACAATGTTTTGCAGCAATTTTTAACATCAACTTTAGATTTTTCTTGTTAAAACGTCGAATACTCTAACACATTCAACAGTATGGCTGAAAAAACATAGTGAATTTTATATAGTGTTTTACCGATGCTTAGCACGAGGAAGACAAATTCACGAATTCATCCTTTTAATTTTGCTTAGTTTAATTTGTAACGTGTACAAATGTAGGTAGAAAACGGCTACGCATTGCCCGGGACTCCCAATCAGGCTTGCCCCGGTCGGGGGTTCAGGGGTAGTACGCACCGAACCTGTGTAAATGCTTGACAAAACAGGGAATAGGAGGGATAATAAAAAGACAAACCTTTCCAGGAGCTACAAACGACAGGAAGTTGTGAAGAGCCATGTTTGCCTGTGTCCTGAAAGGATACGTCTCGTAGAACAAGTGGTGATTTTCTAAGAGTAGCTTAGATGTGATACAAGGCAGAAAGAGAATCGAATTCATTATTCAGTCGTAATTGATCTAGCAATACAAGCTTGCTAACCATTACACGTCGAAGTGCCCAATGTATAGTGATTTACTAAGCGTAGCTTAATTGTGACACAACGCCGAAATTAGGTAGCACACAGTGAGTATCGAAATCACTACTCAGTCGTAATTGATTTAGCAGAGACAAATTCTCTAACCATTACACCACGGGGAAAAATGGTCTTCTGAAGAATGACACAATTTCTCTTGACTAAAGCTAGATGTTTAGAGGCATAAATCTGATCTGCGGTTGTTCAACTGATTAATAATAAATATCTGCTGTGATCTGATTTGAATTCTAAGAGCTCGTAACAGACGAGACCTACTGTATTCCATCGATCTAGATCTAGGGTTTTGATGGTTTCGAACAATATCTGAGTTTATTTCAACAAGGCAGAAAAGATTTAGTTTTTTTTAGTGGGATTTCGCCTTTGCTAATAATAATTATGATTATGTTTTTGGCAAATTGATATAACTTTTATTACGTTTGAATGCGTTTTATTTCTTCTACAAAATATGCTATATTACTTTCCAAGCAACTTAATATCTTTCAAATCATCTAGCTATTTCTCTAATAGAGTTATATGTATGTATGTGTAGGCAGATACAAAATGTTCATGTATGCCGATATGCTTTCATTTATTTCCCATTGTGTTGATTCATTGTGGATTGCAATCCAACCAAATGAGGTGGACAGGTTGGAAAGAGATGCGGTTGGTTTCACCATTTTATCAAAAGGATGTCACACAGGTTTTGTGAAAGCGGGAAAAAAGAATGGGTCAGAATAAAAAATAATGATGAAAAAAAAAATAACTTTACGCTCGGCCGAATTCTGATTTGCTTCATTAAAAATACATTTGCAAATGTAGTTTTCATTGTTCGCTCAGCTCTGACGGTAAATCTGACTGTTTGCCTTTTGATATGTATATATCTATAGATCATAGTTTGTTAGCAATTATCCAAATCAGTATGTGTGTTGCTTTCTACACAAGTCAGTTAAATATCTATCTGAAATATTTACAGTTCATTGTCCTGTAGGAATAGCAAGTGCACGAACCCAAATAAAGCCATGGAACCGAATCCTGATTTTCAAAGTTTATAGGTTTTTCAAATAATTTCTGTAACACGCGTTGTGTACCTTCATGAATCTGTAAAATCAGTAGAATCTATCTCAGCCTCTATCTATCTATCTATCTATCTATCTATCTATCTATCTATCTATCTATCTATCTAAATCTGTATCTATCTACCTATCTAAGTCTGTATCTATCTATCTGCTAATAGATGATAGTTTATTAACAATTATCTAAATCAGTCTTTTTTTCTTTATACCCAAATCAATTAATCTATCTTTTTTTTTTTAACCATTTCACCCCAAGCGAGGCGATAATGTCACTGGGACGCAAAGGGCTACTGGGAGTGAAAGAGAATGAGAAGACTTCAGTGAGAAGAAAAGACAATAAAAGAACATGTTTCAGGAAGACAGAATATGGCGACTGACGCAGCGTTTAAACTTTTTGTAGGTGACAAGGAGGCAAGAAATCGGAAAGGAGTTTAACATGTTTTCCATGGTTAAATGACTTGTTCGCAGGGAAAAATACACAAACTTCTTATACCTGGAGCACATAGTATGCTTGTCATCTCGTAATATTTACAACCCTTCCAAGGTATAAATATCTACAAGTAAATATCTAAAGATGCGTAGATGCATCTATAAATAAAGAGAACAATCATGTATATGCGCACACACACATATCTCATATCTATTGATGTCTACGTATATTATAACTGCATATTACACACATACACAATAAAACTAAAAAAGAATTTGTTCTCCTCGGACTCTAAATAAAGCTTCGTCTACATCAATACTTTTCACTCAGGATGCCACAACACACCGGTGTGTTACTGAGAGCAAGGGCTTTGCAAGATAATTTTCAACGACAAAATTGACGTAAAAAAAGAAGCACAATCTATTCCCCCTAAAAGAAGTAGTTCGCTAAGTGTAATAAAACGAACTTATAGCATTTTTTTTCTTTAGGAGATTTTAAATGAAAAAAAAAGAATAACGAACAAGACAGTCAAACAAAGAAGACTTCGTTACTATTAGTTAGGGGACGTAAAAATGAAAGGTTGAAAAAGAGGAAGTCACAAAGAGCATGTATTATTTTACGTATTCAGTATGAGGAAATGTCGGCTTAGCAATACCAAACGCCCTGCCAGAGTTGACGAATGAGTATGGTTTGATATAGGTGGGAGTAGACAAGGGGAAAGTCATGTTGCATGTTAGTCTTCTCTCTTTCTTTAGCTGTTTTCTTATGTCAACCTAACTTACCGTTTAATTTCGATTAGCGTGTCGCGTACATTCAACATAGGTAGGTAGGGTGACAAGGTCACAAAAAGGCTGAAAACCACTGGACTAGATACTATATGTGGCATGATAAATGAAGAATCTCCGATAACAAGCAACAGTCACTTAGTATACGCTTACTGTAGCATTTTCTTTTCACTTATCTGTTCTATAATCTTTAGTAAATAATTGAAAGAAAAAAGTAAAATTAAGCCATCCGTAAAAGAAGAAATGTTTGAATAGAATGGTACCTTCTTTGTTTCTTTCTTTCTTCTATCTTTCTTTTTTTCTTCTTTCTTTTTTTCTTTTATTATGAATTTTTATTGTTACTGATATAGTTGTCAGTAATTTAATTTAATTTGTTTGAGCTCCATTCTTTAATATTTAAAACCCAGGTTTGGTTTGGTTTGTTTTACGGCATATCAACCTAAATGGGTTATTTAATGCCGACAAAATTTTATTTCTGGTAATTTTTGTTCTTCAAAAATATATTACTGGTAATATTTTTTTCAAAAATGTATAGCTGGTAATATCTTTTGTTTCAAAAATGTATTACTGGTAATAACTTTTTCCAAAGTATTTCTGGTATTAAAACCTATTTTTATATTTTAATAGTGTTTTAACCCCTATTTGGGGGTTAAATATTTGCCCATAGCTGCGACCCTAACAGGTGTTATCACCTCGGGTCAGGGTGGACCTGGGAACACCAACAATTAAGAGGTGGTTCCACGTTCCTCAAAACCTCCTGATCAGAGGCCTTGCTGTCGGACGTAGTTTATCGTCTTACCCAGGACGCGGATGTAGTTTATCGTCTTACTCAGAACGGTTAAAATCCAGGATGAGTAGATGTAGACAAACGTCCTATAGCTGAAAATGTCAAGGAAATTCATTTCACTAAATGCTTCTGTGAAAGTATTATTATCAGGTCATCTCATAAGTCCTGTCCGAATTTTGAATAAAGAAAACAAGTGACCAAATGTTACATTTAAATACAGATTCAATCAACAATGTATTTTCCCTGATTATCTATAACTTCCTTCCATCTATTAACAAGCTTACTAATTCTATTACTGTAAAATTCTTTTGGCTCTGATTCGAAGAACTCACAAATGTCAGTTTTAATCTCTTCCTGTGTTACAAAAGCTGTTTCTTCCAAATGATTATGTAAGCTACGAAACAAATGGTAGTCTGAAGGAGCAAGATCGGGAGAATAAGGTGGATGAGGAATTTTCTCCCAACCAAGTTCTTCGATCTTTTGTGACGTGATTCTTGCTGTGTGGGGTCGCGCATTGTCCTGATGAAACATCACCTCTTTTCGATTCACTAGAGCAGGTCTTTTTTTCCTCAAAGCTTGGTTCAAACGCTCTAATTGCTGACAGTATATTTGAGCATTAATTGTTGCATTAGGTAGTAAGAATTCAAAGTGGAGTATTCCTTGGCGATCCCACCAGATTGAAAGAAGAACCTTTTGCCCATGAAGTTCCTTCTCGGCTGTGGCTGGGGTCCTTCCCTTTACCAAGCCACTGTCTACGATGCTTAACATTTCGATAAAGATCCATTTTTCGTCGCCAGTCACAAGTCTATCCAAAAAAAAGGTGAAACAAGTTGGCGAGAATGGAGAGAAGAGCAGATGTCAACTCGGGATTTGAGGTTGTTTTCAGACAATTCATGAGGCACCCATTTTCCAAGTTTAGGAACTTTTCCAAATTGTTGAAGATGACGATGAACAGTTGTATAGTTTGAACTGAGAACCACTGCCAATTCCTCAACTGATAAAGCAGGATTTTCTTCAAGGGCTGCTTCAAGAAGCTTTTCATCAAACTCAACTGGACGTCTGGTTTGATCTTCATCTTCAAGGGGGAAATCTGCACCTCTGAATTTTGCAAACCATCTTCTGCAAGTTCTTTCATTCACACATTCCTCTCCATAAACTGAGTGAATGTTTCTAGCCGCTTCGGCTGCTGAGTTTTTTTTCTTGAATTTATAAAGCATTATGTGCCTCAAATGATTCTTGGATACTTCCATGTTAGCAGGGTTTTAATAAAACAAAATTTAATTTTATCGTTCTCTGAAATAAAATTTGATCAGTTTAAATGCATCTAAACATAAAAATAATGTTCAGCTCCATTAGACATTATAAAATACTCTTTAAATTTCGTTCATTTTAACAAAAAGTTAAAATTCGGACAGAACTTATGGGATGACCTGATAGGTATTTTAAGAGAAGTAAGAACAAGGTTTAGGAGAAATAACAAAAAGATAAAACTTAGGGTCAGGAATATGTGGAAGGCCATGGTCGCCTACAACCTCAAGGGACAAAGCACAAAAAAGAAAAAACAAAAATAGGAGCACCTATCGTATTAATCACGCCAATTATCGGCTTTGTCTTTGTTTCTCAATGGCCGCTCCATAAATTGTGCTTAAGTAGATAAAATTAATAAATTTCTAGGCAGCAATATCGCATTTTCATCAGTATCATCATCCTTAAAACGTCGCAAATGTTAGCCGAGGGTTGAGTTAATTTTGAAGAAAGTGTCCAAGTTATTACTAGGTTGGCCAGAAAGTCCTGATTCACTTACGAAACGGAAAGAAGACAGCAAATACTGATCTCTGTCTGGTGTAATTTCCAAGGAGTACTGCATTTCGAGCTTTTCCACACGGTCGCACTATTAACACTAAACTGTATTGCTGGCAGCTAGAACGCGTGTACGAAAAACTGAAGAAGGGGTATCTTGCTTTGGTCAATCGAGGTCGAGTTTTGTTTCAGCAAGACAATGCAAGGTCACACACTGCCAGGTTCACTAAGACGTTCAAACAGATTCTGGCCTATTCCGCTTAGTGGCACACTTTCTCCGCGACTAGCAATTCAACATTTTTGATGAAGTGAAGGAAGCTTGTTAACAGTTTTTTATTTTATTCAAAGCCATCGGACTGGTATCTGGGAGAGATTGTGATGCTGGCTGAAGATCGTCGAGGATGAAGGACTTTAAGTTGAAGATTAAATGTTAGGGTTGCTCCATAAAATTTTGTTTTTTTCTTTCCGCTTCATAAGTAATTCAGGACTTTCTGGCCAACATAATAATATCTCTTAACCGTTAAGAAAATAAAATATCCAACGATCAATTTGATGGTAGGCACGTTATCTTTTATCATATGTCCATATCAAAAATTGTTATTACATCAACACTTGAGATGAATTATTCACGATTTTTATTGTATATAAAAATACACAATTTTGGTACATGGCCTAAAAGGGGGGAGGGGTTAAGGCTGGTCTTCACTTACTATCTTATACCTAGCTAATCAGATTCACGACCCATTCATTCGTTACAACTTGCCCATTCACCACAAGAACTCATCCATACACCATAATACCGCATACTCCCAGGGAACCTAAAAAACGCACCTGATGACATAAAAATTTGACGATTATAATAATTTATACATAAAAAATTTGATGATTTACAATGAGAGGGGAGAAGATGAAACCAAAAACAAAATTAAAATATCAAAACAAACAAAAATAAAAAATAACTAATGTTAGTTCAATCCCCAAAATGGAGATGAGTTTTTCCCACCACCCAATTCAGTTCATCGGCTTATATATATATATATATATATATATATATATATATATATATATATATATATATATATATATATATATATATATCTTCTACCACTTGTTTCATTCATATTACACACCTTGTTCATCATAACCATTTTAACATTAACCCTCAACTTTGAGTAGCTCTCTCGAGTCTTGTATTGGAGGAACTTTACTATAATTTGTCTGTCTCTTTCTTATCACTACAAACATTATTTTAGTGGGTACACGTGGTTGAGTTATTATCCCTGTTTTTTTATTTTATTTTATTTTATTAAACAGTGAAATTAATGACAACCGACCGGAATTGAGAAGTTCTACTAAAGAAAAGTGTGCCCCTGCCACGAGTCAAACTTGTATCCTGTTCTTTTCCATCGGGGAAGTCACTTTTTGAGCCAAAGTGTACTGCTACCAGTTTGCCCACGGAGACCAGCCTGCAAATTACTGTTATTTTCGTTTTGTGTATAAAACCGAAATTAGCAGATATAGATTCATGGAAGTCCCAACGAGAAACGCGCTTTTCTTAAATATGTAAGATTTTCCTAATTAAATAATGTCTTAGGTTTGTTGCGATTTAGAGCAGATTTTCTGTAACTGGGGGTCTTGCTTGACAAAAAAAAAAAAAAAAAAAAAATAAGATTTAAATTCTCTGAGGATTCGTCCTTATAACTAATGTAAACACTGAACGATACCAAAAAGGATTCCTCGAAATTTCATAAACTTAAGTGGGTGGTAACAGATATAAACAAATAAAATTTCACCCACGATTTTGTAAAAAAAAAGAAGCATTTAAAAAAATAATTAATTTCTGATTAAGTCCTGAAAGCTTAATAAAAATCTGACAATTATCTGATTTTTTTCAAAAATTTCCAAATAAATGTCCCCCCCACTACCAAAAGCTCTAATTTCCCGTACTAATTTATGTTCCCACCTTGACGCCAGATAAACAAAATATTTTAACCAAACTTTCGAAGGTTCTAAAAAGGATTAAAAAAAATAATTTCCATATAAAAAATCCCTTCGTTTTTCCTCTTAAAAAATAATAATAAAGATGTTAACGATAAACTTTGTTTTAATAACTTTTATACATTTTTTCATCATGTATGCTCATTTTTTAGCGAAATCGGTACCTATATATATATATATATATATATATATATATATATATATATATATATATATATATATATATATATATATATATATATATATATATATTCATCTACCGGCCTGAATATTCGAGAAATTTTATTAAAGAAAAATATGTACAATCCAGAAGGACTAACAATAACAATTAAGTAATAAAAATCTATCAGATTTAATAAATTAAAAAATCCATCCCTTTCTTTCTTTATATACACGAACACAGACACACAGACACATAAACACAGACACTCACACACACACATATATATAAGTTATGAATAATCAAAAGTGGTCCCCCTTTGTTTTGTTACTCTTCTCTTTGAGAGAGCTATTTCTGTTTATTGGGTCTATAAAAGGACACTATATGCGAACCTTGTATTCTCAGTTGAATAAACTTTCTTAAAGCCTATATCTGAGTACTTTTGTCATTACAACGTATATATATATATTGATGTTTTCTGGTATTTGTTTATTTTTCATTGTTGACAGAAATTACTATTAGAGCTCAAGTAAAAGCCATTTGATTTCCAAAAGTCGTAATCTCTCCTCCTACTCTTAGAGAAGATTAGCACAAGTCTGCTCTCGCTTTTTGTCTGTATACCGGATTCTGTCATACATAAGTTACGACGCACATTCATACCCACATTTTATAATGAGCCAATAGAAATAGCAATAACAATATTTTATCAATTGAAAATAACGCGGGCCAAATAAAACAATACTAAAAATAAAGATCCCATTATGTCATCATCATCAACACCAACACAAATGACGATATTTTTTTAATTATAATATGAAGAAAAGGAAGAGAAACAAACTATTGACATTAAATACGTTTGTTCACGTTAAATGCAGTCGTACATTTTCCTTACAAATTTGATTCGTTCAAATACAGATACGGATTAAGATATAGAGGTGCAACAATAGATTTCTTGCATAAATGGATAAATAATTAAATATTTAATAATTAATATTAAAACCTTTCTAGCATCAGGTTTCAACTCATTGTTGACAGATATTTCCAATGGCGCAAGAAATCAGTGTCCTAGCCTAGAAAAAAAAACAATTTTTTAATGCTGATTCTTAATGCATTCAAATATTTCCCACATCCCCAACAATTTATTCTACCTCATCTAGGTTTTTTCTTTATGTGCCGTGTCCACCGAAGACATAAGCGATCATGGCTCTCCACAACTTCCTGTGTCTTGTAGAATATTTGTTCGTAAGTGAATATAACGAACCCAACGGGAATTGGAACTCGGCTCTCCAATTTACAATTTAGGGCCATTATCCATTACACCACCCACACATCCAAGCTTGCAGCAGCTAGTATTCCCAGTCGGTCACCCATCTAGGTACTGACCAATCTCAACGTTACTTAACTCCGGTGATCGTACGAAAATCAGTGTTTCAACGTGATGTAAGCCACAACGAGAGAGAGAGAGAGAGAGAGAGAGAGAGAGAGAGAGAGAGAGTGTGAGAGAGAGAGAGAGAGAGAGAGAGAGCTGCTGTGTGTGTATGCGTGTGTTAAATATGTAAGACAATTTGGAAAACTTTTATTTTGTTATTTTCCGCCACCAATCTGCATCATTGGAATTTTTCTCTCTTGACGCTGAGTGATTGGCGAAACATGTCAAATTAAGTTTTCCATATTGTCTTATATAATTACTGTTTCATCGGATTATCAAAATTTTACTCACAATGAGAGTGTAAAAGAGAGAGAGAGAGAGAGAGAGAGAGAGAGAGAGAGAGAGAGAGAGAAAAACAATAAGGGGGAATAAGAAATACACAAAAACCTTATTATTTTTTTTATTCTTTATTATTATTATTATTATTATTATTATTATTATTAATATAATTTAACCCACGGAGTGTTGGATTTTTTATGGGTGACCACTGCGCAAAATACGAACTGGTACTCAGCATAAAAATAAAAAGGCTGGCCTATTTGAGGACTCGTTGAACATACTGTAATCAATCTTTACCTCCTTTCTTTTTGTTACCGATTCTAGATCACTGTCGTCTCAACTCATTCGTAGACACAAGCATAAATTTAGGACTAAATGAATATAAACACAGAAAAGGACCACTTCCTTAGAGTATCAAGCCAGACTCAAAACAACACTTAATAAGTGTTATAGTGGAACACACCTATTCTATAGTTAATAGACTCTCCCACCTATAATAAGTATTAATAGTAGTAGCAGTCGCCAGTCGCTCAGTGAGTTGGTCAGTCAGTCGATGTCGGACGACCGTTAGTCGGATATTAAAGTATCAGCCACCACAACTAGATTGCTGCGTCATTAACTATTATATCAAGTTCCTAACGTTTTGTACGTTGAACCTATTTTAGGACCGACTTAGTGAAATACAAGCCTCCACTGTGAAACTACTCTATAACAATAAGTTTCAAAATCAATAAACTACACACAATAATCTATGTCAGTATCAGGTAAGTTAATTTAATTCTATTTACTCCATTTCTGGAGTACAAAGAAAGGAATAGTAAACTGTTATGTGATATATGCCCTCCTGTATGGCAGTGATTGCTGAATGATCTTCTCAAAGATGAAGAGGAGACTTGAAACAACAGAAATGTGGTTCTACAGAAGTATGCTTAGAATACCGTAGATTGAACATATAAGTAACGACATTTTGGAGAAAATGGAAACGAGAAGGAAATTAAGCCCTATTCCGCCATCCGTTTACTCAAATTCACTATGTTATGTATTGTCTTCCTTTGTCTCTCTTGCCATACCTGACTCCTTTTACAAGAGTCAGATTAGACCAAAAATGAAGTGTTGCAGACATATATCGGCTGGAGCTGCCCAATCCTCACTATCAAGACTGGGCAGTGAGGATTTGGCAGCTCTAGCCGATATATCAGCAATACTTCATTTTTGGTCTGATCTATCGAGTTCAAAAGCGTTTATGTGACCTTGTGAGTATTGAATTATTTTCAAACCTGCAGCGCCTTTCCCACAGACTAGATGCGGCTAGCTCCTTGCTACTCTATCGCTATTTTCTTGGGAAATGTTCAAACGAGTTACATTCCTTAGCACCACCAGTTCAGATATTCACCATGCACATAAACAGGGTTGAATTATCTTCATTTCCTTCGTATTCCATTGGTAAGGAGGACGTTTCACTCAGATGGCTTCTTCCTCAGAACTGTTACTTTGTGGAACAGACTCCGGAGAAAATACTTCCCCGATCCCTATGATCTTAACCTCTTCCAGTCATCGGTCAACCATTGTCTATCATACATATCCCCAAGGTTTGCATATATTACCCCCTCCCTTTATGTCATTACAACAACCTTATTCAATAAACCATTAACTTCAGTACCTCATGAGTCTTGCATTGGGTGAACAATGTAGTTGTAATGACAAAAGTACGCAGGTGTAGGCTTTAACAAAGCTTAATTGAACTGAAAATACAAAGTTCGCGTATAGTGTCCTTTTATAGTCCCAGTAAACAGAAATAGCTCTCTCAAAGGACAGAGTAACGAAACAAGTGGAGACCACTCTTGAATATTCATAGCAGTAGTATTAAATAGCTATTCATTATTTTGACTCTAATACTAATTGTTTACTAAATCAGCTAATCCAGAAACCGCCTCTTTGTGCTTACTATAAATTTGTAAAAGTTAACTTTGGTCAATTGAAGGTTGCTGGAATGGGAAAATAAGACATTTTTAAATTTAAGAAGGCTCATATATATATATATATATATATATATATATATATATATATATATATATATATATCACGCTAAATGAAAAGTTTAAATAAATCTTGCTAAATACAGTAGATATGAAAAACCTTTTTACAATTATGTTCAAACACGGCTACAAATTAAATAAGTGGTTTCTGGAAAGTGATTAGATATAAAAAGTCACGTGATGTATTCTCTACTATGTCCGCGCGGTTGAAATCTGAATGACCTGAAAATAGGTCATGGTTCGGGTTACCAAATACATTCTTGCGCAAAACTCAGGATTCGGGAACCGGGCACTGGCTGTCAAACAGCGATAAAAACCGACTCAGTCAATAACCAGATGGGAAACGGAACAGTCACGGATCAGATCTGCAACGAGACAGTCAGTGAAGCCTCGATCAACAGCTTAGACACACGTTACCATGACAACGCGTCAGTCAGCGATGATTTTTCTACATACAATTCCACCACGAAAGTACGTCTGGTCTCCCCTCTCTTTGTTCGTTGCTTTTTAAAATTACTGCTATCGCACGCAATCGATCAGCAGTCACACACGTTTCATTAGCGTGTGCTTCACACACCATACATATTTGTGTACCATACCACTTGATTTCCTCACTTGCAACAAAAAACATTTCGAAACTTTGAAGACTCACTAGCGACAAATCATTTCGAACAATCGAACTATTGTGTCTTCATGGCTATAACAAAGATCATTGATTTTTAATATGTAAATACATGTAACTGACTGTATAAATGTTAATGTCATATGTAGCTTGTCCTTTTCCTTTTCTGCGAAGATCATTTCATTGCGTTGTATAAAAAAAAAAATTGTTGTATTTGAGGACATAACACTCAGATTTCATTTTTCCTCCTAAGATCCGGGTGGACTGACCTCACAATATGAAGAACAATTTTAGGGGAATAGTGTATGAAAATTGTTTACACTTTGCCATACTTCTTTCTCATAACACACACACACACACACACACACACACACACACACACACACACACACACACACACACACACACACACACACACACACACACACACACATATGTATGCGTACCTTATGGATTAATTTATTTTTCTGTTGCCATATAGTGTTAGTGTTATATGAATATTTTGTCTCAATGAAAAAACATACATATTTCTTATTCAAAAATATATTAATTTCTAATTACAAATATAAATAAAAGATTTTTTTAGCATCGAATTGTCTTTTTTCACAAAACAATACTGTCAATACATTAGTCGTTCACCATAACAGGTCCGACAATGAGATCAATTGCAAGAATGCGGTTATGATTAATTAAGTGATAAATAAATATATTCAGACAAATATGTATTGAAAGTGCGTTAATTTCGGAAACTTCTACGATAAATTTATATCTATAATCATACAACGTATCTCCTTTCCTCACAAAATTAACATAAAAAAAATAAAATAATAAAATGTTGGATATTTAAATACAATGAAAATAAAAGTAATAAAAATTCGCGTGTGATAAGATAAGTTTAATTTAAATTTAAATACATCTGACGGCAAAATTTAAATGCCTCTCTGTCTTTAACGTTTTGGTGTAAGCTGCAGCCGGGGTTTACTCTACTTTTTGTCTCTTTCTATGTAGGAGTGATTCCAAAACTGTTATTTTGTCTGAAGTCATTCTTTTCGGAAGGAAACTTGTCACAATTTCCTGTCTTGTTGTGTAGTTAATATTATTCTGATATATATTTTTATATTAAATTTTTCGTAAATTTCTTTATAAATCAATACACGTCTATATTGATATTCATTTCCGAATCTATATACAGAGCAATGTAAGTCCTGAGGTTGTATATAAAATGTAACCAAATGTTTCTTATAGTTGTTTTTTTCTGACCCGTGACAAATCAGACGTATTTTCGATTCAGTTTTCAGTTCCCTACTTATATTGGTGATAACTTATTTTAAAATTTCAGTATAGTCTGTATAGTGTTTTAACAGGGGGACTGAAAGTGCGACACTAAAATCCAAAGGCACATTGGGATAGTGAAAGATGCCTTCCAAAAGCTAAAGTATTAAGAAACAGAAAATGTTTGTTAGAAACAAAGGAAAGAGTGCTGAAATGTTATGAAATATCGGTCCTTCTGTATGGCAGTGAGTGCTAGACAATTTTCTCACAGAAGAAAAGACTTGAAGCAACAGAAATGTGGTTTTACAAAAGGATGCTGAGAATACCATGGACCGAACATTTGAGCAACGACGAAGTTTTAGAGAAAATGGAAACAAAAAGCACACTTATACTTAACATCAGTAAGAAACAGTTGAAATTCCTAGGGCACAATGAGAAAAGAGGGCTTGGAAAATTTGATACTCACTGGGCATATTTTAAAGGTAAGAGGAACATAGAAAAAGAACTCATAACCTACCTAGTGAGCTTGTGTAAATAGATGGCAGAACAAGGTTTAGGAGAGATAACAAAAAGACAAAATTTATTAAGAGCTACAAGGGACAGGAAATTGTGGTGAGCCGTAGTCACCCACATTCTGAAGGGACACGTGTGCATTCTAGGAGATAAATACAAAATAAGCACTCGGGCCCCAAATACTGACTATTGGCATCAACTTCAGAAGCACATAACTCGAGATATTGCAAATCATTTAATTGGAAAAAATGATAAAATATGTAAAAGGAAATTTAAAACCCGTTATTCACAATCTCTACTCGTCTTTGAGAAATGCACAACACCCGTCTCTCTTTTCTTGACATACCAAGCGAAGTTACAATAATTCGCAAGCAACCAATAACGCTTTTTATTTAAGGTGAACTAAATATAGAAAGCAGTGAAATTTTAGACAAATTAGTAAATGAAAGCGGGAAAAAAGGACATATATCCAACTATAAGAAGATCGAGTGTATGATTATCAGCAAAAGGAACAGCCCAAGATGTGAGCTACAAATTGGAGATGTCAAAATTAAGCTAATATGGAAATAAATGTTTTAACAGATGACGGAAAATGTGACACCAAAATCAGAATGTTATTGAATAACCAAAAATGCCTTCCTAAAACTAGACAAAGTATTAAGAAAAAAGAAAATTTCGTTAGAAACAAAGAAAAAGGGCTGAACTGCTATATAATACCACTCCTCCGATATGGCAGTGAATGCTGGACAGTCTCCTCACAGATGATGGCCGACTTGAAGCAGCAGAGATATAGTTCTACAGAAGAATGCTGAGAATACCATAGACAGAGCCTGTAAATGACGAGGAAGTTTTAAGGAAAATGGAAACAAAAAGAATTCTTATACTTAGAATTAAAAAAAGAGTTGAGAATTCTGCGACACATAATTAAGAAAAACGGGATAGGGCATATTGAAAGCAAGAGGAAGGCTAGAGAGAAACAATGGTTAACCTACCTAATGAGCTTATATAAATGGATGACAGAACACCGAACGTGTGGGATAGTAAAAAAAAAAAAAAAAAAAAAAAAATCAAACATTGCTAAGAGTCGCGAAGGATAGAAAGTTGTGGAGTGCCATGGACTTGCACGCCCTGGAAGAACACAGCGCATAAAAGATGAATGGCAAAATGTCATTATTATCACTTTCGAAACCCATGTAAAGACATTTATCATTTGTATATGCTTCTTTAAATCCACGCGTCTAGCGTAGAAGACATTGACAGACCTGTCGTGCATGCATACGCATGCGTCACTCAAAATTCATATAGGTAGACTTTTGTATATATATATATATATATATATATATATATATATATATATATATATATATATAGATAGATAGATAGAGAGAGGAAAATCAGTATATTTATTATTAGTAGTAAAGTTTTGTATTATTTTTTTTTTTAACGGTTCATAATTTTTTGAGCTCTGCTCTTACCTCTTTACCACCCTCCCTTTTTCTCATGAACAACAGAATAGACGCTCAGGCACCCATCACCACCGCCTCCAACAACCCCATGACTAACTCAACAACAACAACGACGACGACGACACCAGAAACAAACGAACAAACAAATCACTGTAAACGAGGCCAGGACCTTGTGTGTGATCTTTTTCACACGGCTCCATTATTGTTGTTATGAAATAGAGCAGAGAACAGAGGTGACTGTTTGTGCTGCATCTGTCGTAGCGAACAGACCATGTCTGGCTGATCTACGGGAGCTCAATACGCATAGATTAGCGCATGCGTAACAACCAAAACCTTGAAGCCCTATTCAAGTCGTACCATAGCTTTCGGGCGATAAGCCAACGTCTGGAATAACTTAAATGTACACAAAGGATATTTTAGCTTTTCTTTTTTTGCATTTTTTCTTTGTAAGGAAAATGTTTATATTAATTAAAGTATTCATGAATGCTATTTTTTAAATTCTAGAATTTTGCTCTAAACATTTTAAAGTGGTATATTAAGATATAACAAATAAACAATAAGCAAGAATAAAAAAAAACTAAATAAGAATAAATAAAAGATAAATTAGAGCAATTATATAAAATTATATGAAAAGGAATTAAAAAGAGAAAGTTTAATAATTTAGGAAAAATAATGTGGACAGATTGCTTGGAGAATTTAATACTCACAAGGCGTATTGAAGGCCAGAAGAGTAGTAGAGTTTGAAGAAATGGCTAGAGGAACAAATAACACAAAAACAGAGAGGTGTCATAAAGGAGCAAGAAAAAAAGAAAGGAAGCTGTGGAGAACCATGATCTTCCACGTCCTGAAGGAACATGAGAGAGAGAGAGAGAGAGAGAGAGAGAGAGAGAGGCGATATGCATTTCGGGGAAAAGCAAGCTAAAATGTTACTAGAAGTTGTTTTTTTATTCTTTCATTGGTGGATTGTGGTCGTTAACAAGTGTATAATTTATGCACTAGTGAGCAATTTATTTACAGAAGAACGAGCAATCGTCACTTTATGATAGGCTCTGTTTTGCTTGGAAGTTGGACGACATTAGTTGGAAAGTAGCCGTGCCAAAATTGAATCTCGCCTTAATCTGAAACAGAGAATGAGAGAGTGAAAAAAATAGTGATTGCAAACAAATTTCTTTTTCCATTTTTTTTTAAGATAAGAATCGTGTCCCTTCTGCCGCCCATCGAAAACCCCAAATATAAATGCCTGTAAAAAAATGTACACTCGAATTGACGTCAATTTCGTGTTAGTTATTCAAAGCTCATCATTCTAGTGAGCATCGAACAAGTAATTTACCAAACAATAGGTAAACAACGTATTTATTTGTTCAGTATAATTGTAAATGTGGCTTGTTATCGCTAAGCGGCACTAACTTCAAATATTTAGAAAGAAATTGAAGCTATTGTTAAAAATGAACATTTTTTCCAGGCTTTTTCTGGTATCATTTCACATGACTACACTTACGGGTATGGTTTTACGTACACTGTCAAACATATTTATATACTCTTTTGCATGTCTTGTCATAGACAAGCAAACTTGATTCACCATCAAACAAACATGGTGACACATACACACGATATGTGAAAATAACATTACTCCGAAATAGAGATATGTGAAACGCATTGTATGTTCATATTTCGGTGTAGGGCTAACACAACAAATATTGCACGTATACTAGACATTGATCCTCAGTAGAAGTAAAAATTATGTGATTCTACAGAAGGATGTTGAGAATACCATGACGGAGAATGTGAGCAACGAGGAAGGTTTTAAAGAAAATGGAAACAAAAAGGACACTTATGCTTAGTATAAAAAAAAGAGACAGTTGAAATTTCCAGGAAAAATAAGGAAAGAGGGCTTGGAGAATTTGACACTCACAGGACATAGTAATGACAAGCGAGGCAGAGAAAAACAGCGGGTAACATACCTAACGTGTTTGTGCAAATAGAAGGTAGAACAAGGAATGGAGTTGGAGTAAAAGACAAACAATGCTATGAGTTACGAAGGATAAGAAATTGTGGAGAGTCACGACCGTCCCCGTCCTGAAGGGACGCTGCACATAAAAAATATCATTAGCTTATAATTAGTTTTTAAGGGTACTATACTAAAGTAACATTAATTAAAGAGAATAAAAGGTAAGAGATCGGAAGAAAAAAAAACACGCTCATAGACGTGTGTGCATGTGAAAATACACACGATAGGCACATACATAAAAATTAAAATAAATACATGGAGTTTAAAACAAACTGACAGACAGACCAAATAACTATTCCAGTAATCAATCGACTGATCCAAAAACATTTTAGTCAGTGTTTCGTGGAGGAAAAAAAACGCCGAGCAGGCATTGGATGGCCAATTTTTATCAATGCGACAAATGAACGGAGGCTTTACTTTTAAGTACGAGTCATCCCAAGAGCTGTGTAATAAAATGCAGATATCTTTAATCAAAGTCAAGGAATGCGTCACAATCTAGACGTATGTGTTGCGTCGTCAGAATAGCCATTCGAATTGATGCCCTTCGCTAAAATCGTCTGCAATGGTTAGGAAAGCGACGGGACTATACTTTGTATTAAAGGAAGATCGTAATCTCTTCCGGTGAGACTGACCGACACGGACACATGGAGGACTAATAATTTATTAGCTATGGGGTCATAATGTTTTGACTCTTCAGTGTATTCATTAGAAAACGCACACGACTTTTCTTTCCATATTTTTAGTTTATTTATGATACGTAAAATAATGAAATTTAATGGAACAAACAGAGCATTAACGTTTTTTTGCTTTTATGCAAACTAATATCAGTCAGGTATGTGCCATGCGTGATACACGCTTAGGCGATCATGTATCTTCTGATACAGGGCTGACGAGGCAAATTTTTTCCCGCAGTAGGTTGCCATTTCTTTCTGCGATAGACCAGTTGCCATCCAAGGTCTGTCCTACTATTTACCCATAACTGAGGGGAGAAGAAGAGGATTCATACTTTTCCCAAGGGTATTAGTACGTAAGTGAATGTAATGGATTCGAACTCGGCTCCCCGATTCCTCAATCCGAGCCTCTATCCATTACTTCACCGAGTGAATGATAAAAGAGCCTTTTTACGTAATTTCTTCAGTAGGGCTTTTTTTAAAAAATTTTTTTCATTGCGCAACATTGCATTCTAGTCGGTTTAATGGTTTGCGAATTGTTCATACGTATATGCGTTTCAGCGTCCCTCAGATCAATTTGGTTATCCTTTATGCTAAATTTTTGAAACTTCCTTTTTTTATTTTAGTCACCCTCAAACCTACCATCATAGCCAGTGTTGAAATTTTTCTTGGACGATCCGATCTTGCATGGGTTGATACGGTGCCAGTTTGAAAAATTTCTTCCCTGGATTGCTAATGGTAAAAATGGCCGTTTCTATGCAAGAAACATTCAACATTCAACATTCATTGATCAAGTAGTTAATGTTACTGCCGGTTGTAATTTCTAAAATCTTTTTCTTAGAAGAATTTTTCAAGAATTCTCGAGTCCACTGTTATCGCTCTTTTTAGTTCTAATGGGAGTTTAATACCAGGTCTATTGTTTAAGGTAGCATGGTTAAGACTAAATGAATTTCTTTTTCAGGTGTTCCGAATGAGCTTTAGTTTTTGTCATGATTTCAGAAACGAATGAATTTTTTAATTTGTAAAATAAATGTAGATAGGCGTTCTAAAGTGATGATAGAACAGAAAGATGTTGAGAATATTATGGACGGAGTATGTGAGCGACATGAAAATGTATAAGACTTGCTCAGTTTTAGATGTTGCTATGATCTAATTTATTGTCATTTTTTTCATTAGGATTTGAATATGTAAAAGTAATCATTATTAATTAAGGTAAATAAATAATATGACTTCTTTCTTATTTATTACCTGTTTACGCCTGGAACTATTATACTATCGTTATTTAAGTAGATAATTGGTAACAAACCAAATTCGGAATGGTTACTAAGAAAAAATAAAGAAAATAAATTCAAGGTCGAAATATTTTCCATATAACTACAAGTATATTTTCTAAGGAGTTAATGGATTTTTATTTATAATACCATAATTATTAACCATTGATTTAATCGTTGCTCACGAAAACCACATTTTCTTTATTAAGACTCTCGAATGCATAATCTGGTAGACGTAAACGTTTAAAAACAGAGATGTTTACTCAAACAGGAGTACCCAGTAAATATGTAAATTGATTGATCGATTGAATTTTATGGCTTATCAACCTATTGCAGATTATTTATTAAAAACCGCACTATATTTTTAGATTGTAAGAATTTCTGGAGATAATAATAATTTTTACTGATACAAATTCTACTAATTAACATATAACTGATGGGGCGGGGGGGGGAGAAGAGGTGTATTCAATACCATTCTCAAGGGCATTTGTGCTCAAGTGAATATTACAAACCCGACTGGTATTAGAACTCGGCTCTCCGATTTCTAATTCCGAGCCGTTATCGATTATACCACCGGCACATCCAAGCTTACAGCACCTGGTATTCCCAAGTTGACACCCATCTAGGTACTGAGCAGGCTTGACGTTGCTTAACTTTGGCGATCGTACGAGAACCGATGCTTCAACGTGATCTGGCTGTAGGCAACTAAATATGCTGAATAATAAGAAACAATTGATGCCTACATAGTTACACACAAGTAGACAATATACATAAATGAAAATATATAGATATTTTTTTTATTTTAATGATTTCACCTCAAGCTAGGCAATAAAGTCACTATAACACAAAGAATTTCTAAGTGCGAGAGAATATGAGAAATAAAAAAAGCATTATCAATAGTTATTAATGTTAATTAATGGATAAGGAGAGAGAAGAATAAAAAAAGGAATTAAGAAGACAGAAGGTAATGACTAACATTACATTTAAATTTTTGAAGATCAAAAATTTGCATGTATAAATCGATGCGTTTAAATATGCATCTAAATATCTTCTATATGCTGTGTCTTTTCCGGACGTTTTTGATCATGGCTCTCCACATTTTCCTGTAGCTCTTAATAAATTTTGCCTTTTTGCTATCGCTCCTAAACCTTGCTCCGCCATCCATCTACTCCATCTCGCAATGTAGGTTATGCATTGTTTTCCACTGTCCCTTTTGCCTTCAATCTGTTTTGTGAGGATCAGATTTTCCAAGCCTCCTTTCCTTATTATGTGCCCAAGAAATTTCAACTGTCTCTTCTTAAGGTTAAGTATAAATGTCCTTTTTGTTACGAGATTTTCTCTAAAATTTCGTCGTTGCTCAAATGTTCGGTCCATGGTATTCTGAGCATCCTTCTGTAGAACGACATTTCTGTTGCTTCAAGTCTTTTCCTCATCTGCGAAGAGATTGTCCAGCATTCACAGCAATATAGGAAGACTGATATTACATAACAGTTCAGCATTCTTTGTTTCTAACAAAATTTTTCTATTTCTTAATACTTTGCTTAGCTTTTGGAAGGCAACTTTCGCTATCCCAATCGGATTTTACTGTCACACTTTCCATTAGTTTGTTAAAAAAAATTCTTGTAGTTTTCTTTCTGTGTCTGTTATCAACACTATGTCATCTGTGTATCTTGTTAGGAGTGTGGCCGCCAATAATGAATTCTGTTAAAAGGATGTAAGAATGTGTCTTCTTATTCATCCAAATATACGCAGAAAAAACAAAACAAACGAAAGTAGTCGGTCTTTTGAACGGGAACAGAGGTTTATATCTTATTTCCTCTTTAGGATTGTGTTTCCAGTCTTTTCTAAAGTCTACTTTAATTTCTATACTTGTAAAATCTCCGCCTAAACTCTGAAATTTTTATTTACTATTTAGTTATTTATCTTTCCTCAATACAAGTAGATAAGTTCATCTATCGCCAGGTTCACACTCCTCTCCGGTCTTTTGAATAGAAGTAGAGATGTATCCCTTGTTTCCTGTCGAAGACTGGGTTTCCGGTTCCTTCTAAAGTCCGCCCTGTCGGCTGGGGCTGTAGAATACGCTGACTGCACCTCTGCAGAAGGGTAAGACCCACCCCACAATGGGGCGTCCTGGATAAGATGATAAACTACATCCGCGTCCGAGGTAAGACGATAAACTACATTCACGTCCTGGGTAAGACGATAAACAACAAGCATCTGATCAGGAGGTTTTGAGGAGCGCGGAATCATCTCTTAAATGCTGCTATCCCCAAGTCCACCCTGACCCGTGGTGGTAGTACCTGTTCGGATCCCAGTTATGGGCAAATAGTTAACCCACAAATTGTACGAACGAGGGGCGTCCTGGGATCTGAAGTTAATACTTAAAAGCTGTCTTTTTGAAAAGCTGTCTTTTTGAAAAATAGTTAACACCCAAACTTGTGTAAAAATGTGTTTTAATACCAGAAATACTTTGTAATAAAAAAAATATTACCAACAATAATTTTTGAAGGAAAAATTATTATCAGCAATACTTAATACTAGTAGGCATAGAATCTAGTACGACATGCCAAGAGAAATTTACAGTGAAACATATACTGTTAGAATGTGTAGATTTTAATCTAGTGTGAACAAAATATTAACAAGTGGGTAATTTAAAAAAAGACAAAACATTTTTACGAAAATAAAACCATCCAAGATTGTAAATTTCCTAAAAGAAGTTGGATTGTACTCAAAAATATGAGTAATTGAAAAATGGTTCAAATATATATGTATACATACACACCTTTTTTTTTACCAAACTATCGCTATGAATCTATTTAAAAAATTTTGTTGGTATTAAATGTCCCACTGAGGTTGATATGCTATAAAACAAAACAACCAACAAAATCCTTCTAAAGTCTCTTCATTCTCTTTAACTCTAAGTCGCCCCTTACCTCTTGTTTGGGGTGAATTGATTAAAACAAATGTATTTTGATGCTACTCTTCAATAGCAGTATCGTTTGTGAGGTTGTTGCTTCCATTCAGAAGAGGATTACTTGGAGGAGAAAGTGCAACCTTTGTGTTAAGGTGAGTCATTTTAAATGATTATGAAGTTTCTCGAATATACGTGTATGTGTGCGCTTATATATACATTCATGTGTGCGTGTGTGTGTTAGATTGGTTAATCAAATGGCATATCAACCCTTTGTGAGTCATTTAACACGTTGGCTGCCAGGGGTCAATTACGAAATCTGACTTCAAACGCCAACTTTATAATGGCCAACTTAGGCAATAAAACATTTTTATGAGTTGATCTTGTTCAGCTTCAACTGAATTCTTAACATTGTTTTCACTCAAAATCTTATCACTGCGAAAAAACTTGTTGTTGGCTCCCACAGATAAAAATATATCAGAAAATGCCAGGTACGAGATAACTCGTAGTTGCCACGAGGTAACTCGTAATTCGCATCATAATAAAAAAAATGCCAGTTGTGGTTGTTAGTTAATGCATTAATGGTCAGTATAAGTTTTATAGATAAAAAATCCTAGTGAATCAGTAAATAGGTAGATAGAGGTTCAACTAATATGAGTCAAGAGGTCCTGTTTGTACTTAAGTCTACAAGTATCCCCCCACCACGGAAGATGGAACATTTTCAGTGGGTCTTACAGAGAGTTTTTCAGTGAATTTTAAGACCCACCCATACGGAAAGTATGTGTGTGTGTGTTGTGTATATGTGTGTGTGCGTAAATGAATTAGTGTTTTGTGTGTGTGTGTGCGTGTGTGTGTGTGAGAGAGAGTATGTATGCGCGCGCGTGCATGAGTAAGTGTGTGTGTATGTGTGAGTGAGTGTGTGTGTGTGTGTGTGTTAGTGATTGAGTGTGTGCATGTGTATACGTAAAAATATGTGTGCATATATAAACAAACACGTATCTTAAGTTTCTGTACAGGAATAGAAGTGCAGAAAATAACGACGAGATGAAAATATTTTGCTTTGATTTTCATTCATAAATTCTTTTTTTTTTTTTTTTCCATAGGTAATCGAACCTCATCAATCTTGCTAGAAATCCAGAACCGCTACTCGAGTTGAAATCCCGAGCAGTATTTACAAGCGTTCTGTCCGCGGGGACGCTGAGATAATTCCAATTTGAGAATACCACGTGACGTAAGTTTGAAATTCTTATCTGTAGTAAGATCACCGAGTGATCACTCACCCATCCACCCAATTACAAAACGATCTATCTATCTATCTATCTATCTATCTATCTATCTATCTATATGAATGCATGAAATATTAAGTTCTACATTTTTTTAGGGATAACTGACAAGCTCTTTCTGAATTTGGATAACTTTATAAATTATGTGTCAGTTCAAATCTCCAGGAAAAATTACTTTTAGTTTTATCGAAAACATTTCTGCAGTTTCTGTGTGCAAAGCGAGCTATTTCCCTGATGCTATATTTTAATAAAACTTTCCAATTGCTCTTTACTTAGAGGTTCAGCCAACCAACCAAACCATAAGAGACGGGTTTACTATTCCAGTCTAAATTATATTCGGTCCTGGGGAAAACAAATGTTTTTCCTAACCCGTAAATAGAAGAAAGAAATCTCCTTTTAAGTGAACCTAACTTGTTTTTTTTATTCTCTTTCTGACTGCCTCTTTCAGCATTCTCTCTCTCTCTCTCTTTCTCTCTCTCTCACGCACACACACTGACACACACACAACAAAAAGGGTGGTTTCTTTCATTGTCTTGCGTTTTCATTTACTTTTTCACTAATATTTTAATACCATTTCAAGAAACCAATTCGTTCTTCAGTCGTTAATCTGTTATTCTGGAGTTACAGCCGAATAAAATATGTATTGGTGTTGTAGAATTACTCACACTTCTCTTCAGCTATATCTACACCCTCTCTTTGTCTGCATATATATATATATTATATATATATATATATATGTGTGTGTCTGTGTAGATATAGATGTGTGTGTGTGTGTGTGATTTACATAAATCTCGTTGCTAAATAAACTCCAAAACTGACAAGCTCTGGCAGATCTAAAAAAAAAAGTGCTCAAGGCACAAACTATGGAACAATTAAAAAAAGATATAAATAAGTCACCCAGTACTACCGTTTCGCCATCCGGATAGTCAGACTGGCTTATTTATTTTTGTGTATATATATACACTAGCACTGAATGTGCAATACTATATATATATATGTGTGTGTGTGCGTGTGTGTGTGAGTGTGTATGTGTGTGTGTTCCAGTGTGTGTGTAAAAATGAGACAAAGTGGAAAAAATATAAACGACGAGTTTCGTCGAGAGTGTCTGCTTCCTGTGGTTTCTTCGGGTTAGAATGAAAGACAAAACTGTATTTTGTTTCGAATACTATTATACGTCACACACACACACACACACACACACACACACACACACACACACACACACACACATATATATATATATATATATATATATATATAAAATATATAAAATAACAACGTTAAACATAAAAAATGTCTTTAATAAATATATATGTATATATATTTAAGGAATGGCTTGGAAATTTTAACACCTCCAAAACAAAACTGCTATATTTTAATCACTATAGAAAAACTTTTCTATCTTCCATCACCATGGCTGATGCTAACTGCTAGGAGAACGACTTATTGCAACTTCTTGGTTTAACGTATTCCACTGACATAAATTGTCTTTTTTCTTTTTCTTTTTCAATTTCTAGGTCAGCTGCTAGGAAAATTGATTCATTGTGTCGTGCCAGAGAATTCTTCTCGTCACATTACATCTTACGCTTCTATAAACGTACCATTTGTCCGTGCATTGAATGCTGTTGCCATATCTGGTCTAGTGCTCTTGCTATATATCTCCAGATTCTTGATAAAATCTAAAGAAGGGTTTGTAATCTTATCGGGCCCCGACATGACTTCTAAATTTAAGTCACCTTTTACAGCTACGTGGCTTCCCACTCTCTTTTCTTTCAACATTTTTATGATAATTGTTCTGATAAGATTTCCTCCTTGATACATCGACAACATGAATTTAACCGTACTACTTGATTGGCAACTAGGTCTCATCCTTTTACTGTTGAAATAGCTTAGATGTAACCATAGGTTGTATTCTAATAGTTTGTTTTCTCGCACTTCTCATTCGTGGAATTCTCTCTCAGTTTCTTTATTATCTTTCCACCTGCAAGCGTCAAACATTTAAATGCAACGCCAATCGCAATATTCTGTCTTCCTGACATCTGTTCTTTTATTGTCCTTTCTTCTCAATAATGACTTCTCATTTTTTTTCACTACCATTAACCTCTTACCTCTTAGTGCCATGTTCGCCTTGCTTGTGGTGAAATGTGTGTGTGCGTCTATGTATTGTGGACATAGGAATCAACACTATACAGTGACCATCCGTTATACTTCAGTGCGATCTTCATGTCCACGCTCCCAATAACCATAAACGTTCTATCACCAAATTTTAATATATATGTGTGTGTGTGCATGTGTGTGTGCATGCGCGCGCACTCGCGCGTGTGTGTGTGGAGAAATGAGGAAGAATGAGAGGGAGAGAATGAGATTACTGTTGATATTAGGATATTTATTAATCCTGGCGCCAATCTTAATGGGCATTGACTCTTATTTTCCACTGATAGCCGCAAAATAACCTACCCAGAAAGCATCACCACATTATTCAAGAGGAAAGACATTCTCATATATCTCTGACTATTACAAGAGAGTGTCTTCGGCATTTTTGAAAACCACACCATAAAATGATGTGTTGTTAAATTCTTAGAGGTACATAGTAACCGTGAAGAAACTAGCGTAATAACTTCTTGGTGGCTGAGTTAGTTATTTTTTCTTGCCCTTGCAATTTTAGTTGTTCCACAGTAGTTACTGCGCTCTCTCTCTCTCTCTCTCTCTCTCACACACACACACACTAACGCCGTAATAGCATATTTCCAGATACTTTTTGGCATCTACACCCACCAATCATTAGAAACATTTATGATATTCAGCTATAAATTATTTGCAAATACTTGTAAAATCTTCACTATCTGTACAATATCGTTATCTATGAATATATAGAGATTAGTATAGTGCTGCAGAAAGCCGTTTCAAGTTAACGTCAGTTTACGGGTAATTCATTGCCTGAAACTTTAAAAAAGTGTGGTTTCAAGAAAGAGATAATGCTTGTTTTTTTCCCTCACGAAAAGGTAATATTATTTGTAAAATTGATGACATATTAAAAATCTATATTTAAATACATGAAATTCTCATTCTTTATCCGCACTCCTACAGACTGATTTGAGTTTATCGAAAATCTTGCTTCCTTTCTTCAAGAATTATAAATTGCAGGACAAAACGCCTCCATATAAACAAATTCCATTTCATGACTGTACGCAATTCGGATTTTTATTTAACTCGGAACTATAGTCAACAGATAATTTGCCTCTTCAAGTTAATCTAATCATCATAAACAAATCGTGATGGTGATTTTTTTTCCGCCAGAAGTCTTTGTGAATTTTCTTTCAACCTCATCAAAATATTTTAAGTGATTTTAGATGAAGCTCCTTCATTACTAATTTTTAACCAATTTTTAATCCTATTTTGATTTTCTCTCTACATACAACGTCTAGTGTTTAATGCGTCTATCGCCCGGTTCCTCTCTAGTCTTTTAAACAGGAACAGAAGTTTATCACTTGTTTCCTGTTTCGGACTAGGTTTCCGGTTCCTTCTAAAGTCTACATCAGCTTTATACTCCTAATGCATGTCTTTTCCTACGCTAATATAATTCCACACAGTAACCTTCTATATTGAGTGGCTCTAGGGTTTTTGTATAGAGTGAATATTAGTAAAAAACTTACATGCCATATAGTATGAGTTCAAATCTCATTGGTATTTACTTCTTTATTTCCAACTGACACTAATTTTTTTCATCTGTTCGTAAACCTGATGTATTTGCTTTCCAACAGAACCATGGTTAATTCAACAGAAACGTTTAAAAATGAGAATATTAGGCTGTACGGGTATATCCACCATGCAGCCAGCTGATTAAGACTGCCCAATATTGTACCGTTACTGCCAAACTCAAGAATTTCCCCCCAATATGGCTTCATCTAAGAGGTCCAAAACCATATTTCTCCAATATGGCCCCATTTGTGAGGTTCAGTACAGATAGCTCAGTGCTACCCGAAATCAATGATTAGAGCATGTCAATACTTATTTCAGCACAAAATGTGTAACAAAAGTTTCTGTAATGAACCGTACTTAACAACAACCAAAGAAATCGAAGAACCAATCAAGCAGAAACACACACACACACACACACACACACACACACACACACACACACACACACACACACACACACAACAAAAAAACAAACAAACAAAAAAAAAACAAAAAACAAAGTAGCTAAGTCGGGTTACTTCGAATTACTTGTTTTTCACACATATCGATCACAGGCAAAATTCCCACGAGATACTTCTAAACAGACTAGTAAATTGGCGATGATCATCTCTCTGAGAACCAATGTGATTCCAGAGCTAACCGAAGCACGTCCGATATAGTCTTTCATCATCATCATCATCATCATCATCATCATCATTTCTATGACCTAGTGAGCTGAGCACCTAACCAACTCCCTCTACATACCTCGGTAGGCATTCATTCATGCGTAATGTGTCTTGGGCAAAGTAAACCCGGCGGAGCCCATCCCACTTTAGAGATATCGTCTTTAAAGTAAATCCAAGAGAATGCTGCGAATAAAACAAAGGTACATATACCATTTTTGTCGAGCTGAAAAAGTCGTTCGATAAGGCAAGCAAGTTCAAGCCCTGGGTAACCTTGGAAAAAATTGGGTTGCCCACCAAAATTATTTCTCAGCGTGATCAACCAACTCTATGGGACAAGGGCTTGGTCAGTTCAATCGCGTCAGGCAAGGTTGTGCTAGCTTCACTCGGTTTTAGCATCAGTTTGTAACGACTACAAAGAAAACAAGTAACAGAGGCAACACACACAAAGGCACACGCAAAAACGACAATCTTTTCAATCCAAAGCCTCTCTGATCCCACACTAGAACTGAGTGGCTGTTGATTAAAGAGCTACTGCCTTCAGATAGCGTGGCTCTGATCAATCACACCGAGATGAACCCCAGCCAATAACATCCTGCCTTGCAAAGGCCACACAGTTCTTGGAAGTCAGCCTTAAAAAAAACGTTTATTCGTTATCAACTTGCACAAAGCTAAAATTATCACCTACCAAGGTAGCCTCATATGCCAGAGTGGACAGAGAATTTATTTCTCTGTTATAATAAAAGTATCTGGAACGACAGAAAAAAAAAAAGAAAAGAAAAAAAAACAACAACAACAGTCATTATGCTGCTCATCATTCCATATGGTGTCGAATCTTGGGTCGTATACCGGCGCTATCTACCCTTACTCACGTGCTTCCTTTAGCATTGGTTCTATTTCATTACTAACATTGAGGTTATAGATAGCTGGCGATGGTAGAGAGCTATCGTTTTCCCAAACCCTCCTAATCGGAGAATCCGTCTAAAATGAGGAATGGTTCTCTAGTAAAGAGGTACTCTTTGAAATAGATCCTCATCTCCCGCGGATTCAACCACCATCATCAATGAGAAACAGAAGCAACTGATAGTGTTGCAAGAAAGCAAAGGACCTATCAGGCAACCTCCCTTGCAGAATGAAGCCGCAGAAAAATAACAGAAGAGACAGTTCCGTAAGACCAGAGGCTGTTAAACTCTCTCTCTCTTGTAACTGATGTCGAAAAGCATGCCCCTCTCTCGTATAGACCTCGCTACCTAACCGAGAACTATCACTAATCTTAGGTTGCGAACCGAGGCATGATATATAGAAAGAATGCTCATCACTCTGAACTGTCCTTTTTAAATTCCATTCTTCTAGAATTACCAGCTCAAGTCAAAGAAAAACCGATTAAAAAGTAATAAAAAAAAGAAAATCTCAACTCTTGCGGTCAGTTTCGTAAAATCCAATAAAAGTGTTGGTTCAAAATTTAGTGGATGAAATATTATTAAAGGAATGAACTTTGACCAGGATCAGTCGACAGATTTATAGAAAATAATTTAAGCTAAGTTGGTATCTCATAGGGAAAATAATTCTGCCTGCTTTGTCTAAGCAAATAAATTTTTTTCTGTAAGATTATCTAAAACTTCCTGACGTGACAATGTAAAAATAATAGATTTCAGTAGTAGTTGATTCCTAAAACTATTTTAGCCCAACTGTTTGCTTAAAACCTAAACAAATTTCCCTTTGTTTTAAACCTTAATTTTTTCTGGTGAGTCAAAACATTGTTATTAGCGATATATAAAGTATCAAGAATGACAGATACTGTTTCCTAACAATTGCGCATGTCAGGATCAGAAATATACAGACAGGTGAGCCAGCCTCGAGTGCTTCACTCTGATGATATGTTGAATGTCGCAATCATGGACAAAGATGAAGATCTCAGTGACTTTGATGAAAGACAAATTGTTACGACCAGAAAACTAGGCCAGAGTATTTCTGAAACAGCACGGCTTGTTGGGCGCTAACGTTCAGCTATGGTGAGTACCTATCGTCAGTGTTTCGTGGAGGGAAAAAAAAAAACGCCGAGCAGGCATTGGATGGCCAATTTTTATCAATGCGACAAATGAACGGAGGCTTTACTTTTAAGTACGAGTCATCCCAAGAGCTGTGTAATAAAATGCAGATATCTTTAATCAAAGTCAAGGAATGCGTCACAATCTAGACGTATGTGTTGCGTCGTCAGAATAGCCATTCGAATTGATGCCCTTCGCGAAAATCGTCTGCAATGGATACGAAAGCGACGGGACTATACCTTGTATTAAAGGAAGATCGTAATCTCTTCCGGTGAGACTGACTTACACGGACACATGGAGGACTAATAATTTATTAGCTATGGGGTCATAATGTTTTGACTCTTCAGTGTATTCATTAGAAAACGCACACGACTTTTCTTTCCATATTTTTAGTTTATTTATGATACGTAAAATAATGAAATGTAATGGAACAAACAGAGCATTAACGTTTTTTTGCTTTTATGCAAACTAATATCAGTCAGGTATGTGCCATGGGTGATACACGCTTAGGCGATCATGCATCTTTCGATACAGGGCTGACGAGGCAGATTTTTTCCCGCTGTAGGTTGTCATTTCTTTCTGCGATAGACCAGTTGCCATCCAAGGTCTGTCCTACTATTTACCCATAACTGAGGGGAGAAGAAGAGGATTCATACTTTTCCCAGGGGTATTAGTACGTAAGTGAATGTAATGGATTCAACTGGAATTCAAACTCGACATAATATTTTTAATTGTGACGTAAATAATCAAATTTGTTTTTTTATTTTTTTAAATAACAAATATTAGTTCAGTATTATGAAACTCATGGCCGCATGCAATGTGTACATTAAAGTCTGTAGTGTTGTATGTGCATTATTTGATATGTGAGTTCATGTAGTAAATGACATTTTTTCTGCCTCTTCGACTACTCGTCACTTAATTTAGAGGGGAAACAGTGGATGAAATAATTTTGTAAAAGATGCAAATGCCAATTGTTATCTTCTTAATTCTTCTTTTATTTTCCACTCTCCTTAATAGTAGTTTTCCCATATTCTCAAACACTCAGTAATCCCTTTGCATCCTAGTGGTTTTATTGCCTTGAATGAGTTAAAATAAATAAAAAAAAGATTTTGTTTGTTCGATTTATTTGAATTACAATTGACAATTTAACCATTGTATTTTAAAATTTTTTTTTATTTTTTAAATTTTTCCTTTTTTTTCTTTGGAATTCTCTTGCGTTTTTCTATAGCTTATATTTCACTTTTAATCACTTTCTTTTCTTTTTTTCTCTAATCCTCCTCTTTTTTTAGTTGTTTTTATTTTTTTATCCATCTTTATTATGCATTATTTCATCATTTACGTCTTTTTCTTTTCCTCTTCTGACTCATCAGTTTTTTCATCACTTCTTTCTTTCTTTCTTTCTTTCTTTCTTTCTTTCTTTCTTTCTTTCTTTCTTAACCGCTCTATTTCTTTCCCCCATTCACGTCTCTTTTCTTACTTTTTTCAACCCTCCCCCACTTTTCTTGTCTTTTCTAACGCCCACTTACTTCCCCCGTTCTTTTTCTTATTCCGTCTCCCTTCTGTTCTCTCTAGTTGTTGCTTCTAAAATCTCATCTCTTTTTACAAGTTACAGAAGAACGATTTCATTGAACAACAAATTATAATAAGAAAAGGGATTCGAAAGATTTCGTCAATAATCAGTAAGCGCTTAAAGTCGGAGAACTGATTCATTCTATGAAAGAGAAAATATTTCCCTGCCCACAAACCCCGTCATTTTGCTTCTCTACCAGCCCATTTCTACTTAAAATAATTGCCCCGTCCACATTTCGAAAGATAATTAATCAAAGAGTTCGTCCTTCCAATTCCCGTCGCAGCATTATAGGTCGACTAATCAACCTATCTGCGTCACCGGATACTCAATTCACCCACGGAATTCTGGGGGATACTTTCCACTTGTTGGATGATCTGACTCCTTGGGAAATGTGGATCTTGAGAAAAGAGCGGGAAACAGTAAGGAACATGACTGAATTGTAAAAGCGATTATGATTTTGTTTCTAGCATTAGTCGTGGAGAGGAGAAAAGAGAGAAAAAGTAGTTTCTATTTTATTTCAAAATTTTTTCCTTTTGATCTTATTTTCTCTTTCTTTCTTTCTTTCTTTCTTTCTTTCTTTCTTTCTTTCTTTCTCGTTTGTCTGATTTCTATTTTTCTGCTTCTCAACTTTACTTTTTATTCATCACATTCTTTCTTTCTTTCTTTCTTTCTTTCTTTTTTCTTTCTTTCTTTCTTTTGCATTATTTATATTTTCTGCTTCACAATTCTTTCTTCCTTTCTTTCTCTTTTGTCTGATTTCTATTTTTCTTTAAGTTTCCTTCTTTTTTTTGCTGTTGCATGATTCCTATTTTTCAGCTTACTGCTTTACGTTTTTTTTATCAGTTTTCTTTTCTCTTTCTTTCTTTCTTTCTTTCTTTCTTTCTTTCTTTCTTTCTTTCTTTCTTTCACTGTTGCATGGTTTTTATTTTTGTACTTCTTCATTTTTCTTTTTATTCAGCAAACTTTTCTCTCTGTCTTTCTTTCTTTCTTTCTTTCTTTCTTTCTTTCTTTCTTTTGTTGTTGTTGTTGCATGATTTCTATTTTGCAGCTTTTCTACTTTATTATTTTATCTGTTTTCTTCCCTTTTTTCTTTCTTTCACTGTTGCATGTTTTTTTTTAAATTTTTCTACTTTTTTCCTTCACTTTTTTATTCATCAATTTTCTGTTTTTCTTTCTTTCTTTTTTCTTTCTTTCCGTTTCTTTTTTAGCTTTTGTATGACTATTATTTTTATTCTCTATTTCACTCTTTCTTTTTCTTCATCTCTATGTTTGCTTGTTTCTTTTTCTTTCTTACCTTTCTTTCTTCACAGTTTTTCTTCTTTTTTTGTACATCTATTCTATAAAATAAATTATAATCCCGCCTCATTCACAGTATTTTCCTTCTTTCTCTTTCGCCCCAATAAATAAACCTCTTCACTACTATAAGTTCCAATTTGACCACAAATACATCGTTAACCCTACCACCAAACTCAACACCGACCAGCAAGTCGGCACCCACCTTCTCTTACATCTGAGAGGATTCAAAATATTTTTCTAGTCAAGCACCCAGTGACTAGCTCACGTCAGGCTTCACTGAATTCGAGTCTCTGTCCCATTCTTGTCGGACCCTAATTATGGTAACTCATCACAAGTCCCCTTCTTTTTAACGACTATAAATTGCTCGGGATAATTTATCATTGCCAAGACGAGAATTTTCCTTTCATTCTTTAATGTTTCTTGCTTGCTTTCTTTCTTTCTTTCTTTCTTTCTTTTTCTTTCTTTCTTTCTTTCTTTCTTTCACTGCTGCTGCTACTTCATCAATTTTTTTATGTGTCTCATATTACGAATAATAAATAAACCTGGATTAAATATTCTGCATTTAATATTTCTACTCTAAAATATAAATTAAATATATGATTATTATATAGTAATTATAAATCAGTGTAATAATCCGGAATTTCAGTCTAACAAATAAAACGAACAATCAGTGCGGGTTTTAAGTCTAACAAATAACTCAAACAATCATGTGCCATGCGATCATGTATCTTTCGATATATGACTGACGAGGCAGAACTTTTTCCCCTCAGTACGTTGCCATTTCTTTCTTTCTGCGGTAGACCAGTTGCCATCCAAGGCTATATAACTCGGTCTATCCTGCTATTTACCCATAGCTTGAGGGAGAAGAAGAGGATTCATACCTTTTCCAAGGGTATTACCACGTAAGTGAATGTAATGGATTTGACTGGAATTCGAACTCGGCTCTCCGATTCCTCAAGCCGCTATCCTTTACTCTACCGTGCCTCAATCTGTGTAATAATCCTTAATTTCAGTCTAACAAATAAACAGGATAATCAACATAATGATCCGCAATTTCAGTCTAATAAATAAACAAGATAACCGGTGTAACAATCCGGGTTTTCAGTTTAACAAAAGAAACCATACAGCCAATGTAATAATCCATATTTTCAATCTAACAAATAAGCCGAAAGATTTTTAGTCTAACAAATAAACAAAACAATGAGCCTAATAATTCGTGTTTTCTCTCTATTCTATTTATTTTTTGCTTAACAGATTGAAATATTGGAGGTAAATAACATTAAAAAAAAAAGGAGCTACATTCGATGATGGTTCGATTATATTTCTAAGTACATGTTATATTATTGATATCTCGATCATGAAGATAGACATTACAATGCTGATAAGAATAATGTAATTTTGTCCTGGAATTTTCATTTTCATATCTACAACTGAGAACCACCAAGTATTCCAAAAGTACCAGGCAATAGTTTAAAATGAAAGAATTTTCGGCCTTTCATTTAGCTTAGCTTAGCTTGTTACAAAGTCTCAAGTGTAGAGCATCAAGAGAGGACTCTCAACTATGCAACAACAAGACGCTTAAAACTTAAGTTAATATGTCACAAATTTGGGGTACCCAGTTAAGGCAGAACTTAACATAGTAGTAATTTTCTATGATACATTGTAACAAAATTTCCACAATACGCCAAATCTTGCTATGTCGAATTTACGTTTCCAAAGTAAGTTTGTGATAATGAGCATTACTAACTCGGCACTTGAAGCAAAATCACTTTAACGACAATTTTCTACCGATTATTATTTTTCGTGTCCTTTTAACTTTTATTTTTGTAAAATTTTATTTTCTATCACTTTCTTTAAAAAATTCGGCAGTTCTTTCTTCAAAAATGAATATAATTGATCCCACACGCACGCACAGACATACACAGAGACACATACAGACAGACAGATAGACAGTCTCTCTTTCTCTCTCACACACACAGACACATGCATGCACGTATATTTTTTCTTTGCTTTCGATATGACTGATAACAATTTATATTAATGTGAGCTCTGTTTTTTTAATCAATTCAAATTGGGCGTGAAAGGGAATGAAAAATACTTTAGAAGGAACTGGAAACCCAATTATGAACAGAAAACAATGGATAAACCTCTATTCTTGTTCAAAAACCGGTGAGGAATGTGAGCGAGGCGATAGGCGAACCTATCTACTCCTATTGAGGAAAAAAATAAATAGTAGATAAAATTTCTGAGATTTGACGGAGACGTTAGGAGTATAGAGTTGAAGTAGCCTTTAGAAGGAAACCCAGTCCTAAGGAGGAAACAAGGAATAAACATCTACTCCTGTTCAAAAGACCGGGGAGAGGTGTGAACCGCACTATAGTCGATCATATAATTAAGAGACCATTAATCATATAATTAAAAACCATTACGAATATAGTGACTTCAATCCTTACCGAGTGCCATACACGTGTTGGCTTGCGTCGTACTAAGTTAAGTTTAGTAAATACTTGTTCGGGTGATATGTTTCGTGATTGATGTAGTCGCGAATTTTCCACTAATGTCAGTGGTCAGTTTTCGTATAATTCGAATAATGATCTTTAACATTAACGGACCCCATCTAGAATACTGACACAATTCTTCTTCTATGTAGAATGTCCCTTCAGAATGAGGTCGATCATAGTTGGCCACAACTTCCTGTTCTTAGTAAGGTTTGTCTTTTTTCTATCTCTCCCATCCCTGTTCTGCCATCCCTGTTCTTACATAAGCTCATCGGGTAGGTTACTCGTTGTTTGCCTATGTCCCTCTTGCCTGTGAGTGTCATATTCTACAAGCCCTTTTTTCTCACTGTGTGTCTTAGAAATTTCAACTTTTTTTATTCAAAGTATTAATGTTCTTTTTTTGTTTACCTTTTTCATTAAAACTTCATCCAGTCCATAGTATTTAAAATATGTGTGCGGTGTCTCTGCAGAAGCGCAATAAATAGATACAACACGGAGAGATAGATTTTTTTATTTACTAATGTTCACTCTATACAAGGCCAAAGAGTCACTCAAGGCAGAGGGTTACTGAAGGCGGTTGTTATGTAAGCGGTAAGAATAAGGGCGCAGTTTATAAAGATTTGTGTGATAAATAAGGGTTAACCTTAGACTTAAAGAGATTAAGATTTTAATGATCGGTAAATCGTCCTCCTAGGTTTCTGTTCCACAAAGCAACAGATCTTGGGAAGGAGCTATCCGAGTGGAACTTACTCCTTACTAATGGAATACGAAGGGAATGAAGGTGATTCACCTCAATGTACGTGGCGTGACAGATCTTAGTTGGGAGTGTTAGAATTGGCGGAACTAAGAAATGTAGCTCGTTTGAACATTATCCATGAAAATAACGACGGAGTATCGAGAGGATTGCAACATTTCGTCTGTGGGAGAGGGGTTTTATGGTGTAAAACAATTCATCACCTACAAGGTCGCGTAGACGCTTTTGGAATCTATCAAAACTGGAAAGTGAAGACTGAAAACTTTAATATCACATCCACCATTTTCACCCACTATGCTACACTTGAAATTCTCTGTAATTGTCTTACGATCCCCATGTATTCTTAAGTTCTGGCAATTTTTTTTTCAATATCGCAGTTCCTCTTTTCTTACACAGCTTTATTGAAAACGGATAAAGTATCGTCCTTTTCATCGATCCATTTGAACCTCACCCTCCTTACTCTTCTTTTTACTCTCCTTACTCTTCTCTTTTCTTTCAAACTCCTCAGTGTTTTTTAACGGCCCTCTAAAGGCACGTATTCGTCCAGCCATTCGCTTTTTTTCAATCTAATCTGAAATCGAGCTGGCGAATATCACACGTATACGAAAATCTAATGTTTCGACAATGTCGCTGTTTAATGCTTACGAAAGGACAATATTCGACTTGCGTTTTTTTAAGATATGAAATATGACTGAAGCAGTAGTACGTACAAGAAATTTTAAAATAAAAACATAATTGACAGTTCTTTAATAGTTTTAGTTTGTAAGTGTATGTAGATGTAGATCTAGATATTGACTTAGTTTCTTTTCAAAACCGAAGCATATTTTAAATTATAACAATAATTCTTTTTTTATTTGTGAGTGAATACTGCATTAACAATTTTTGGGAAGCAACATTGACTTTTCCAAATATAAGTCCTACTATTTAATCCGTAGTTGGGGAGAGGGGAAGAATCTGTACCTTTCGCAAGGGTATTTGCGCGTAAGTGAATGTAACGAATTCGACTTGACTTCGAACTCAGCTCTCCGATTTCTCATTCCGAGCCTCTATCCATTTCACCATCCTCACATGCCATTACGCAAGAGATTGAACTCAATTTCTATGTCATCAAATTCACGAAACAACGTTCGAATCTACTAGGCTATTATAGAATAATGATAAATTCTTATCTAAAAATTCAGTCAGAAGTTCTCTCTGTTTAAGCTGCATTGACCAGGGACGTCTCCTCGTAACGTAATTATTACGCAACTGCTGTAGATTGCTGATCGATACATCACTAGGAGAACTTTTGTAGATTATTAGGACTGAGTTCGAACCTCGGTGGGTGTACTTGTAGCTTTGTGTCAAATTAAGTCGACTAAATAGTTATTTGTCGTTCTTTTCATTATATTTTCCTCACAAAATCGCCTGTTGTTTGAACGATTTTTTTCTTATTTCCTATTCCTTCCTTTTTTTTCTGACAAAGCACACGTCCATATATGTATGGGTAAGTAAGGGTTATGAAATCTTGACTTTTTTGTAAAATAATTGAATTCCTGTATCATAAATCGATGAACTTTTGTGCAAAAATAATGAGGAAGTGTTTAATTCAGTTTATTTTTTTAAAATGTTACTCCAACACGAAATTTCTAAAATCGTATATAAGTATCGTTGTACTATAACTTTCTGAGGCCTTCTAGAACTTTCTGTAAAGTTCTAGAACTTTATGAAGCCTTATAGAACTTTCTGTAAAGTTCTAGAACTTTATGAAGCCTTCTAGAACTTTCTGTAAAGTTCTAGAACTTTATGAAGCCTTCTAGAACTTGCTTTTGTTTATTTGTAAGTTTGTATGTTATGCAATAGTATAAACTATTAAATGCGCTTAAAAATACACAAATATTAGGTTGGTGCAAAAATAATGTCGTTTTTTACGTTAAGTTGAACGTCAAAAACGACATTATTTTTGCACCAACCTAATACTACCGAATTGCATCATTACCAAATTAAAAAATAAAGATTCTGCAAGTTTGCAATTTTTGTTTATTTGTAAGGTTGTGTGTTATGCTATAGCTATAAACTGTTAAATGCATTAAAAATACATAAATAATATCCAATTACATTGTTAGCAAAGTGAAAAATAAATCTACTGAAATGTTTTGATTTTTTACCCTTATGGCGCATATGGTAAAATCGAATTTTCAGTTTGGGGATAACCTTTTTCAAGAAGTGAAACAAATTAATACCTTTTTCTTTACATTTGAACAAAATTTCATCGATTTATGACACAGGAACACAGGATTACAAAAAATCATAACCTTTATATATATATATATAGTAAAAAGAAGAGAGAAACATTAACTTTTTTGAGTGTTCAAGAAAGACATTTGGGTCACTGACACACACAAAAAGAGAATGTCTCATATCGAGAATATTTAACATCGAAAAACATGAGAAAAATTTAATTATTTTTAATAATATGTGGAAATCCTCACCCTTTGCCTGATGACGGTCACGAGACCGGAAACCCTTGTCGCAAAATTATGTAAAATAAAGCATAATATTTAAAAAAAAAATCCCATCTACAACCAAAAACTTTTGCGCTTTCTCTCTTCTTTTTAAAATACAACTTTTCTCCCGTTGGAACTACTATAACCTCTCCCTATATATATATATATATATATATATATATATATATATATATATATACTTTTAAATGCTTTAATCCTCCAAGTAAAGAGAGTTTGACTGTCCTGTCAAGCAAACATCATTTGTCTTGTCATCATTCGAAATCCGATGTAAAATATTTGAACAGCTGTCACTGTTTAAAACTGAAAAAATATGCAACTAGTTCGGCCAACAAGCGGACTCCGCGTATATAATTTTAATTTAATCTGAGATGCTGGAAGTGTGTGTTTTGCCTGCTTTCCTTGAAAATCAGTATCCGAAATCTTTTTTTTTTATCCGGGTTCGAACACCGACTATTAAGGAAACTACCTCAGCCACCAGCTTGGCTCCACATGTATTTATATTGTTAAAATGTGCACAGGCAGACAACAATTATAACTAAAAGTGAACATAAAATATTTCTGAAATGGTGGCGAGAAAGAACGTCGGTCAGAGAAGAATGTCGATGAATCCTTCGTGAAAAGATATGTCATAATTAATTTATCTCTCTCCGGTTTTTTTTTTTAACTGACTGTTAGAGTATTGTAGAGAACCAATCATAAAAAATTCTACAAAACGTGAATGGAATGTTAAAAAAAAAAAGAGAAAAGAATTACGACACGTGCCAAATGCAGGTCTAATCAAGTTTTCTTGCATTTATAGATACACGACTCCAGTTCTATCTCTCTTTCCACCCCTCCCTTTTTTCTTCCATCTCTATCGCTCGCTCGCTCTCTCTCTCTCACTCCCATATATATTGATAAAAATATGCGATAACGTATCAAACATTGGTACTAAAAATTGAATCGGCAAACCGAGTTCGAGTTTCGGCGTTGGTTGATCGTGTTCAATTTGCCTAAGTAGCCACAGAATTGTGACATGTCCAACATTTTAAGTTGCCCTGTCGCCAAATATTTTGACAGAAATTGTTTCGCTGCTGTTATGCCATTTTGTTTTGTGCGAGATGCATTCAGTTAGTGTACATTTAAGTAAACTAATCTTCCATATTTACTGGCAAAAGGATGTAGCATCAGTAAAACGCTGTACACCCATTGTTAATCTGAACAAAGGCCAGTATCCCTAACTCTCTGACTGTATGTCGTGCTTACACAAAAACACACACACTCATGTATATTACTACTTTAAACGTTATTATACAGTCTAGTCATCTGAAGAACTCAAGAGCGTGAAACTCTGGTAGAGGAGCGCTCTTGATGTGCGGGTGGCGTTTTTACGTTGGTCTGTTTCTAGTTCAGCTAAGTTTTGCTTGACGAGGATTTCTTGAATAATTGTCAATTTAAGTTAAGTCAATAGTTTATTTTTCGTTTTCTTTCTTTAGTTTTCTTTCTGTTATTTGTGAAATATTTTGAACTTTGATTTTCCGTTTATTGCTTTGATTTTTTCTTTTTGTTTTAATACTTTTCGTGTTTAATTTTTTTGCTTTGTGTCTTCCTTTTTAGCCAAACTTTTAAGTTTCTTTTGTGTATTTCTTTTTGTATTTCTTTTTGACGTTTATTTCGTTTTGTTTTTACGATTTCAGGCCAAGTTTGAATTTTCTTTTGAGTTATTTTGTTACCCACTCCGGGACTACAAAGTCACTAGATTTTATTCGGCTCCAGTATAAAAAAAAATGGAAGCCATATCGGCAAACTTATCACTTATTTGGCCGTGGTAGGACTAGGCTGGTCCTATCATGGCGGATATAGTGAACATGGACGAAACATCACCGCAAAAATAAAAAAATAAAAAATAAAAAAATCGACCTGGGATGAGAGCAAACCCCAAAAGGATGCTGCATATTATAAAAGAAAATCTGAGGCATATAAAAGGGAATGAGTTAATCACCATTCCAGAAGCAATTGATGCAGTAAAGAACAAGATGACCACTCTGCTGAAAACCGACGTAGGAACATGAAGATTGATTGGTGTCAGTACAGAGACTATGGAAGAAGCATTAAAGAGCCCCAAGACAGGCTCAAAATTCTTAACCAGAAGAACAAAAATAACCGTTCACAGTGTCCCAGTCGATATTAGCTATTTTTGCTCAGTACGACGAGGTAGAGGAGGTCTCGGCATCAGTAAGCAAGGCTTGGATTGCCACTGGGGACTTTGTTCTCCATGTCACCCTAACAAAGAAGGGTTTTGGAGAGATCCCCAACACATTAATGTGCCGGGAAAGGATTATGCCCATTATCGTTGAAGAACGTCGTCCCTACTACTGGTCTTGTTGTGCCGTGGCAAAAAGGCGAAGTCACGGCCCAGTCAAACAGCAACAGCAGCGGAAACAGCGGTAGTGTCCGGCGAGGTTCCTGATGGGGAATTGAAAGATGTGGGCAAGAAGGATCAAAAAACATCTAGCTCTAGCAACTAGAAAAAGTGGAGCAACATCCACAGAAGCAAGAGCAGCAGCCTAAGGAAAAAAGCAGCAACAAGACCAACAACAATTGCAGCAACAAAAGAAGCAACAACAACAGAAACATCAACAACTACAGAAGACACAACACAAACAGTGTGTGGACTTAGACATGGAGTTGGAGGAAATTTCCTACCACGATACTCCTTTTGGAAGATGTTGTGTCGGAAACCTACCACCCCTCTTGAAGATGAACTTGTCTGCGAACAAAGACTTTAAATAATAGAAGACAGATAGACAGAGAAGTTCTTAGCCGAGCTAGTTATTGACTACTCAGGCGATTTCTGTACCTTTTTACCAACCTATTAAAACCCTTTTTATTGATACGTGTTATTTGGCGTTTGTCTCTACTAACCCCGAATCAACATCATAACAGAAGAGGGGAATGGACAAGCAAGAGAAGGACATATCCACAAAGAAGAGGAAGCGGACTGAACGAGGCAGGAAGAAAAAGGTCATAGACAGAGCCAGGTCCCAGTCTGCCCCTGCTTCCCCAGCCGAAAGTGAAAAAATGTCCCCAAATCAAGGAGACTTCTCCCTTTATCTATCGGGATCCATCCCCCACTCCCTCCACATCCTCCTTTCATTCAAATTCTACACCCCCTCCTCTATCCACTTCTTCCCGGTCCCACCCTGTCAGGGAGGAGAAAAAGAAAAAAATATTTCCCTGGACAGGAAGAAATCTGTAAACAAAATAGAGTTGGAGAAGGACTTGTCCAACCAAAAAATCCTACCTAGGTCCATTATTTAAGCTTACCTCTATCGACGGAAAGTCGGTAGAGGACCCCCGTAATTTCCAACAATCCCCGGGTGTCATTACATTTATACACGGGGAGATTTCTGAAAGTGTGGTACCACTTGGACGAAGCCAAGGACACTTTCCCAGATGTACGAGTATTAGTGACGGGATTGCCTGTACTGAAAAAGTTGGCCAAATTTTGTGCAGGGATGGTCCCGGTACTTCCCCCACCCTCATTATACAGAACAGTTAAGCTAACCTATCCCATGGACGTTGGCGAAATTGTCCTAGATGGACGGATGACGTCGGAAATGGGCAAAGGTGGGGGCCTAGGACAATCCGTCGAGGTCCATACATCCGCAGATTTCCGTCCGATATATGAATAGGGTTTTTGATGTTCTTTTCTTTTTTTCAGCAGACCTAAATCATGTCTATCAAGATAACCAGTCTGAATTCAAATGGCTTGAGAGATAGGAGTAAGGCTGCCCGCCTTCTCCGTGACCTCTTGTTGTTCGGCGTGGATGTCGTCGCAATCCAGGAGATGCACTTTGTTTGCAACGTTGATGCCTGTGTGCTGTCTAACGACTTTGTCGTCTATTAAGCATATGGGAACTGACCGGCCAGAGGTGTTTCTTTGCTGGTTAAGCGTACTCTGGATGCGAGGGTGGACCATGTTCATGTCGATGCCGGGGGCCAGTTGATCGTGGCCAATATTGCTGTGAAAATTAGCTGGTTTCGGATCGTTGCGGTTTATGCGCCCAACGACTGGGAGGAGCGTGTCTCGTTTTTTCGGCAGTTGGGGCCGTTCCTGGTGGATTCAACGCGTCTAGTTCTAGCGGGGGACTGGAATGTCGTTCTGAACCCCAGGGGACGGTGAGCTAGCGTGAAGTAGGTCGATCGTAGCTTGGTTAATCTGATCGACGAATTTAGTTTCGTCGATAGATACCTTGTTGCTCACCTTGGGGGGAAGAATGTGGACATGGCCGTCTAACCAGTTAGTTAGCTAAATGGATAGAATGTTATTTAGAAAGGCCGACATAGGTTTGCTAGATTGTCCCACGTTCCACTAGTTAGGCTATTCGGACAACAGACTTGTCTGTGTCCGGATGGCGTTAGATGGTAAGGTCTAGAATGGCTGGCTACTGGAAGTTCACATTGTCTTTACCGGACAGGCGGGGTTTTCAGGAATAGCTAACTGCTGTAGCGAAGCAGGAACTAGTGGGTGGTAGTTATTGGAAATAGGTGGTGGGAGAGGCTTAAGGATAGTATTAGGTCCTTCACCACAGAGATGGTGGGGGAGAATCCGATTTTCATGCAGTGTTGATTCTTATGTTCATACTGTCTATATTTACAAATAAGTAGCCAATTTTGAACAATATATCCAGATCTATATATATAGGCGCGTGGCCGAGTGGTTAGAACGTTCGCTTTCTGACCATGAGACCTGGGTCCGAATCTCAGCATAGTTGACTCTGGTGATTTTGAACAAACACAAATGTGCCTGAGTTAGTCGCCTTAGTAGACGGGTATCCTTGAATACGAGTGAGTGGTCAGCATATATATATATATATATATATATATATATATATATATATATATATATATACGCACACATTCATCTATTTGCATAAGAATTATACAAGTACAGCACAATGGTAAATATTCAAGGGGACATGTACGCATGTTTATACTTACACGCTTGAGCACATTTTATTTACATTATCTGCGGATGCTTCTCAGATAGATAAATTTGCACAGTTCGGCATAGTCTGTAACAAGGCCACAGTAGTATAATACTGGGACAAACAGTGAGGACCGAATTCACTAGCAATCGTCTATGAAGGTACCTGCTTCTAATTTTGAATGTAAAATACGCATATAAAAGCATATCTATCTATCTATCTATCTATCTTCAGAACGGCACAAATTATACGAACGCTGGTTTAAAAAGTTGAATAGACGTGAAACAAGATTATCCAATGAAAATCAAACAACACAAAAGTAATAATACCAGAATTTCTTTCTTCTTTTCCTCCATTTCTCATTCTTCGATGAAGCTTTAATGAAAGTGAAACATGTTAGATTGATAAACGTTTCCTATTTATTATTTATCTTATCATTCAATATATTCAATATATATATATATATATATATATATATATATATATATATATATGTCTATAAAAATGCCTATATATATGCCATACCTACATATCTATGTCGGCACATGCCTAATCAAGTACAAATGTAAATTCGTTTGCATTTGTATACACACACACACACACACACACACACACACACACACACACACACACACACACACAAAAAAAAACGTACAAAATATGTACAAAGTTGGATCTATAAGTGCGAAAGTTGAGGTAGTTATTATTTGAACTTTGACATGAAATTTTCACTGAATATGATCTACAGGGTGATTGAATAGTAACTCACTGTTTTATGTATCAGTGGCCAGCCAGGAATCCTGACTTAACACCCTGTGACGTTTTTCTTTGGGGTTGTTTGAAGGAGAAAGTCTACTATACGAAACCAAGACTTTGGCACATCTTAACGGGTGAATACAAGAAGTTGTCTTCTATAAACATAAGAGTTTCTGGTAAAATCAGTTGACGCGATTCCTGGGCGCCTCGAGAAGTTGCTAGCAAAATCGAATTTTAAATAAAATCTAATGCTAAAGGCTTTCCTCTCATATCAATTTCTTGTAAAAATTCTAGTTAAAAAGTATTTTAAAATGGTGAATTACTTTTCAATCACCCTGTATAAAGAGGTTTTGGATTAAGGACATGACAAGGAAAAATATTGTTAAGAAATAAGCATTTATTGTATAAAATAATATTTCTTTTCATTATTAGGTACAGACTAATTGATGTAGTTAGACACTCCTCTATATATATATATATATATATATATATATATATATATATATATATATATATATATATATATATATATCTGATATTGAGCACTTTATCCCATAAATATAGCACATCTTAAGACTATATTTCTTCATATATATATATATATATATATATATATATATATATTGTGTAATAAAAAAGGTGAGAAGGGTGCGAAAAATATTAAAATAGAATTTACGGTAGCATATATTTATTTCAACAGTAAAACGACGTGACCTGGTAGCCAATCTAGTTCTACGCTTAAATTCATGCGGTTGAGGTATCAAGGTGGAAAGCTTAGAACAATTGGCGTGAAAATATTTATAGAAAAAAACACAGGGAAAGTGACTGAAGTCAAGATGCCGGATCAGGACCGATAACATTACAGACCCTCTGCTTTGTGACCGCAGTATTCAATCCACGGACGAAGAAATATTGTTATTAATCGTACAAATTTATGGACTCATATCCTAATTTTTTAACTGAATTTCTGATCCGAGGTGTTGTTGCTAATCTACAGGGATACTTTTTGAATGACTTTCACACCGAGTTCTGGCCGAATACTATAGCCGCCTAATGAAGGCTGGAGAATATAGCGGTTGGAATCTTATGAAAACAAGCCCCAAAAAACAAAAACGAAGGAACTAATTTGAAACAATTATATATATATGTATATCAACCAACATCTAGTGCGTTTTCGAATGTCCTCGTTTTTGCAGAAGAATTCATATTACTCCATGAATTGCTTGAATCTGTATCGTTATGTTTCTTGTTATATACTAAGACCTGTGTGTTCTTTGAGCTTTGGTTGTATTCAGTAAGCTTTTAAAAAGTTAAAAAAAAAATCCTCATATAAAATTAGAATAAATTTTGAACGCCCCAGCAGATGTGTAAATCTTGGAATTCAGTCCTGATCAAAGATGTAGCGTGTTTACAGGAAATTTAATTTACAATCATTCTTTATTAGTTGCGAGTATGAATTGTTTTAGTTGAATTGAAAGCAAAAACGGAATAAAGTAGAGATTTATTCAAAGCTTCTTCATGATTAAATGTTGCCTCTCCATCGGGTTTTTTCTTTTCATTCCTATCAATATCAATCTTAGTGCCAATATTATTTTTTATGTTGTCTTTTTCCTTAAATTTCATTAACTTACTTTATATATATATATATATATATATATATATATATTTGTGGTGTCCTCCCTCTAAAGAGTCTATGTTGGACTCTTCTGCCTACTATAAGATTAGGAGAAGAGAAGGCCTTCGGAGGACAGTCGAATAGATTGAACGCTGGGTTAATCGACACGCACTCACTAGTCTTGTAATACTCTTCTGTTGCACTTACTATTAATATATGATATATCTGCAACGCTTGTTTTGTTATTTCTTTAACCATTTACTTGGTCACAACATCTTGGCAATGAAGGATTCGAAGAAAAAGACTTCATGTTAAATCATAAGAAAATTTTTTGCCAGTGTCTACAACAGTGGTGAAGAAAGGAATTCTAATCAATTCTAAGAAAGCTCTACAACAAAAGGGTATCCAGTGTTAATCACAACACTGACAGTAAAAAAAAAGAAACTCTTCAAAACAATAGAATTTCTACAAGTTCAATTCAGTGGTTGGGAAGAAGGTTGGTGAACCTTGTTATTTTTCCGATTCCAACAAGTCAGTAAAAGAACTGTACAAGCCAAACAGACTTATTGTTTTCGCTAATAGGGTAAAGTAAAAATTGACCCCCCTCTCCTGCTTTTAAATTTTTCAGTAAAAGAATCGTACAAGTCAAACAGACTTATTATTGGTTAAGAAGATAAAGAGAAAAAAAATCCCCACTCTCATTTCTTAATTTTACGTAAAATGGATGAATTTAAAAGTGTTGTATAGTTGATAAAACACCAACAGGAACAACAACTACTGTTGGAACAGAAATATCAAGAAAGACAAGAGAAATTCCAACAAGAACAAGCAGAATGCCAGAAGAAATTTAAAGAATCGTATCTAGAAATTCAGGTTAGACAACAGAAACTTGAAGAAATGCTCCTTCAAACACAGAATGAGCAAAGGCACTTGTATAATATATCCATCAAAAGCCAAAAGTGTGGTCAATTACATTGGTATAGAGATTGTCCTTTTAAAGATAAAAAAATGTTTCAATTGCGATAAATTAGAACACAAAATTTCCGACTGCAGGATTAAGAACAAGACAAGAAAAAGTTTTGTAAAAATTACTAAGTCTGATGAACCAGAAAGTCGTAACATCAGGAAATATATTGAAGTGCAAATATTTAACAAAAATATAAGGTTACAGCTTGATTTGGGTTCAGACTTATCCATAATTAATAATCAAACAGGGAAAAAACTGGGTAAGCCGACTTTGTAAGAACGAACCGAATAGCTAAAAGTGTAACTGGCGACCCTATTAAGTTTATAGGCGAACTTATGACGAACGTGTCATTCAAAGGTAAAACGTTAAAACTCAAGGCGTATATTATGAAGAATACGGGTAATCTGTTCGGGACTCATTGGTTAGAACAGTTTCAACTTTGGGATATGGCTATTAACTCATTATGTCAAAAAGTCGAAAATTTGACTGACGAAGCAGAAAAGTTGAAATGTGAACTAAAAAAAAAAATCCTGACGTTTTCAGTGGAGGACTAGGAAAATGCACAAAAATGTCTGCTAAGTTTGAGTTAAAACCAGACGAAAACCCAGTTTTTAAGAAAAAACGTAACGTTCCATTTGCCTCGTTAAATCAAATTGACTAGGAGTTGAATCAACTTAAGGAAATGGGAGTTCTGGTAAAAGTTGAATATAGTGAATGGGCATCTCCCACAGTTTATATTAAAGATGATTTATATACATAAATAAACATAAATATACAACACATAAAAGCATTTACATATATATATATATATATATATATAAATTCTTTTTATCAAGTAAATTAAGAAATATGAAATAGAAAGTCATGTTAGGCTATAAAAACATAAAGATAAATATACATATAAATACACATTATTTCATTGTTATAATATTTTTATACCATTATTTCTATTCATATCCAAGTATCAATTTATCAGTTAAATTCGATGCAGGTGAGAGGAGTACCAATGAACGCAACATATATTAGACACACCAATGCATGTAAAAGCATATATACACAATATATATATAACAAATCGCACAACAATAAAAATATCAATAAAGAAATATATATATAAATATACGAACATGAACAGCCATATAAAAACAGATGCAAGTGGACATAAAAAACAAACACATATAAACATAAAAACAAGCACCTAAAAATGTACGCCCATATAAAACAAAAGAAACAAATATACTCACCTACAAACAAACATCCTCGCCAAAATAGCCACATTAAATTCAGAGTCTATGTAACATTAATTCAATAAGAGTTACAACTATTCAATATTTACTAAATAATCGATTTTATATTGAATTATTAACAAATAAAAGCAGATAATAATTAAAACTTTAAGGACAAAATTTTTTTTTAGATACAATACCATTTCATCTTTACATACAATATTCTATTTAGCTAGAAAGCAAGTTAAAAGATAATTTATGCCTGCAATTAACAGTGAACTCCTTCCTTTGATTTAATAGATTTATCTTGTCCTTAAATTTAATGATTTCTAGCTTTATATTGAGACAGAGGTAGCATGGTGAATATAAAGAATTACATGTACGAGCTCTTCTAATGAACTTCCATAAACAGTAGGAGTTCTGTTTTTCTCCTTTAAACTCCAATAGTACTTGGACAGCGAAGTAGCATGATTATGAAAACTATTTTGAAGGAAAAAAAATGCTGGTACAAACGGCACTTAAATGGATTTCTAGTACTACCGAATATTAAAAAAATTGACATTGGTAGTATTAAAAATCCATTTTTGTAGCCATATATTGCACCTCTTACTTCCGCTCAGATTCGGATGGAAAACTTGACATATTACTAAGAATAATACATGAAAATTTCGGCATATTTTCTTCGTTTTTTTCTTTGAATAATTTTGTAAGTTTCTAAATTTGATGCATGGTTATATTTAGAGTTTAATATTCGTAACTTTTATTTTTAAATTACATAATAAATTGAAGATTAATTAGTTATCCTGATTTCCTATATAATCTAATATTAATTTTAAAACATTAATACATTGTATGTAGGGTCCGTTGGCTCGTTATTTGAATTATCATATACTTGTAATATACTTTTAATTTGATTGGCCACTACATCTAACGTAAAAATATTCCCCCTAGTAGGGATTTGAACTCTTTAAAAACTTTTTATTTTGCAATCAACACCATGACTTGAGAAGACACCAGAAGTGCTGAAACAAAATGGCTATTTTTGTAGTGATGTTATTACATACTTATGTTATAATTTTTTAAAAAAAGTATTATTTGATCTACTTTGTATTGAGCACATTTTTGTTTTTAAAAAATGGTGTTTTTGGTTACTGGAATTTTATTCCATTTATGACCAACCTAGTATTCGGATATATATATACATACATACATACATACATACATACATATATATATATATATATATATATATATATATATATATATATATTCTTCCAAATGCTAGTACGCTCAAACATTGACTTCTCACAGCTTTTCTTCTCAAATATTTTGAAATATACAATATACACGGGGACAGACATTCACGCACATCAATTCACACTTCTTTGCTCAGGAATTTGAACATAGTGCTACCGATGTACATGTACGAACATACAAAGGCGGACTGAAAAGTTCTCGGTCCGACTATGTAAGCCTCCTATAAAATAATGCGATCACCGAAAACTTTTCAGCACTCAGCATACATATATACATTCATCCTGATATAACACATAAAAGTACAAACGTACAGGATAATAAACATATTTTCTCCAATTCAGATGCCTTACTACATGAATATTTTTAAAATTGTTGTTTTTTTTTACAAATTGTGTTACGCAAATAGGTGCACGCTGATGCCTTTTTGCACAAATATTCACTCACATGCGCACACAACACATACGTTCACCGCAAACATTTAAGCGAAGCGTATGCACTTAGATAAGTTTGCGCATGCATGTAAAGTGATTTTCAAAAGGTAGATGAAATTATCATCTAATAATTCATCCACTGATGCGGTGCATGAAAATGCAGAATTTTGCCTGACAATGGTCCATGTGCAATGCCATCATCGAACTCATTCACAGATTTACTACGCGCAACAAAATAGTCCACTGGGCTCTTTTGTCAGCCAACTATAATAATAATAATAATAATAATAATAATAATAATAAAATAATAATAATAAAAATGATGATGATGATGATGATAGGACATGTTCAAATGCTTGGAAAACTTTAACAATCGGTGGGAGGAGACTGGAGAAAAAGCACAAGAGAAATGCCAAATATACAACCTGTATTGGAATGGAAGATATTTACAATGAAAAAAGATCGGCAAATATCCGAGTGGAATCTAAAAAAATATGGTAGGTTCGGGAGTAGGGTTGGAGAAAAGAAGTCTAAGAAAAAAAAAAGGGCAAGAAATGAATGTGGTTATTGGCTGTATTGGAAGAATATTGAGTAAGAAACAGGAAGAAAATGGTAAGGTAGATGAAATCATAAAGAAGTCTTTTACTTATAAGAACCTAAGACGTTAACGGAAATTAACTGGCTCCTGAAATAATTCGTCAGATTTTAAGATAGAAAAGGCTAAGTAGAAAAATAGCTGAGTGGAATGTGTGTACGCTCAGGAGAGCGCGTGTACACACATGTGTACATGAAGAAGTGTTCATATTTTTATTGTTAGTATGCTATTTTGAAAATATATGTATGAGTAAGTAGGCATCAGCCTGTAGGTGTAAAATTTGTGTAGCTGCCTGGTAATATGTGTGCGTGTTTATAAGACGAGATAAGGAATGGGAAAATTATCTTTTGTTGAAGCACATGAATATTTGTACGTATTAAAGCATTTAGCTGAGATCGCCTGCGTATGTATTCATATGATTTAGAATATGTGCATGCATGCGTTTTTGAAGGAATGAAAATTATGCAGACATAAGTATATATATATATATATATATATATATATATATATATATATATATATATATATATATATATATATATATATATGAATGGTGCTGAAACTTCTCGGCTATAGAGAAAAGACACCCTCCCTAACATATACACAAAATTCTGATGTATGGTCATTTGGTCAGATTTTGTAAAGTTGGTCGACACAAGAACCTTTCACCGCTTTTCGTCTACGCAACAGTAAAAATGATGAAGAACAAGAAAGAATTGCTAAATTAAAATTTTGTTGTCTTACAAGTATGCACACAAAAAGACAAATATAACTCTATCACCCCAGAAAATGCGCATAGATACTAGCAAAGTACTAAATAAGGCCTATATATATATATATATATATATATATATATATATATATATATATATATATATATATATATATATATATATATATATTATGTATATATAAATAAAAAGAAAGAACAGTAAGATATATAATACAGTGTTCTTATTGATATTTTTTTTATTTTTATAAAACAGTGTTCAATGTAAATTTACATACCATAAATATTATAAATTGACTGATTGAAAATATGTTTTTTTTTGCTATACAGTAATAACTATGTTTCAAAAATGTTGGGATTCCAATATTCGCTTGAAGATGAAACGGAACTAATGTCTTTAATTTACTTATATAATTAAATTTAAAGTTTTTAGCTTCCATTTTTGAAACATAGTTATTACTGTGTAGCGAAAAAAAACATATTTTCAATCAGTTAATTTATAATATATATATTATTTATATATTATATATGCGCGTACTTATTGGAAAGTGCTCAATATCGGTGATAGAGTTAACATACTTAGTTGTATTATCTGAGTTTGTGACCCTGGGTTCCACGACCTTGCGGTCGTCAAACTGACGATGTATTGATGTGAGTTTATGACCCAGAGTCACAAACTCACATCAATACAACTAAGTATGTATATAATATTAATAAAAGTTTTTTGTCACTTACTTGATTGATGTTAACTTCAGCATCCCGACTCCAGACTTTCGTAGGTGTATCTGTCCGTTCACTCTTCAGGGGATATCCGCAATTTACTGCTCATATTTTATTTCAGTTTTAACAGTGGAAAAATCTACAATGAATGTTTATTTTGAAAAATTTATTTGTAATTTGTCAGTCTAATTTTGAAATTCTTTCGGATGCTGACGACAAAAAGCTATATATATATATATATATATATATATATATATATATATATATATATATATATATATATATATATAATGTGTGTGTATGTGTGTGTACATGTGTCCGAGAAAGATAAAAAATCAATACATAAAAATAATTAGGAACATGGATACAATGTGCTGACTTTATTCGTGAATTAAAACATTCAGTTGCTATGCAAAAAAAAAAAAAAAAAAAAAGAAAGAAAAGAAAAAGAAGACATTTTCAGATAAACCATTATCAAGAAATAATAGTAATCCTCGTGAATATAAAGCAGGATCGATTGTTAGGGGGGTTCTTTTTTTTAGGGGTACATGGCAAAAATAAGCAACTGATATGTGTAATTCACCGACTTCACGTGATCTATGTTGGCCTCTTGTAGTTTATACTTGAATATATGTACATGTTTCTAATAATACGTGTTAACACGTGAGAAAATTTGAATTTCTGTTGGATTTTGTGAATGAAAAGCAGCATGTGTGAAAAGAAAAAGTTAACATTATTTTTTTTTTAGATTTTTGGCCATCCGTACTTCAGCTGTTGCTCAAGGAACTCGTAAATTTAAGCGGACTTTCATAACATATTGATAATTGAAAAACTGAATCAATATCAACATCACTTTTGTATTGTGCTGACAAATAACCGACAACCACTGTAAATAAAATTTTAAGTGAAATGCAAATATTGTTTTTCAAAATCTAAGCAAGTAATCATGGAATAAATTAATTTGCGGTTAATCTTATATTTCTATAACGGTTACTTTATATTTTTGAAAGATTTTCAATTACAGAATTTAAATTTGTTTTTGTCAGCATTTCATTTAATATGACTTTCAACTGGACAGAGACGCTTCCTTAGTGATATTCTGTGATTGGATTCACTGAAAGGTTCGCGTCTTTCAACATCAGAGCTCCTCACTTAGCTGACTAGACGATCACTGATCAGACAATGGCTCGCATCCCGGAAACTGCAGACTACCAAACCTTCTTGAAAAATTGAGTGGTAGAAATAGGAATATATATCCAAAGAAGTAATCAGCAGGGCAGCGGCTTAACAACCAATATATGTCCTCCCCTCTTGGTATCAATCCTGACGTAATCAAAGTTAATTTTGGTCGACAACAATGAACATAAAATAGAGTTTAAAACCAGCTTTAAGAATGCAAAAATAATTATTGTCTTTTAAAACTATATGCTATTTTCGTGAAATTAAAACGAAAATTATAACTAAAATTGCATTATATTTAAAAAAAAATTATGAAAACATCTGTAATAATTACTCCAGTCGGTAATGTTTTTGGTATCTACCTAGTTAGAATAAGCTGCATGTACATTATACTATTTTATGTAAATATATCATGGGAATATGTATGAAAAATATGATAGGTGTATCTATTTCACACTCTTTAGTGTGAATGCAAAGCATAGAATGAATAGTTATGTGCATTACAAAGCAACACAAACTAGATTATATATATATATATATATATATATATATGAAGATAAGCTGAAAAGTTCTCGGTCTGACTAAGAAGCTGTTCCCCAAAGTTCTGATGTTTAATAACCTAAAGATTGCTTTCAAGCATGAACAGACTGTTGTCACTCGGTGTTGACTCTGATAGTTACACACACACTATCACTGATCTTGAGAACTTTTACCCATTAATACAGTAATACAGCATACCTTAAAACCACACACACATATATATATATATATGTGTGTGTGTGTGTGTGTGTGTGTGTGTGTGTGTGGGTGTGTGTGTATGTATGTATTAGCGTATACCCAGTCTGAAGTTAGTAAGCAATCATATAAACTTCAATAATTCAAATTTGGTTTGAAAAAAATTGTCAAATTTTAAACAATCAATTTAGATGTCAAAACAAAACCTGGGTTAAAATTTTAGGTAGTGTCAGTATGTTTTATTGAAGTTATTTGATGTATTCTAAAAAACTGCCATCTGAAGTTATTAAAGAAAATCAAATAATCACATTTTATTTTAATAAAAAGTTAATAAAATCATCAAAAATTAATCAACACCTATAACAGAATAAATAACAAACACATATAAGTCTTTGAATCCTTTACATTTTAATATATTGGCCCTTCTCCTCAATAACAGCCAGTAATCTATTATACATTGATTTTGTTAATTTTTTTTTTTACTTCAGCAGGTTCAAATTTCGACATGGTAGTTTTAATTGCTTCCTATAGGTCTGCTTTATTTGCTACCTTCATATAATTTCATCTTCACCATAGATTTTCGATCGGATTCGGACTAAGACTTGAAATGTGGCCATTCCATTATCTTCTTTCCTGTAAAGCTTTTATGCTCAAAGAATTCACGAGTAAACTTAGATTAGAAGGAACATTGTCGTGCATAAATACACACTTCATTTTGAAACTGTGAGACTGGTACATGTACCATGCAAAGAAAGTCTTGTTCATAAAATCGCAATAGTTAGCACTGTTTAGTTTAACTCCTTCATGTACTTTGAATGGTTCAATTGGTCGACAATTCCAACCCACATCATAACGCAGCCGCCTTCTAGTCTTCTTTTAGTCAGAGGCATATCTGGATTAGATAAGATCCGTCGTTTGGCCCATTCATCAGGTCCATCAAATATCACTCGAGATTTGTCCGTGAAAATAACCCAAGAAAAGACAATTTTCATGTATTTCTTGGCCCAATTTTGACGTTTTAAATTATTTGCTTTAGTGAGATGAGCTTGTCTAGGAGATTTTTTTTTTTACAGATCCTAATTCACAAAGTATTCTATACCTTTTTGTCTTTCTTGGCTCCCTCAATTCTAGTTTTCAAAGATCTGAGCACTGGTCACTATAACTCGCTTTAGTTTACGTTCATTTCTAGGAAGCAAGTTCTTAAAGCCTTTCTTTGCTGAGATTTCTCAACTTATATTTTCAACAACCTTCTTTGTTGTTCGATGATCTCTGCAAAGCTCTTTTGATATCTCCAATGTGGACATTCCCTCACTCAATAACTTTGTTATTTTTTGTTTTGTTAGATCCTTCCCTTTACCAATGTTTCAACATATATTATGGACAAAAAATAGTTTTTATTAGATTTCAGAGGTCTTAAGCTAATATTAGTTTAATCTGTATACTGACTTCAGTCAATTTATTTTCGTAAATTCCAAATATCTCAAAAACTAACCATTAAAATAGCAGAACATTTAGTTAAATATTTTACTAAGAGTGGAAATGGATGAGTTTAAATTTGACATTTATTGGTTCAGAACTTTCGATTTGCATAATAACTTCAGACAGTTGTAAAACTATTCTTTTTCAATCCCTGATCACCGTTTTGTTCATTTCGCAATTAAGCCCCAGTAAAAAGTATAAATACATTTCTTTTTCTCTCAGGTATGGGTTAAATAGCAGGTGAGACTGGGTTCTCTAGAAACGGTTGGTAACCAGTTTAGAAGTAGCTAAAAGAAACTCAAAATTTAAAAGGGCGAAGAAGGCAATATAAAACCATTCGGCTTTCATTCCTAAGAAGATATAGCAATTCACTGATAATAAAGAAAACGAATCTATAAAAAGAGCCATGATTGCCTACGTTCTATAATGATATGATATCAAAAATAAAAAAAAGAAAATGCCATATATCCGGCTTGTTGGAAATCCTCCTCTGCAATTCCAGTCTTTAAGAAATCAGGTGAAACGTCTGATCCTTCCAGCTATCGGCCTATTAACCATTTACCTTTTTTGGCATAGTACTACAGGTCCTCATCAACTCTGAATTGGTCAAAAATTTCACCTCGCAGGGTCTTCTTTCAGATAAGCAATATGACTTTCGCTCCTCTAGGTCAACTGCTGATGTTTTAACGATTATTACTGAAATAATCAATCAAACTTTAGATAAGAATGGTGAAGCACGGAACGTTGCTTTTGATATCTCGAACGCATTTGACAGGGTTTGGCATACTTGTCTTCTTCCCAAGTTGAAAGGTTATGATATTTATGGACGAATCTTTGAACTGGTTCAGTCTTTCAGAACAAATCACGAAATGAAAGTTGTCCTGAGCGAATACGAAAAATTTAAACTGAATGAACTATCACTAGATATGTTTAAATGTTTAATTTTTGTGCTAGTGTTAACTTCGAGTACAGACGCAGATATTCGTTTGCGCGCTCTAACAAAACCTGAGAAGCTCCCAAAATGAATCTTATATACAGTGGCACAAGAATGTCAAAGAAATCAAAACGTAAGACATGATACTGCAAAAATTGAAGAAAGGTGTATTGTACAAATGCAGACTATGCGATTAAAAGGCAAAAAATAAGAAAAAATAATGACTACTCCGAACTTGTGTTACGATTTCGGAGGACTTCATTTTAAGGCAAATTGCCTATTCAAAAATTATAGCATTGGAGTAGTTATTTGTCATAAATTCAAGTATGGTAAAATAAAAGCAGTTTCCCATGCATCTAAAACGCTATTAGTAGTTGAAAAAAATGTAAGATTTAAAAAGAAGATCTAGCAATTATTTTTGCATTGAAAAAATTTCACAAAATGATACATGGTAGGAAATTTATTTTGCAAACAGATCATCGACCATTGTTGACAATTTTAAGTTCTAAAAAAGATATTGTGACACATGCTGCCAACACGTTGCAACATTAGGGAACGATTTTACTAAACTATGATTTTAAGTTTGTGTATTAACTATAAAAAATTGGGATCTGCAGATGGTTTGTCCAGATTAATCACAAAATTTTAGGAACCTTTTGGGGAGACGGTGATTGCTTCTTTAATGTCTGAAAATGAGACAAAAAATGTTTTGTGTAACACAATAAGGGAAGTACCAGTGAATTTTGACGAAATTAAAATACAGTCCAAAAAGTGTGACTAAATTTACAAAATGATGAATGATGTAAAAGTGAGATGGAAAGAAAGAAAAAATAAACCAAATAAGTATTTTTCCATCTGTGATAAAGTACTGATCCACGCAGAAAGAGTAGTAATTCATGCTTCCTTGCAATAAAGAAGTTTTAAGCTGTTTCATGTTGGAGATTCTGGAATGTCAAATGTGAAATCCCGTATGAGAAGTTACATATATTAGCCTGAAACGGAGCATGATATTCAAAATTTGGTTAAGTCAGGCAGAGGGCGTGCTTTAGCGGCAAAATTATCTAGGTTGCATATCGATTACGTGCGACCTTTGAATGGTATGAGTAAACAAGAAGGAAGTATTAAAGAAAATGGCAACAGAAAAAACACATAAGCAGAATCAGGTAAAGACATCCGAAATTCATTGAACACATAATGAGGAATGAGGGCTTGGAAAACTCAATCCTCAGGAGGGATACTGAAAGTAAGATATATAAGGAAAGGCCGTGAGACACTTATCTAACAAGCTTGTGTGAATGGGTGGTGGAAAGGGCGGACGGTGTGAGCCTTAGCAAAAGGAGAAAAATTCTTATGTTCACAAGGGATAGGAAATTGTGGAGAACCATGATCGCTTATGTTGTGAAGGGACGCGTTATAAAAAGAAGAAGAAGAAGAAGAAGTATACATAATACCAAAAAAGAAGTGTCTTCATATGTGTAAAGGAGGGGCGTTAGGGATCTGACGTGGAGACCAAGGGGCGGTAGCTCGAGAAAGTTTTGGAACTATGGCTCTTAATGAAGAGTGACAAATGTTCCCGTAAAAAGGAAAAAAATGTGAAGAAGGTAAAAAAAATTACCGAATGATGAATACTGGAATAAAGATCGACTAAAAATCAATGGTCAATATAACAAAGTCGATGACAGTCGTCCAAATAATATATAGAACACAATGACATACACTGGGGAAACTCGCAGAAGTTAAAAAACAAAAAACAAAAAAAACTAACTATGAACAAAACAATTATCTTATACACAAAAATTTATCAAATGTATTAGTTTTACATAAAAATAAATTCAACCACAACTTTAATCTAAAGAATGCTACACTTATTAAAAGAGAAAGTAACTTAGAAAGAATAATTCTCGAGAATGTTGCTATCGAATCTTATCAAAATATAAATCTGCGCTCCGGATTTTTTTTCAAATGTCTCCATCCCTGAAAGAATTACTCCTTTCCCAAGTCAACATATATGACTATAAAAATGTTAAAAAAAATAAAAGGAAACAGTTAAATGGTATTGTTTGAAACTGTTGCCACGCTGGGGCATTTATTTCAAAATAAATAAATAAAATGGACAATGAATCACGGAAAAGCTATTAAAAATACACTCACCCATTTTGAAAATAGTGAAGCGTGAAACAGAGATGTAAATTAGTAAATAAAACACATACACACACACTCACATATATATATAGATGTGTGAGTGTGTATGTATGTATGTATATATATATATATATAGAGAGAGAGATAGATGTGTGTGTGTGTATGCATATATGTATGTATAAATTATATATACATATATATATATACTTACATCACACACACATGCTTATATATATGTATGTATGTATATATATATGTATATATATATATTATACATACATACATATATATATATATATATATGTATAATATATATATATATATATATACTTATATCACACACACATATATATATATATATATACTTACATCACACACACACACACACACACACACACACACACACACATATATATATATATATATATATATATATATATATATATATATATATACTTACATCAGTTTTAAAAAAACAGTATTTCATAAGAAGCCTTTTTTAAGGAATAAGTAGTTTGAGAATTGCTTATTAATCAAAATGGCTTCTTATAAGTATCATTTTTCCAGGGACAATATATTTTATACCAAAGTTAGAAGCTGACATCTTATATATTCCACCCGTTGAAAACAGATCAATGGTATTTTTTTTTTATTTTCCACGAGATATTTATTGATCTTTTAAGAAAGCAAAAAAGAGTCTAGATTCATCTTTATAAAAAAGTTATCTTCTTCGTTTAGCCTCCATCATTTTGTATCCTCTTCCTTGTCTCTCTTTTTCGTTCGCAAACTGTGATTGACCTATAAGCGTACAACAAAGTCACCTTTTCATACATTTTCGATATTTGGCGGATATTTTAGGATGCAACAAGATTTCTTGAATGCTTTATGAATATAACACGCTCACTTTTAGATTTTTAATAAAATTTTAAAATAACAAAAATTATGGATTGTATTAAAATAAGCGCGTTATTAAAATTCTTTTTAAAACGAAACGGATAAAGAAATTCGTAAAATGATAAAGCACACCCACGACCACACGGTGAAAATGATTTCATCGTTAAGAACGCTCTCAAGAGAGTTAATCAATATATATTGATTCCTCAATTGACACTTGAACTTGATATATTTAAAAAGGAATAAAAAATATTGATTATTCGCATGGATATAATTTTATTCCCATTTCATTTATTTACTTAAACGAAGCAGTTTTTATTATATATGTATACACACACACACACACACACACACACACACACACACACACACATATATATATATATATATATTCATTGATGATTTTAGAAAACTTATTTACGAAAGGTTTTGAGGAGCTCTTCACCTTCTTGATGTACAACGTCTTCATTAAATGCCCTCGTTGAAGTATGAGCGCAGAACAACACAAGGCAATTTCATTCTGTCATTATCATCGTCGTCGTCATCGTGACCATTATTACTACTACCGTCGTCGTTGTTGTGTTGTGATATCGTTTATCATTCGTGGTTTACATTTGCGCTCCCCGGGAACAAAAAAAAAAAAAAAAAAAAAAAAAAAAAAACTAAAAAAAACACACACACAAAAAGAAGAAAACAAACAAAGGGAAGTTATTAAAATTCACGGAAATTAAAGATAAACTCCGAAATGCTTTTTCTGAAAAGCTTATTGAAAACACATAAATACACACAAACGCCTGAAACACTTAACTAAAATGTTTCATGGATACAAGTATTTTAAATATATTATAATATGAAATTTATCTATCTTTTTTTTTCTTCTAATGGAGTTCATTTTAAGCAAGGCAGTGAAGTCACTAAGACAGAAGGGGTTACTGGGTGTGGAAGAATTAGAAACAGAAACATTACTAATGAACGGGAACAAAAGAAGAGTAATCGGGATGACAGTAGATAGAGATTGACATTGCATTTAAATGTTTCAAGATTAAAGTTGGCTGAAAAGCATGGAGCCGGAAGAGAGTTCAACAAGCGGGAAGTGCGAGAAGAGAAACTGTTGGCCTAGAATTTACGGTTACATCTAGCCAGCTCAACTGTAAAGTGATGAAATCTTGACGCCAGTCTAGTGCTGCGCTTAATTTCCAAAAGTCTAGGTACCATAGCGAAGAGCTCATCCGAACAATTACCCTGAAAGTATTTGAGGAAAAGACACAGGGAGGCTACCTAACGGCGGTGGGAAAATGAGTGAAACCAAGACACCAGATCAGGACCAATAATATTGCTGATTCTCCTTTGGGTTTTATCAAGGATCTATCTATCTATCTATCTATCTATCTATCTATCTATCTATCTATCTATTAAGCTTGTTAACTTAGTAGATATCGCCCAACACAAATTCAATTTAGGGCTTTAAACTGAAAATCGCGCCTACCTATGGTGCAAACATATGGCATTGGCAGGGAAACAAGATTTGTAGTAACTTTGTGTCTTCTCACCAGACTTATTCAACCTTTACAATGAAGCAATCACGAGAGAATTAGCAGTACTACAAGGGTTTATTAATCTTAATAACATTAGTCATAAAGATGACACACTGTGGATAGCAGACACAGAAATGAAACTACAGGAACTCCTATAGAAGGTAAGAATAAACATCAATTGTAAGAAAAACAGAATGTGTAGTTGATAGCAAAAGAAACAGCCCAACATGCATATTAAAAACTGGAGATACCAAAATCCAACAAGTACAAAAATGTAAATATCTCGCTTATTTTTTTAACAGGGGACGGAAAATGCAACATTGAAATCTATGGGTGCATTGGGATAGCGAAAGATGCATTCCAAAATCTAAGCAAATCTTACTTATTATAAAACGCAGATTGTGTGTGTGTGTGTGTGTGTGTACGTTTATATATTGGATCGGATTTCCTACATTTTTCAACCGATTTCAACAAAACTTCACAGAACTACGTAAAATTACCTTGCGGTGGTTCTGACAGCGCCAAAAATTGGAAAAAACACAATTGTTTTTGCACGAATCAATTTGAAAACACGATTAAGAGGCATCACGAGAATGAAAGGGGGACAACTCATATCGAGTTAAACTTATTATAAAACCCAGGTTGTTTGTGTGTGTGTGTGTGTGTGTGTGTTCGTTTATAATGGGATCGGATTTCCTACATTTTTCAATCGATTTCAACAAAACTTCACTTTTTGGGGGGGCAGGTAGTGTTTCTTATTGTCTTGCACACTTTTGTCTTTATTTTTACATACAGAATGCTTTAAAAATTCCATTTACAAGACAATTGTTTATAATAAAATTCTATTCAATCGGTAGATTGAAAACAATGTTTTTGTTTGAGTTTGGGTTTGACCAATTCGTAAAAAAAAAACAAAAAAAAAATTAACATGCGTGTCCGTCAACCTTAAACAATAATCTTTGTCAATTTTATTTTTTCATCTTTATGATGGTCGATACTTGATCTATCTCTTACTGTTACATCCCCGCGCAACGCCGGGCTCTACTGCTAGTTATTAATAATCAGGAAAATTTAGTTAGAAACAAAGAAAATAGTACAGGACTATTATGCAATATCATTCGTATGACATTAGTGGCAATGGTGTCTTCATCTAGTTAATCTCTTATTATTATGTGGAACGAATTTCTGGGAGGTATATGTGGGAGATATTTCTGCCGCAACCCATATTTAGCATTAGAAAGAAGTAGTTGAAATTTTTATTGCAAATAATGAGGATAGGGGGTTTAGAAAATTTAACACTCACAAGACATACTGAAGGAAACAGAAAGAAAGGAAAGCAGTGCATAACCTACCTAACCATCTTGTGTAAATGGTTGGCAGAACAAGGATTAGGAATGATAGAAAAAAAGGACAAACTTTACTAAGTGCCACAAAGGATAGGATATAGTGGAGAGCCGTGATCACTTACGGAGACTTTACAACTACGGGGAGAGAAATCTGGTCATATTTTGTGTGCCGTGTCCTTTCGGAAAGTTGGCTTTTTACAACTTTTTGTCCTTTGTAGCTCTGGCGATGTGCAGATTAACGATTATTTGTGTATAAAGTGGAATCAGCAGGCTGAGCTCAAATTCCAATCTCGTCTGTTGCGTTTATTTGAGAAATTCATGAATTTATATATTCTTCCTCCAGCTTTGGGTAAAACAGTAGAATAAACTATTCTCACTAGCCTTGGTTGCCAGCTGATGTAGGAGAATGACGACTCTGAATTAAAAGCCGTCGAGCGGGTAACAGGAAACCAAAACCACTATCTTGTCATGATAATTAACACAATGAAGTCGTCTAGAGCCATGATTGTCTACGTACTGAAGGTACAGGGCATTTTTATGCTAAAAATAAAACATTTACTATTAGCTGATAACCAGTTTTATAATGTCGATACTTCAGATGATTATTCAAGTTTCTTTCTTCGTAATATAATTTTGAACAGTATGTGTAAATACGACGAAATGAGACAGCAGAAGAGACCTGAAACGCTATTCAAAATGTTAACGTATTTCACGTTTGTGTAAAAGACTGGATTAAAAATCTTAATTTTTAACCCAGGTCAGAGCGCCTTTCAATATACAGTGAGTCAAGTGTTGTAAGATCCGACAGGTGAAAATTATCTATTCTATTTATTATCTATCATTATTTACCAAATGCGTCATAATACCCATCCCAAATAGTAGCTCTTAATTTGCGCATGAGAGCACTCATTATCTTCACAGTTGGCTGACGATGTTAGAAGAAAGAGGCTTTGAAAAATCACTTTTCTTTTGTCATAAAAATGATGCGAAAAGAGAGTTACTGTACATCCAAAATTCGCAAAATTTATGGCTTCTCGGCTATCGTACAGTTTCTCATAAGTACTTCATACATCTGCACCATATATCATTGCGATTTTGAAGTCAATAATTTTCATTTTCTTTTATTCTGTATTTCGCCTATTAATTAAGTTTATACATGATATCCTCCTATCAGACGCGAAAGAAAAAACAAAAAACAAAATAAATAAATAAATAAAATAAAAAATAAATAATTAAAATAAATAAATAAATAGTATTTTAAATTGGAGAAGGTAGTGTTCTTGATTCTTTTGATTACCATATGTGCCAACGCATGTTGAGTTTTAATTATTAAAAAAAAAATAAACATCTCTGCATCTAGATACACTAAATTTCAACTTTGGCGTATTTGTCAACAGAATTTATTGTTACTTGACAGTGGTGAAATAATAAATGTAGAATGTGAGACAGAATTCCGAAGTTGCATTGGAAGAGCGAAAGATGCCTTCTAAAAGATAAGCAAAGTATTTCGAAGCGAGAAAATTTCATTGGTAACAAAAGAAAAAAAAAAAAAAGAAAAAAAAAGAAAAAAGTGATCAATTGTTGTGTAATACCAATCCTCCTCTTTGGCAGTGAATGCTGGACAATTTCCTCAAGATGAAGAAGCGATTTGAGTCAACAGGGATGTAATTATAAAGAGGAACACTGAAAATACCATGGACAGAAAATGAAAGCAACAAAGAAGTTTTAAGGAAAGTGGGAATGAAAACAGAACTTGTACTTAGAATCAGAAAGACAATTGATATGTCTGCGATGTAAAATAAAAAAGTGACCTTGGAGAATTTGACACTCACAGGTCATATTGAAGGCAAGAGGGACAGAGGAAAACAGCAAGTAACCTGCCTAACTTAACTTGTGTGGAAGGATGTCAAAACAGGGACTGGGATAGGATACTAAGGGAAAATCATTCTTTAGATCTAGAAATAAGAGGAAGTTGAGGAGAGCTATTATCGTTCACGTCCTGTAGAGGCACATAACATAAAAGTAGAATGTTCAAGGGAGTGAAGTAACGGATCTGCTAAAGTTTTTGAAATTTGTTTAATGTTAAGATGCATCTTTAGCCAAAAAAAAAAGAAAAGTTATGGTGGATATATATATATATATATATATATATATATATATATATATATATATATATGACAAGAGTTGACAAGACCTACAAGTAAAGTGGCTCGAAATAGCTATTCGAATGAGGTAACTTTGGGTTTTTATTCTATATAATATATATATATATATATATATATATATATATATATATATATATAGAGAGAGAGAGAGAGAGAGAGATTTGTAACATTCGTTTAGTAACGCTTCTACTAATTTCTAACTACTTACAACCCCGTTACTTAATTTGTTTTTAGTGATTTCTAATCAAGCAAGGTGATAATGCCACTAAGACGCAAGGTGTTACTGGGAGTGAAAGAAAATGAGAAAACATTTTTTCAATGAATATTTTTTATGACGGAATTTACAAATCATTTCTTCAAATGAGTATCTATTATATCTAAGGTCCATTTTATACTAATTCTCACCTAATACAAGACCCAAGAGCCACTTAAGGTAGAGGATTACTGTGTAGTGTTGCCTCAGCGTAAAAAAGGCAAAAAGTACCGTTCAAGATGGTATGTAGAAAAGATAACGGTCAACCCTAGACTTTAAGAGGTGAAGATTGTAATGATCGGGAAAACATCCTGCCAGTAGTCTTTTTAACAAAGCAGCAATTCTTGGGAAGAAGCTTTTCGAGTGGAACTTCCTTCTTACTAATGGAATATAAAATGAATGAGGATGATTCATGCTTGTGTATGTGGCATGGCGGGTCCTAGTTGCAAAGGTCAGTGTTGGTGGAACCAAGGAATATAGCTCGTCAGAACACGTGCCATGGAAATAGCGATGGAGTAGAGACAGGCTTGCAATGTTTCGTCCGTGAGAAAGGTGTTGTAGGGTGGAAAATAATTCATCAGCCACAAGGACGCGGAATCACTTTTGGACTCTATCAAGACTGGGCAGCTCCTGCCCATATATGGCAGCAGTACTCCATTCTCGGCCTGATTTGGTTTTTGTAAAAGTAGAGCATATCAGGAGGAGTCAGATACTCACTGGAGAGGTAGAGAGAACATTTTTTCATTATCTTCAACAATGCATCGTATGTACGAGTTCTGCTGGGAGTCTGGTGTGAAAAAGTGAGAGAGTAGCGAAACCCTTGTGACTTTTCGTCCCTGTTAAAGTGGTTGTAGGGTAGAAAATAATTAATCACCCACAAGGCCGCGTAGACACTTTTGAACTCTATCAAACATTCAACTGAGGAATTTGCTACCCCAGATATGGTAGCAAACACTCCAATTTCGGTCTAATCTAGCTCTTGTAAAGATAGAGTATGTCAAGTGTGGTTTCAGATACTTACTGGAGTTTTACAATAAAGTGGCCATTTTCCCAGCATCTTTATCAATAAAGTAATGCTTTCACTAATTCACGACCACAGATAAACCTGTGTTTTAAACCTTGATCAGCAATAAAAACGTGCGATTAAAATTTACTTTCGTATCAAAATTTGTATAATTCAATGCTTACTCGATTCAACAAATTCAGTTCACTACCGCCAGAACTTCTAGTTTATTAATTTAAAACGACCAAATAAAAGGGCTGTAGCAGTAATGTCAGTGGGCAACAATAAGAAATGTTTAAAGCCTATTTATTGGATTCGCTTGCATTCAGCGCCAAAATGCCACCGTTCATTTTTGCCTACCGCCAGAATTCTGCTGTGTAATTACGTAATTATTAGAGCGACTGAAAATGTTTACGTCAGTGTTTAACAAATCCTATTCGTGATATGATGGCATACACAAACAGCTAGTTATAAATGACAGTCATAATGAAAATAGAAACATATGTATAAAGTCCTTCGTTCCGTAAAGGTAAGCACCAAATGGACAACAGCTGTCTAATTCTACGAAGGCCAATCTGATACGCCATTACTATATGGATTGTAGTAGTCATATAAAAGGAAATCTTAACTTATATTTACTACGGCAAACATTACGTTGAAACATTGCTTCTCGTTCGATCACTGAAGTTAAGTAACGCTGAGCCTCATCAGTACCTAAATGGGTGACCGCTTGAGAATATCAAGTGCTGTAAGCTTGAGGTGGTGTGATGGCATGAGAAATGGGAGAGCCGAGTTCGAATTGCAGTCGAGTCTATTAAATTCATTGATGTGCAAATATCCTTGGGAAATGTATATATCTATTTCTTCTTCTCCTAAATCACTAAAATTAAGCAACGTTGAGATTGGTCAGTACATAGATGGGTGGCCGCTCGGGAATACCAAGTGCTATGAGGGCGGGCGGTGTGATGTAACCACACGACCCAGAATGAGAAATGGGAGAGCCGAGTTCGAATTCCAGTCGAGTCCATTACATTCAATTGCAAATATCCTTCGGAAAGGTATGAATTCATCCCTTCTCTCTCCAGCTATAAGTAAATAAAAGAACAGATATGGGTCCTGTAGCCTTGGTTGGCAACCAGTCTACCGCAGAATATAACGGCAGCCTACTGTGTGAATTCTTCTACCAAGTCAATCATGAATCGAAAAGGGACACGATCGCCCAAGAGTATAAGACGCATGGCCCTTAAGGAAGGGTAATAAATATAAGGGTGAAAATGTGATTCTTTAAACTACTGCAATGAAATTGAATATAAAAAATAATTGTGATAACATAGCCTCTCTCCTTCCGTAAATCAGTTATCAGTAGACAGATGAAATGTTGTCTTTTATGGTAACAGGCGGTAGAGTGGAGCAATGTTCGAATTAGTTTTATTGGTATTTATGAAGCTTTAGCACCAAGCTCCATAATGTGGAGGGAACTTGTAAGAATCAAATTCATTACAACAGTAATTGTATGCTTGCAAGACAACCCACAAATAGGTCTGTCATTCCATTTTGATCAGTGCTTTCCAAAAATTTCCAACCTGTTGTCTCTTTGTTTTCCTAGCCCTCTCTAGTTAATCCCTCCACCTCCGTAACTTCTTTCTTGGTATTAGATATATTGCAAATTCGAAACACCTAATCCGGCACCAGATGAATATCCTTGGCTGTATTGTCACACAGATCTAGAGCTCCTACAAACGTCGACTGTCTAATTTGGATGAGGTGTGGCGCGTCTTGTCCAAATAACATGTAAACAAATGTTCAGACTTTGGAATTCGGACAACAAAATAAAATGAAACCATGCGCCTCTGTATAATTCTTATGTTAAGTCTTTGTAAAGCATCCGTGTTTCTTTAGTGTAAGTGACTTAGATTTTGTCAGAGATTTTGTTAAAAAAAAAAGAAATAAAGGAAAAATTATTGATTCTAATACCATCATACCATTTCTTTTTTCTAAACGACCCCCCCTATCGCATCCTTTGTAGCATCGATTAAACGACCCCTATTGCGGCCTTATCACTTATCACGTCCGCTTCCTGGATCTTTCCACTCTCACGAAGGTGTTGTGGAGAGTGTCCCACACACTTTAGGAATCTCAGATTTAGACCATCTGAATAGCAGGGTTGATAGCCTCTCTAGCATTTGATGACAGCCAGTCTAGGATAAAGACTATTTACTCTAAATTCAGAATCCCGGAGAAGACGACGAGAAACTACTCCACGGTCTTTTTGAAGTATTCATATATAATAAAATATGTGGAGAGCCATGATTGCCAGCGTCGGGAGGGGTCAAAGAATTCAAAGGAGTCAAACATCGATAAACGTGCCCTTTAATAAGACGTAGTGTTAAAAGGATGGTTTTTCCCATGACATTTTTTTTTTTAACTATCTTCACTCTTCGGTAATGTTTATTGTTTTAAAAAGCGATGATTAGAATTGGAATAAAATCTAAACACATGATGAAAATTAATTTATATATTTGTTTTACTCTTGAGAATTTACAATAAAAAAATATTAAACACTATTTATTACATTGTTTATAACAAGAATAATTTTATATTTATAACATTGTAAAGATTAATACAGAGTAACCCGGATATAAGAGAGTTTTCGGGACCGGAGAAGAAGTCTCTTATATCCGGGTTTCTCTTATATCTGGGTTTGGTCTATTTTATATACATTAACACAGGCTCTAATTTGGGACCAGAGAAAATCTCTCTTATATCCGGGTTTCTCTTATATCCGGGTTACACTGTACATATAGAACTAATGTAATGCAATATTTATCATTTATCAATTTATAAAGAAATAAATGTCAAAACAATTTTTTATTCCTAAATTTATAAACATTTATTAAATTATTAAAATATGTGAACCAACTATAAAGGAAAACATTATTTACCATTTTATAAAGTTTGAATCAATTGGTAATTAGCTGATATTTTGCCAGACATACCAATAAATAATATAATAAATAAATTTATGTAAATAATGAATCTAATATATATAAATAAATAGTGTTTAATATTTTTGTTGTCAATTTCCAAGAACACTTTCATATGTTTAAGTTTTATTCCAGGTCTAATCATCGCTTTTTAAAACAATAAAGATTGACGAAGATTGAAGGTTTTTTTTTAAAAAAAAAGCTTGTGTCATAGGAAAACTCTCTTCCTTATCGCAGGCACTTTTATCCATGTTTGCCGGATTTTTTTAAAAGGAAAATGTAGGCATTCATGTTTTATCCTCTTGCATTTTTGTACTCTACTGACACAACTACAAAAGTAATTTTAGCCGTGAATTAACAGTTCTAATGATGTTCTAGACGAGCTCATTAACCATTACCCTATGGCGATATTACTATTTTTTATGAACTAGAGAATCAACGTAAAGGAGATTAAAAAGAGAAATTAATTGTGTTTTAAAAGTCCGTTTTATTTCTTTTAGTAACTCTATACCATTAATTAAACAAATAATCTCAGATGTTGCAATTCTTCACTCTAACCCCCAAAACAGTTGTTTACGCGTAAGCAAATAATTCCTCTCTGCGGAGAGGATCCTTACCTTTTGTCTTGCTCATCATTCTGTTTCTCGTTTGCTCAGCTTTCATTGGATGCAAAGGTTACCACGTCATCAAGATTCGCTCGACTGAATTTTAGAGCCAAAAAGAAAAAGAGAAACTGACTGACGATTGACCAGATCAAATGACACGTGATTGTTGTTGAAGATACGAGCACAAATGGGTTTCGAAGCCGGAGTTAACAGATATTTCAACACCAACACTTTGATCCTTGGGGATTTCGTTGAGTTAGCATTGAGAGTATGCGGGATAGTAAAGCAAGAAAGCGGCATTGTGTTTTACTAGATGAGGATTTTCATTTAAATTTCGTATCGTTAGTGAATATTCAGTTAACAAAAATGCGTCGTGGGTGATTTCGTTTAATGTCATTGAGTATTAGTATTATCATCACAACATTATGATTGGTGTAACTTTCATTGCATATGAAGACATATATTCAAAATTAATCTTATAATTAGGATTACTTTTTCCAGGTGATATTAACAATAAATATTCATTTTTTGTAGTCTTGATCTTTAATGCGCATTTTTAATCATGAAAACAATTTATTATTCAAGAAAACTAAAACTATTATAAACATTTTTTTGTTTTTTCTAAATTTTCTCCAGATCATTCAATATTTAGTTTTTACTAATTTTTCACTCAGTATAAGACTCGAGAGCCAGTCAAAAGTTGCAGTTGAGATGGTAATGATGAATGAAGTTTGAGATATTAGTGAAAGAGCAAGTGGTAATAAGTGGATGAAAGATGCGCGGGATGAAGAATGCGACATGCCAACATGAAGAAAACTACCGAGAAAAATCCTCAGAAGGTATAGCCGTAGCTGGGGGCATTTCATTATGGCATTGAGAGGCCACACTGGAAACTACTGCAGAGTCCAGACCCAATTCACAATATGCCCATACAGTAGACTCGAATCTTCTGGTTTAAGTCTTGTGAATTATGATAAGCCTACACATTAATAATATTATATTGTCAGTAATACATTTGGCATTAATGCCTGAACACCTTTTCTTACAGATTGAAACTAACTGCCAAAAATCACAGATACACAGACAGACACATGCTTTAAACATTTACTGTTTTTGTCATCTTTTGTGCTCCTAAACGGAGTAATACAATAACATACATGTATATCCAATTTAGAAATCTTGCAATTTTAAAATGCCTGGATGAATTTAATAAAACCTTTCTCCATGATACTGATATTGTTAACATCCCGATTAATGACAAGAGATCTACTGAGTAGTAAGTTCAGCTCTCACTTAATGTCCCATAATTTTGTTGATTTGTTTAACGGCCTATCAAATACTTATGGGTCATTTAATGCCGAAATTTAATTTTCTTTGGAGCATTGAAGTCAAAAATATATTATTCTGATTTCACAACTGAATACATGGTAGATCATGCTCAACTTATGTTCATATACAAGTTTGTGTGGATATGATTACTTGAGGCGGTGTTATGTGTGTGTGTTTTTTTTAAAGTTATATTTTGGAATACTATTTGATTTAAGAAATTGTAGGATATTACATGGATTAATGTCATGAAAGTTCATTCATGTTGTTTGATTTGCTGGCTGGTTGATTTTGTTTAGCGGCATATAAACCACTATGAGTTAATGGGTTATTTAATGCTGAAATGTAAATAATTTCAACCATTTTATGGCTTTAATTAATTATATTGGTCTTATATTATATATATATATATATATTATATATATATATATATATATATATATATATATGTGTGTGTGTGTGTGTGTGTGTGTGTGTGTGTGTGTGTTGCTGGTATTTTTACTATAAAAATGTATTTTTATACTTTCATAGTCTTGTTTTACCGGCAGGGGTGGTCACTATTTGCCAATAGCTGGGACCCTAACAGTTACTACAACCCCTGGTCAGCATATATATATATATATATATATATATATATATATATATATATATATATATATATATATATATATATATATATATATATATATATATATATATATATATATATATATAAAGATCCTGGAAGATTTGTTGTTTAAAAACAGTAATTTGGACCTTGCTAAGCAGACTCTTCTCTATAGCTCAGTGGTATAGCACGTCAGATTAATTGACGGTTCTGTATAGGATAGAGGTTCGATTCTTGTTGGGGAACGTATATTTTCTACGAAATTTCTCGATTATTCAGGTCGGTAAATGTAATCAATACTGTTTATTTAAAAAAAAAAAAAAACAGCGCATTTACTTAGATAAATTCTATCTATCAAAATAACATATAGACAGCCAATATATTAGATAATTGTTGGATTTAATTCATTTCATAATATGTTGTCAATGTTTATGTTAAGGTACGTCTCTTGAGCAGATATGATCGTTCGAGAAAGATTTGCTGTTTAAAATCAGTATATATATATATATATGTGTGTGTGTATTTCTAGTTTGATATTTTGTTTTAAGGTTCACGAATGTTCGGTGATCGCTGCTGAAGGATACATTTTCTTTACTAAAATTTCACGAATGCGCAGGCCGTTAGATGTAATACATACTGTTTTTTAATAAATAAAATTTTGACGCGCATTTCAAATAAGAAGTATACACTATAATAACGTCTGAAGTAATATATATATATATATATGTGTGTGTGTGTGTGTGTGTGTGTGTGTGTGTGCATGTGCATGTGTGTGCATTTGGGCTGCAATCCCTTTCTAATATATGTTTCATTAATATAGGATTTGTTGCATTTTTCCTGTATGCTAACAAGAGATTTCTTTTTGGAACATAGTTTGATTAGAAATTGTCTAAAAGCGTCTAAAACCAATTGTAACTCTTAAGCTAAAAAAAAAAAAAATTAAAATTAACCCTTAACTAAAAAGTCGGTCCAAAATCTACTGGCTGTAATCGAGAATTAAAAATATGTCTACCTTTCTGCCACTTATACACTATTTATAATGACGCTAGCAAAATCCATAATAGCTAAAGGATTCAACGAAAGCGGTTGGGGTAAACAACAATTTGGAGAATTTCTACACCCATTAAGTCCCACACCAAAAAAAACAAAACAAAAACAAAAACAAAAAACAAAACAAAACACTAAATCTCTTGTTCGCATGCAAGAAAAATACAATAAAAACTTAACAGACGCACCTTTTAAGTCATTTTAATGAAACATACATACATAAATCAGCCAGTCAGTTATGTGCCATGCGTGATACACGCTTAGCCGATCATGTATCTTTCGATACCTGAGTGACGAGGCAGATTTTTTGCCATTGCATAGACCAGTTGCCATCCAAAGCTATAGAACCTGGTCTGTCCTGCTATTTACCAGTAGTTGCGGGTGGGGGAGGGGAGAAGAAGAGGATTCATACCTTTCCCAAGCACGTAAATGAATGTAATGGACTCGACTGGAATTAGAACTCGGCTCTCCGATTCCTCAGTCCGAGCCTCTATCCATTACCGTGCTCCCCATACATAAATATCGCCATGTAATTTTACTATAAGTATTTCCCTTTTACACAAATCTCGCAAATATCATGTTATCAATAAATGTGTTAACACCTCATAAAACACTCACCCCCGGGTTAAAAGTGGCTTTTCTTTGATATCTTAAAGTAAAAGTAAGAATTATGTTGTATTGACAGATTTGTCAATATGAACGATTTTAGCGATTTTACTGATAAACAAGAGAAAAATTAAGTGCCATCAATTTAAATTCGGTTTGAAATACAGCAAAGTATTTTGCTTATTGGGAATATTAAATTTAATCTGTTAGCGTGGAATTAAAAGTAAAATAAAAGCTTAAAGAATTTTTTTTCATTCTTAAGATGCATTTAAAAGCTTAAGTGTCGCTTTTTTTTAATGTAGCTATATATTACTACTCAAAACGTCTATTTAACCGGATAACCCTGCTTGAGTAGACAGCCTTTTTTAAACAGTGTGAATTACGCCTGTGTATTCGATAGACTTAATAAGTAAAATGTGCTCCCTGTAATAGAAAATAATGCCGGATAAAGAATAAAAGTAACCCCCCAATATATATATATATATATATATATATTTTGAACAATAAGAAAATTAAAATTAAAAATTATATATATTATATATCGACTAGTTTGTGAAATGGCCATCATGAAATATTTCTGTGCTGTTGTGAAATGAATGTTTGTTGTGAACTTTTGTCTTTTATATATATGTGTGTGTGTGTGTGTGTGTGTGTGTGTGTATATATGTGTGTGTGTGTGTTATTTTAAAATTTTTGAATTTAACCATAAAGTAAAATTACTCCTATTTTTCACTTTCTTCTTCGAATTTGTTCCCTTCAGGATGTAAACGGTGACCCCCACCCCAACAATTTTTCAAAGATTTCCATGCTGAATTCCGTACTACGTTTTTAGTCCCTAATACGTTTTTAAAATTCTCCGAACATTTGTCTAACAGACTCCACAGTTCCCAGTCCTAATAATTTGTGTTCGTATTTGTGTGTAGGGGAAGACACAGTGGAGGTCTGTAAACCTTTGCCGTTTATTCCCCAGAGACATAAAATAAAAAAAGTTAGGTTTTGAACTAAAGGATGGTCATCTTACAATAATAGAGAAAATAAACTGGAGTAAAAGAAGAAAAACGATTGATATGGAGACTTGGTCACGCTGTTTGGTTAGAAGATAGTGAGAGGTCAAGATAATTTAAGACTTCATCATTAACGTCTAAATTCTAAAGTGAATTCTATTGATATTTGTCTGCGTGGCCAACGGTTTATTTTTTATTTAATTTTAATTAATTTTTTTTCCAACCGACAACTTTACCAGAAGTCTTAATCATAAACTGTATCGGTGGGATGCTGAAGGGTAAAAAAAGGATTAAATTACGGCTTTATAACCCTAAGGTCGTGAAAGGAGCTAGTTTTAAGCAGATTAACCGAAGCATGACTAGCCTTTATCCCAACCCTTTTGTGCCACATTTTCAAACATAATCCTTTGTAAATACATTTAGCCGTGTTTATAACAAAAACAACTGTGTATTTTGTCCAATTCTGGAATCAATCGACTGTAAAGATAATAAGTGTCATCTGCCGGAAACAAAATTGTCACTTTGGTCAAAAGTTCATCTTTTAGTTGAAAAGGCAGAACCATTTTACGTTTGAAAGGCGAAAAGAAAGCATTTTTTTTTTAAGATTAAAGGGTAGAGTTGAAATGATTGACAGGGATGCGACAAGAAAATGGAATAAGAAGGGAAATAAACAGTGAGGCGGAATATGTAGCTATGAGAAACGTCAAAGAAATTGGTACGGAAACTTTCTTGTAAACAGGATGGCTTTAGAAGTTTTGGTAGACATTATAGGCGTGTTTTTAAACAAATTTACAATAGGTACCACTACTGGCTCGCTAAAAATTAGCATACATTGATGAAAAAATGTCCCAAACTTAATAAAAACAAAGTTTTATCGACAAAATATTTATGTTATTATTAAGAGGAAAGACTAAAGGATTTTTTTATTATTAAATTATATTTTTGATCCTTTTTAGAACGTTTGAAATTTTGGTTAAAATTTTTTTTTTGCTTTGGAGCGGTGACCAAAGATTAGTATAGGAAATTTTAGCGTCTTTTTTGCACTGAAAAAAAAATGATTTGGAAATTCTTGCAAAAATCAAATAATCGTCGGATTTTAATAAAACTTTCAGAACTTATTCACAAATGAATTATATTATTTTAGAAAAGCTTTTTAGAAAAGGTTCTTTTTAGAAAAGCTTCGTGAAAAAGATTTGTTAGCCCCAATTAGTTTTATGAAATTTCAAGAAATTAAATTTTGTATCACTTAATGTTTATATTAGTTAAAAGAAAAACTCCTTGGAGAATTTATATCACGAGCGTTGGATAAATTGTCGTCTAAATTACGCAAAAATGAAAATAACATTGACATCTCATTTTAACAGATATATTTACCAAAATTACACAAATATATTTTAGAATAATATAGAGTAAATTTATTTAACAAAATCGCTATTCCCTTCAACCACGGCCTCCAGACGACTTTGGAATCTCCTGCATCTCTTCTGAATGGTTTCCTTGTTTAATTTGGTGAATACTGCCATAATCCTTGCCTTCAGTTCATCTTTTACAAGGAGTTTTGTTGGTCTCTCGCCCAACTGCGCTCTACACATAATATTCACTGAGTCTAGGAGTTAGGTGGCCAGATGTCAAGGGTGATGTGGTCACAGAAATTGTCTGACACCCATGACTGGGTTCTCCTGCTTGTGTTGCATAGTGCAGAGTCCCGCTGCCAGACATAGGATCTTCCTGTAGCCGCCCTCTTGACACAAGGCATATTCTCAGCATTGAAAATTCTGGCTGCCGTTTGATCTGGGTTCTCATTTGCACGGGACTTTCTTTTCCTCGCTGCAGCCTTGGCTCTTTTGATTGCAATCTGGTCCTCTGTTGGTAGAGATTTCTTTTTGGCAAAGCATACTGCTGCTGTATGCGATAGGTAACAATAAACTACAGAAGAACTCAAAATTGATCACTGCATTTAAGTACTGCATTAATATTTAAGCTTAGCTTTTAAAAGTTCAACGATAATTCTTCTGTCACCACTGAATTTAAAGACAATTTAATGTACGTAGGTCCTTATTTTCCGTGCAAACAATTATTTTTTTTTATTTTCTAGGTGATTTTCGTTGGATTTCGCAATTGATTTCATTTATTCCCAAATTTATTTCCAATTTATAAAAATTGTTATCATACAAAATAATTCGTCGCAGAAAATCAAGTAAAAAAAATCGCCGAAAACAATCGCATTAATGAAAGCTCTGGAATCCAGAATTTCTGTAACATAGTTGTGTCCCTTTAATTGAAAAAGTGTGACACAGTGACACACTGACAGTAGTATTTATTATATAGATATATAGTAAGAATAAAAGCTAAAGCTTAAAATAAACCAAAAGCTTAAAATGTATCAAATAAACCCAGAGCTCAATGCCAAATTTCCGCCTGATGATTGGTGTTACATTTTTATACTATTGAATTGATAATATTGTTATATTACACACACACACACACACACACACACACACACACACACACACACACACACACACACACACACATATATATATATATATATATTTAAACAATTTCTGTTCGGACTATTATATTTTTGAAACATTTTTTTTTTGTTTGTTGAAGGTGTAAAGGAATTTGATGGTAATTTTTAAGGATCCGAGCTTTCGACTGGCTCCAGTTAATATCAAGAAAGAAATTAGATGACATTCAAAGTCTGTATTGTAATTTGCATCTTTGAATTGGAGTTTTCAATGTATTGTAATGTGAGTGTGGTGATTTTTAATTTTTTTATTTTATTTTTGAAACTCTTTGATATCGGTTGATTGAACCTAGTGTCAATTCTGCGATTTCAAATCCATTTTAATACAACTATTTCAGATTTATAAATGATTGTTTATTGTTGCTTGTTTGACTCAATATGTATAATTTCTAACATGTGTAAACTTTGTTTACAATTTCTTTGTTGTCGGGTATTATTCAGAAAGTGATGTCTTGATGTAATTTTTATGTTTCCGTATCATGTGTTTCTATATAGTACATTGGTCATAATTATGATAAGTGAATTCATGAGAAAGAGTTGTGGTTATATATCCTACATAAGATGTTTTCTTATTATTTTTAGAGATACAATCTCTAATAAGACAAGAGAGTTACTTAGCAACATTGGTCTTAGATTTTTTTTAAAAATCATTTCAGCCCAAGCAAGGCAGTAATGCCACTAGTACGCAGGGGATTACAGTAAGTGAAAGTGAAAGAGAAGACTGAGAATAGGGAGGATTGAGGAAAGGAGAGAAGATTTACTTTTATTAATGACTTATTAAATGTTATTAGTCTATTAAGTATATACTAAAACGAAGAGCTACATAGTACCTGCGGTTTAATTTACGAAATGTCTAAATGACATTTTGTACAGATTTTTAAGCAAAATTTTAAATGATACTTGAATAATTTCACTAGAAATGAATCAAAGTTATCAAATAATGATAATGATATATTTTTCGGAGAGTTAATTGAACATTATCGAAATTTTACTTGCACTATTTTAATAATTACAACATACCCTTTGAGTAGACTTTTTGCGTTTATAATGGTTAACGATTTTGCTTAGCCCTACCGTCAATTTTTACATATATTTTCAACTCTTACCAAAAACACATCAAACATTTCCTTTTTTCTTTCTTTAAATTGACAGGAAATTTACGTTTTTGTTACAGCACATAACGAACATTCATCATACAAATTTAACTGTTTTTTTTCTCTGTAAATTAGGTAAAACCATTTTAAATGCTGAAACATACGCATGAAAATGATCAGCGGTTTCTATTTTGTTAATGTTATGTTCTGTCAAGTCATTATAGACGCCCTAATGACCCTTCAGACGAAGGAGCAAACATAATCTCTTATCTTGGTAACGACATGCACTTGCAAATTCGCTATTTTTAATTAACATTTGAATGCATTTAAACTGAATTTAATATACGCCTATTTTGTGTCTGTTGATTCGGCCTCTAAACTATTTGTTTTAACTCGACATGATGTTTAGTCAAGTATATTTAATGATTTGAAAACAATTACAGTTTATTAATTACGGAACAAGTGTTAGTATTCAAATAATTATCCGATTATAAATGTTCTTGTCTCTCCGTTAGTTCGCACGACCGTTACGCTCTGCCAATGTCTCATAAATAATGGACTATTCCGTTTTGACACGTGGAAAGCGGGGAAAAGACTCTACTTAGTTTCTGTAAGAAAATGAATGAAAAACAGAAAACAGGGAAGATACAAGAGTTTAACATCTGCCAATATCTAATAAATAATGGACTATTCCGGTTTTATGACGTGGAAAGTGAGCAAAAGACGCTACTTGAATGAATGAATGAATGAATAAAAGAAAGAAAGAAAGACAGACAGACAGACAGACAGAAGTGTTTAACGGCTGTTTTAGTAAAATGGAAAATGTTAATTTCAAATCTTTTCATTTGTACCCACTTCTTAAAACAACAACCAGAATTCATATTTATGATTATTATTACACAGTTTACTAAAGTTGTTAAGCTCAAATATTTAATGATGCGATAGGGGAATTTTTACGGATATGTTATGGTCGTAGAACTCGCCATAACCTTACTCAATCATTAACTTAAGAATTAATATTCATCAGAATATTAATATATGGAAAACGTGAAATTTTCACGGGTTAAAACCAGTAAATATAATTATATCGTGACTGCTTTATACTTAACTAAGGTCAATTGGTGTCTGTTCGAACGTATTTGAAATTGGAAAATACATATTTAAATTTAACCTACGAACAGAAAATATCTAGGGTTGTCAACGGTCCCGCAAAATGAGGAATTGTACTGGATGTTGATGCTCAAGGACATATCACGCATTAACTGATGCAGGAGAAATTTTTGTCCGACATCTTGAGAATCGATGTTTTTTTTTTATTGTTGAAACTTTTTTTTTCTTCTTCTTTTTAAAGATGTATTTAAAAAAACACAGACAATCGGAATACGTGCGAAATCTTATCTGTCTTACCGCTCAGTCAACCTTTCTCTATTTTAACGTCGTTTTTAATTTCATACTGGAATTCAGTGACCAATAAATAGCATTATTCTCATTATTGCTACTGGTTTTCTGGGCTTAGGGTTATATCACGTTGAAACATGGGTTCCCGTACGATCACTGCAGTTAAGCACTGTCGAACCTAGTTAGTATCTAGATGGGTGACTGCTTAAGAATAACAGGTGCTGTATGCTTGGATGTGCGTGTAGTGTAATGGATAATGGTTCAGAATTGTTAATGGGTGTACCCAGTTCCAATTTCAGTTGAGTTTGTTATATTTATTTACCCGCAAACAAACCCCGGGAAAGGCATGAATCCACCTCTTCTCCGCTCATTTGTATCACTAAATAATTATTATCTCCATGAAAAAATTCTTAGAATGTAAAAATATTTTCTGGCTTTAAATAACCTGCAAGTGGTTGATAAGCTGTAGAAAATGAATCAATCAATATATTGTATTTCTTAAAATACATTTTTCTTTCAATCGAACATTCTAATTGTTGAAACATGACTAATGCATGGAATAATAATGCAACACAAAATGTACTTAGAACAAAATGTATTGAAACACGAAAGTGTACACAATATTACATATAGTCTTTAGTATATTCCTGGTAAGACCGTTCCTGGAGAATGTGTTGACTGAGTCGCAGTCGGGCAGAGTCTCTGGTTGAATCTCTTGATTCCTGTATTTATCTATCCACCCACGAGGATAAAATGTGGCACAAGGCCGGTTTTAAAGTGGGTATCTCCGAGTCCGTAGGCTCGGCCAAAAATATGGCCTTTCTGAACCCGCCTAGACGGGGTTCAAGGCCTGTCTCCCACCCCGGACGAAACCCTGCCTCTCGGCAAAGCCTCGTCCGGGTCCTCACTGCAAAATGCAGAGAGTTCGACTGAGAGTGAATCTCTTGATTCCTCCCTCTCTTCCCGGTACCAACCATATTTATATGGTCGGTACTCCACTATGCAAATTAGGTGGATCCTACCACAACAGTAATTGAACTAATATATTTTTTTACTGAAAATAAGTACAAACGCAAAGGAAAAAATATGTATTTAAATAAAAATAAAAATATTTACAACAGAACTTGATATCTAAAATGTCTTCATTTTATGGTGATTTTCTAAGCGTAGTTTAAAGCTGAATGTATGGGTCACCTAGTGAGAATCAAACTCACTACTTAGTTGTAAGTGATCTAGGGAGACAAGCTTGCTAACTATTACATCACGTCGAAGTGCTCGCATTGTTTATTTTATGAGAGGATCTGATAAAAGCCGGCTTTCTCCTTAGTGAAAATCCAGGGTGTTATTTGTAATAATCAAGTTACATCAAGATGAAGCATTTTCAATTTAAATTAATTTTTGTCACTAGAACTTCTTTCATCACAATTTCAGTTGTGTTGCAATTTTCTGACCGTCATTGTAAGATTTTCAGTAAAAGCCGGATTAGAAATAAACCTTTTGAAATTAAAATGAACGAAATACTAGTGAAAAAATTAATAATAATGCTGTCGCATATTCGCTTAGTAACTGAAGATAGCCGTGACAGTTGATATAATTTCAGCTAAAAGTGGGAGGCAATGTATATCTAAAGGAGACTCCCAAGGATTCGCGTTTTCTTTGCTGTTTCCAGCTGGTAAATTGATGTTAACAGTAAGACAGTCAACATAAATTTTTGGGACATAATGAGAAAAGAAGGTTTGTAGATTGTAATACTCAAAGGACATATTAAAGGCAATGGAAGCCAAGGGAAACAGCAATAACCTACTTAATGGGTACAAGGAAATCATCGATGGTAAAGAGCAAAGATTACTTAACAGTACACGGGACAGGATTTTGTGAAGAGCCGTGATCACTCACGTTCATATAAAAGATACACATTCCTGTTAAACGTGACGGGATCTTATTTCCTGTCTGTGCTCATTCTTTTCTCGCTTGCTTCAGCCAACATCCTAAACAGACCTGTTGCCAAATGGTGACCTGAGGGACAACCCACCCCACCAAAAATCACTACCCCGCCCCGACCGAATATTGTCAACTAATTTTAGTGTGCAAATTCTTACGGTTCTACTTTACTTAAAGGTACCCCTCATCACTCAAAACACAGTAACAACGCGTCTTTATGTTAAATAGCTTTGTGTTGTAGTGAGCTTCTTTCTCATCTTTTACGTGACGTGTCCCATTAGGACGTTCGCGATCATGGCTCTTCACAATTTCCTCTCTATTATATACAGTTTTTATCTCTCCTAAACCATTTTTTTTCATCCATCCGCGATGATTTATCATTCTTTAATATAGTCAGATATGCTTAGATTAATTTCTAACGTATGTAGGTAGAAAAAAAAAACAAATATTAATAAGATAGTGAGGGTCCCATTCAAGCTTGCCCCCAGCCTCCTGGGTTGGTGGAGTTCGGAGGTAGGACGTACCGTCCCTGGTTGGAAGGTTTAAACGGTAATAGTTTAGGTTTAGAAGAACAGCTTAGTTAAGGAGAGGAGAAAAACACGATTAACGTATTTTTTATTTATTTTTGTTATATATTTTTAGCATTCTGCTACTGGAGCTCTCTTCTTGCAAAGGGGAGCAATATTTTTTTTAACTCGCAAGCTGTTGCTAATGTATGCGATCCCGATTGGATGATCTCTTATTGTGGCCTTGTGCCCGGTTAAATTAAACTTTGAATAAATATTAGCATGCTACACTTATAAACTATTACTAGTGAATTTCATCCATACTGGTGCTCTATTATTATAGCCTTGTGTCAGATTAGGCAATGTTTAGCAAACAACTACTCATACAATTATATATTGAGTTTTGTTTTGCTTAATTCCCCACCGCCCAATCAAATAGTAAAATATGCGTTTTTATTAATTTCAAAAACGTAAACTTTTTTCAGTAAATTAATTTTCCCCCTCTCTTCAACCGAAACAAATTCTTTCTAGAGGGAGAAAAATTATCTACGAAATACCCTATTGCATCTACATTAAGTGGCAAGTTGCAGTCGTGAGAATTATTTCTTGAAATGGTTCCAGTGCTTTTTAAATGGTGCACTTCGGACCGTTTCTCTATTTCTTGTTGATTTCTTTTTTCCCGACCCATTGCTTTTTTGGCATACAAACAATATCAGTTTCAAAAATAAATAAATATGAAGCAAGAACTAATCGCCTTTAAGATGAGAAATAAAATAAAATAGTCGAAATTTTATATAATGAGAATTTCCTTAAAGCACTGCGTGAATCAAAGAACACCTGTTGCAGATCTATGATTGGTGGGCGAATCTCGCAAGCCATTGCCATTAATTTCGCTTTCACCGAGGTATTCTGTGCATAAGGCATTGCTTTAGTGTTGGCTTAGTTCAGTCCTTATTTACTGTTGATATCACATAATAAATTGTAATAACAGCGCTTTAAAAAGAATCAGTCCGACAATAAACAAGTCTTTTTTAGGTTAAATATCTAGGATGTTTTAACAGTGGACTGAAATTGCGATACTGAAATCCGAAGGCGCATTTGAATAGCGAAAGATGCCTTCCAAAAGCTAAACAAAACATTAAGAAACAGGAAAATTTCGTGAGAAACAAAGAAAAGATTACTGAACTGTTACGTAATATGGTAGTAAATGCTAGACAATTTCCTTATAAATTAAGAGACTTGAAGCAACATTTCTAAAGAAGGATGCTGAGAATACTATGGACTAAACACAAAAAATGGAAAGAAAAAGGACACTTATACTTAATAACATAAAAACACAGGGCACATAATGAGAAACGAGGGCTTGGAAAATTTGATACTCACAGGACAGATTGAAGGCAAGGGGGTGGGGTGCAGGAAAATATCGCATAACCTGTCTAACGCGCTTCAGATGATTGGATTCTTCTTTTTTTTGTTCAAATCCGTCAATTTGTTTTGCTGGGGCTAAGTCTCGAAAACACACTATATAAATTCACTATTAATTTTACCTACAACGTTGAATTATTCAACTTTTTAACAAGAAAACTCTAGTTGATGTTTACCACAAAACATGGTTGATTTAAGATGGAATGATTTATTATGAAATGTCTCTAGTTTGTATTTATTTTCAATTTTTCTAGTTGAATTGTTCACCTAGATTTCATATCATCCATTATTGTACATAATTAGGTTACAATAAAATTTGTATTTTATATGAATATTACCTTATGATAATTAAGATGTAGTAGAGTGTTGGCGTATCATAGATTTGGGAGGGCCTTGTATCATAGATTCGAGGTGGGGGTACACGAGACCCTTACCCCGGCCATGCTTCCAACTAAAAGTTTAATCATGACAATAATATACTTTTTATATTTTTATTTTAACTTCCAATAAAATAAATGTTTCGTTTGTTTCACTTTGGTATTAATATGCCGGACTATTTTTCAGGAGGCGTTTTAATATAATATTTATCTGTTGTAATGTAAATCTTCACTTCCTACCAGATTTCCATGGGTACTTCATCTAGTAAATGATATTTGCTAAACTTAACCTACTCCGGTATAAGTTCACACGTCGTGAGGATGAAATTTCCTAAAGCCGCCAACGACTTACCTGTCAATCATTATTCCACACTAGGCATTTTTTTCAGTTTATAAGCAAAAGTTTCGGCTTAAGGGAAAGTTAAGATTAAAAAATGGCTCCTTCAAAGAAAAAAAAATCTGACAGAAAGATGACGTAGTAACATGGAAGCAACTGGTAACTTGGCAGAGGAACAGATTTATAAATCTATTCGAATTCCATGAACCATTTTGTAGTACTACAGTTGACCCATGGAAAGGTGTGCAGTAAATGGAATTAGTAAGCGGAAATTGTCAAATGTCGTCAGAAAACATGGCAAAATATCAAGGTGAATAAATACGGCAGTATAACAAGTCCAGGCAGCAACAGTTGAAATCTGGATAAAGGCGTTAGTTAGATCCAGTGACAGGACCTAAAGAGTGTGAGTTCAATACCTGGTTATGGTGGTGGAGAACTTGGAGAGGGGAATTAACAAGAGATAACTGATATGCATTAGACATGGCACGTGGAACTAGAACGGTCTACCCCAGCGAGCGAAATAAAGAGTTCAGTTCGACATTCCAACCACCTGAAGAAGTCTGGAGCGTACAACGGCTGAAACATTGTGAGAAATATGGCAACAAAGATGAGGACTATAGTCCGAACAATGTAAATAGTGTACATAATACCTCATCTCAGAAATATAGACAGATACTAAAGGGCCAAAACGTTGTAATAAATATGGCGACAAAGATGAGGACAATAGTCCGAATAATGTAAATAGTGTACATAATACCTCATCTCAGAAATATAGACAGATACAGTTGAAATCTATTACCAACAACTGGTACTTACAACCAATATTGACTCATTCGAATCCTAATAGGTTAAAACTCCGAGTCGAGAGGGTGTTCAGAAATGGGGTCTAGTCTGTAAATAAGCAAGTTTGTTCGGTCCTGTCAATAAATAAATGTATGTCTTTCTGTCAATAATCAAATATGTATAGACTTGTCAATAATTAAATTTTTGTGGACCTGTCTATAAGCAAATGTGTATGATCCTGTCAATTAGTAGATGTATCGGGTCATGTCATGTGTGTGGTCCTGTCAATATAACAAATGTATATTGTCCTGTCAATTAATAAATGTCATTATTCCTGTCAAAAAGTAGATGTATGTGGTCTGTCAATAAGTGTAAGTGGTCTTGTCTATAAGCAAATATGTGTGGTTGAGTCAATAAATAAATATCTGTAGTCCTGTCAAAAAGTAGATGCGTGTAGTCCTGTCAATAACTGTGCGTAGTCCTGTCTATAAGGAAATGTGTGTGGTCGCGTCAATAAACAAATTTGTGTGGTCCTGTTTATAGGTAAATGTGAGTAGTTTTCGTACAAGGGAACGAAAGTTTGATTTCAAGATTATCCTAGAGTTCTTATTGTCGGTTCTAACACTTTCGACCAATCTCTGGTCCTTCTAAAAAAAAAAAAAACAAAAAAAAAAAAAAAAACAAAAAAAACCCCCAAACATAGTTTTTATTTGCTTGAAGGTGAGATGATGAAACTGCTATTTCTTGGTTTCAAATTTTTATTTCTAATATCCTTGTGAAAATTCTGGAAAGCCATTGGGCACAGTTTCGGTATTTTAGACCTGTAACATGGATTTTGCAAAATCTGTCTGTTAGATTTTTTAATTAATGTTTCCTAGACAATGGTATTTTTGATTTTATGAATTTATGATAAATGCTTCGAGAATTTGAAGTTTCTGCTTGTAATTAATGTTGTGAAAGATGCAAGTCTTATCGACTATTATTGATATTACATTCATAAGAATATATATATATATATATATATATATATATATATATATATAACCCGGATATAAGAGACCCGGATATAAGAGAAACCCGGATATAAAAGACTTCTTCTCTGGTCCCGACAACTCTCTTATATCCGGGTTACACTATATATATATATATATATATATATATATATATGTGTGTGTGTGTGTGTGTGTGTGTGTGTGAAAAAAGAGAAAATGAAAGAAGGAAAGGAAGCCTATTTCATTTGAAAATATACTGACTTTTTTCATTTATAAGATGCAGTTGTCAGAAACTTTTGACCCTGGTCTCTTTGTTTATTTATTTTTGTTTCCAAGCTGACCGTTCGTGGCAACAGAAGGTCAAGCCGAAGACAGTCGAGAAAAATTAAGAGCTTTCAGACTTCCAACTGAAACAAATATTTTACTCGGCACATGCCGATTGGCTTTTTTTTACAACAGTAGCCGAAGAAGAAGAAGAAGAAGAAGAAGAAGAAGAAGAAGAAGAAGAAGAAGAAAAGTCTAAAATAAAAAAAGGAAGAAGTTTAAGCATGTTCGCCAGACACAGACAGCCTCGTTACAAACATGGATTGCTGAAGTGGGCTGGGTTTGTATGGGTAATTGTGGGGGTGTTGGAGAGAAATAAGACGAGAAATATAAACAAAGTTGAAAAGTTGAAAAGTTGAAAGAAACAAAGAAAGAAAGATTAATTGAACGCACCCACATTACAAAAACGCATTCGAACATGTCATTTTTCTTTTTCATTTTCAGTTTTTTTTCTTGAATTTTTCTAAGAAAATTTATTAGAACTATCAGCACAAATATCACATCGATTACTGATGATGTTGTTGCTGATGCTGATGCTGATGGTGAAAAAGATCTGCAGAAAGAAGAGAATCAAAGGGTCAAAAAAATTAATTCGAATAGGAAGAGAATGAAGAGACAAAAAAATAATTTGAATAAATAGAGCTATATAGAAATACATTCACGATTAAGACTTGCAACAATTATAAGAATAATAAAAACTAGTTTAAATAGTGTCGACATCTTATAAAATAAGAAAGAAAGATAGAAAATAGGTAGATAGATCGATTGATTGACTGAACGGATCTGCATTACAAAAAAACAAAACAAAAAAAAAACAACAAAAAAACAAAACAAGAAAAAATGAAAACAAAAAACGAAAACAAAAAAACCCCCAAAAAACGCAACTATACACATAGCAACCGAAGTTAACAACTTGTCATTTTTTCCCTTCCATTTTGAGCTTTTCAGTTTTAACTTGAATTTTTTCCTAAGAACATTTATCAGAACTACCAGCACAAATATCACCACCACCACTACTATTGCTATTACTGATGATGATGATGGTGGTGATGATGATGATGATAATGAAAAAGAACTATGTTGAAGTAAGGAAGTGTATCAAGGGTAAAACATTCCTCTGACTAGAGAGCTATATTGGAAATTCATATTTACAAATAAGATTTGTAACAACAACAACAACCACAATAATAATAATAATAATAATAATAATAATAATAATAAACTAGTTAAATGTCGAGATCTTATAGCAACTGTAAGTATATAAAAATAATCAAGAAATAAGGATAAGTGATAATTAAGATGACGATGATGATATAAAGAAGAAAAAATGAACAAGGCTTAATGACAGGAATGCGAATCCCAAAAAGTTATCTACGGATGAGCATCAGAATAGTAAGAATAATACAAGACTGCCATATTTAAAGGTATAATGAAGAAGAATACATTTATGCAATATATATATATATATATATATATATATATAAGAATAATATAAAGAAGAGCAGAAATAATAATAATAATAATAATAATAATAACAACGGCAGTGGTGGTGGGGGTGGTAGTGGTTTTAGTGTGAGTTGTGGTAGTAGTCTTGGTTGTATTACTATCTCTACACGTCCCACAACTACACATCGGACAAGTGGCTTTAGGCGGTTACATACAACAGCAATAATTGTGGCGAAAAAAATGTAAAAAGACAAAAGAGTCCAAAAAAAAAATCAGATTATAACAAGAAGTAAAAAGATAACAACAAGAACAATAACAATATAACCTGTTAGAATAAAGAAAAAATAAGAAAAGAGAACACGAAATATCAAATAAAACGCCCGTGAAATGGGGGGAAAACTACATAACATAAAGTATCTAAAAAAAAATGTTTTACGATGCAAAGAAAGTAAGATAGAAATAAAATAGACTACGATTGAAAAGAAGCGAAGCTAAGGAAAATACGATAAAGAAAAGAAAAGTACGTCGTTGACAATTTTTGCAGGTTAGTTGAAATTACAGTATCAATTAGTAGAGCCGACAGCCTGCTATCAATGCTTGACGTGGCGAAGAACATCGGGCCCGGCTTATTTCACATGTTTTGCCGGCAGCCATGACACGGCCATCTTGTAGAACACACTCACTTGTAATCACCGAAGACGTCGGAAAGAAAAGAAAAAGAAATGAATCGAAACAGAAGATAAAGTACAAAAAGTAAGCAAAAACAAAAAAGAAGATGGCGGTAAGCCGTCCGATCGTACTACGGCTACGGCCAGCGCCCTCTACAAATGCACACAGCGCGCGAACAGATTGAACAGAGTGTTAACGAGCAACGAATGGATACTTCCATTGCAGAAAAAAGATTTTCATGTTATGACTAGGAAAAAAGCGCGGGAAGGAATTGTCTTTTATTTTCTTGCTTCTGACTTTTGTGAGAGTGCTTTCTCGTCGGTATAATTAAGAGAGAAAGAGAGAGGGAGAGACAGAGATAGATATAAAAAAGGGTGAAAATGGAAGCGAGAGATAGTAGGAGAAAGAGAAATTGTGAAGGAGTGAGTGTGTGTATACTAGTATATGCAGATATCTATATGTGCATTGTTCCTGCATATAAATTTTTTAGTATTTCTTAGTATATACCTTACCAGTAAGTACCAACAGTTGCATAAAAGTATATATATATATATATATATATATATATATATATATATATATATATATATATAATCGAATCAGAAAAAATAAAGTTCAATACTTATCGGAAGTCAAATCTAAGTTTCGTGATTTTCACTCGTCAGAACTTTAGATACGAATGTTTGCATTAATTACAGAATGTCTATTTTATAAACGTTTATTTATATCTATATTTCTGAGTTGTGGTATTGTAACTATTTGCCTTATTTACATTTTTCCGAGCGTTGTCCTAATCTTTATTGCCATATCCATGACGTTTTGGCCGGTGTACACTCTGGCCTTCTTCAAGTAATATACATTCCAAGGTGTAGCAACTGACGAAAGCCGGAGCGTACAACGACTGAAGCGTCGTGAATATGACAATAAAGATGCGATCAACAATCCGAGTAAAAGTAAATATTGTAACGCTTACTTATACAGTAATTTTCAAATGTAATATATATATATAATATATATATATATATATATATATATATATATATATATATACATTTGAAAAAATTAGCGTATGTAGATAAACATTTATAAAGCAGACATTCCGTAATTAATGCAACCATTCTTATCCGATGTCCTGGCACGTGCAAAACCACGAAACTCAGAGTTGAATTTCAATAATTTCTGATGATTTGATAATAATATATATATATATATATATATATATATATATATATATATATATATATATATATGTGTGTGTATGTGTGTGTGCACACATACATATATATATGCACGCAAAACACACACACACACACATATATATGCGCATATCCATATTTAATTTATTAATTTGCTTATATACATATTAACTTTTCATACATTTTGATATATGTATTTGCGGTTATTTGAGAAATTAAATTGTATACAGCAGCATCTGAATGAATGTCTGTGTGTCCTGATATAATTGGGTTGGGTTGTATAAATATGCTGTTGTGTATGAGTGTCTTCATGTATTTGCAAGTTAGTGCGTCAGTAAATGCGTGTATTTATGTTTTTACATCAGGGCCTGCACCCTTTAACATTGTATATCTGCTTGCATAATAAAATATTATTAATTGCTATATATTAACAGGTTGATTCCTGTATATGTAAGTTTTTTTTAATTACGTAAATGTGTGTCGATGCATGAATTGGCATGGAATCAAGCCGAACTTCTCGGCTTGACGGTCGAACTCTCTACCTCTGAGCAGAGAGGAACCCGGACGAGGCTACGCCAAAGGGCAGAGCCTCGTTCGGGGAGGTTGACCAACCCGATTCCATTTATACGGGTTCTACGGGCATTTTTTGGCCGAGCCTACGGGCTCGGGAAACCCACGTTAAACTCGGCCTTGTGCCACATGCATCCCTCGTGGGGGGGGGCTAGATACCGAATTGGCATGTGTTTGTACAAATTGTGCAGATGGCAGATCACATGTCGATGAGGGTGTCTGCTTTTATTACTTTTTATTAAATATATGAACAATTCTATATATAGATACGTACATGTACTCATGTAAATACATGAATATGTGCATATGAAAGAGAGAGAGAGAGAGAGAGAGAGAGAGAGAGAGAGGGGAAAAGCGACAGAGAGAGAAGGAAGGTAAAAGAAAGGACAGATTCATTTTTACGGCTTATCAGCCCTTTGTAGATTATTTAAAGCCAGAAAATATTTTTAGATTGTAAGAATATATTTGCAGATAATAATCATTTAGTTATACAAATCTTATGATTTAACCCTTAGCTGCGAGGAGAAGTGATGGATTCATACCTTTCCCAAGGACATTTGCATGTAAGTGAATATAACGAACCCAACGGGAATTGGAACTCGGCTCACCGATTAACAATTCCGAGCCTTTATTCTTTACACCATCCGCACATCCAAACTTACAGCACCTGATATTCCCAAGCAGTGACTCATCTAGGTACTGGTCAGGATCGACGTTATTTAACATCGGCGATAGTACAGGAACCGTTGTTTCAACGTGATACGACCGTAAGCTTAAAAGAAAGAAAAGGAAAGAGTGAAATGTTAAGTTTTTTTACAAGCCTCTGCACATTCTTGCAGATGTTGTTGCGTAATACATACACAAAATGTGCGTGTGGTAAAATTCTTACATCTACCAACTGAAACTAAAATAATAATTTACTTTTACTTTCACTTTACTTTTGTATGTACTGAGACGAAAAAATTTTTTTAGTTTTACTTTCACGCTGTCTTTATATATATATATATATATATATATATATATATATATATATATATATATATATATATATAAGATGCAACTAAAAAGTCTGGAAACTTGCGCGAAATAACTTATTCAAAGAACGAAAAAATACTGATAGAAATGTGGCTCTTTATTTCATGGTGCAGGGATTTGGAAAGATGTATGTAATATCCTGCAGGAAACATTGTGCAACTTGATAGATGAATAGATATATAAAGGTATATCAGTCCTAGAAGTAACGCTCAAGTTCTTTCTTTCTTTCTTTCTTTCTTTCTTTCTTTCTATCTTTGTAGTTGAAAAGTCAGTCCAGTGAAATTTTGCCATATAACTCCAATTTATATAAAATATATATTTTTAATAGGTTGTTCGAAAAATAATGTCCGATTTTAGAATAAATCTTTAATTGTGTTCTAATACATTATTATAATAATTGCATAAATAATATATTACTCATTGTTAATGATTAAAGTGTCTTCCTTGTTAATTATATATCTATCTTTTTCAGAATTTAACTTAAAATATTTTATACCCGTTATCATGAATATGAAAAAAAAGAAGAGATGTATTTATTTTTTTTGCATGAGTTCAACCTTGGTCATAATGCTTCTCAAACTGCTACCAACTTTTAACAGAACATGGGATGAATGATCCACTTTTGATCGGAGAGTACGACTCTGGTTTCGGAAGTTCCGTAGTGGAGATAAAAATCTTGAAAATCAAGGTCGTAGAGGACGTCCATCTGCAATTGACAGTCAGCATCTGAAAGCACTAGTCGAACAAAACTCACGTCAAAGTGTTAGAGAAATGTCTCAGGTAATGTGTATCAGCATTTCAACAATATCGGGCCATATCAAGAAAATTGACAAGATACTCGGTAAATGGGTTCCACATGAACTCAGTGAAAGTCAAAGTGTTCGACGTTTTCATATGTATTCGATGTTGCATCAGTGAATATTTTTTGACCGAATATTGGCTTCTGATGAGAAATGGATCGTTTATGACAATCATGAACGATCGGTTCAATGGCTTGATTTTGACGAAGCACTCAAACTAGTTCTAAAACCGAAATTGCACCAACATAAGTTTATTGTGACTGTTTGGCGGTCGGCCATTGGCGTTATCCATTACAGCTTTCTGTAATCTAACCAGAACTTCACTGCCGAAGTTTACTGACAGTAACTGGATAGAAATGCACATTCAGATAAAGAAAATTTGACAGGCACTGGTTAATCGACGTGGCCCAATTCTGGTTCATAACAATGCTCTGCCACATATTGCTAGGATGACACTGTCGCAGAGATGGAATCCTCGGGATCAGGCGCCTTCTCCCTTGTAAAATGAAGAGAACATATACTATTCATTGATTCTGTCCCAGAGGTTTTAAAACCTGTTTATGTTTCATGGATGATAGATGTATACTGTCACAGCTACGCTACCTATATACTTATTATGTCACACACACGTCATCCAGTTGAGTTTATTGATAGAATTGGGTGAGAGCAAAACAGTTGGCATAATGTCGTCTTTACTGTTTTGGCACTTCGTTTTGTTTAGTAAGCTTAGATTACTCTGATACAAACATGAAACAGTGGAGCACTTCGTGAGAAATGATCTCACTACACAAGCGAATGATCTATGAGAGAATCTTGGTAAGCATCGTGTAACCGCGTGGTTAGAATGTTAGCTTTCCAATCATGATATCCGGTAACGAATCTCACCATGGTTGTTTTATTCTTAATAATACAGGTTTAAGGAGACGGTCATTCTGTGTGGTGCCATTGAGAAGTGCTCAAAAGCATATCGCAGCTTAACCCAAGTCTTGTGTATGAAATTGAAAGTCGTTGATTATTGTGCTATTAGTCATTGTTGCCGAGGATTTGAACATACTGGCTTTGTTTAACTACTGATCATACCATATTGTGGCGATCTCTACCAGAGACTGTAACAGGTTGACTCTGAGGGTAGTGAAAAGCAAAAATGTGTAGGTGTTTGCTAGTAGAATTTATAGTCTCCCAAAGATGACGGATTCCTACTACAACAATCGCTCAAAACACAGGCGTTTCAAAGTGTATGTATATATTCGCTTCTGAAAGTATTTTTTCAGAGTTTTGGATCTGTTTTCTTTTCTTGAGCAAATGGATGTCTAGACACAGTATCACAAAGACAAACAGAGATGGTTAATGAGCAAGTATTGCTGAAAGAAACAAAATAAAAGAAATCGTGGAGAGTCATGATCAGAGAGAGAGAGAGAGAGAGAGAGAGAGAAAGAGAGAGAGAAAGAGAGAGAGAGATGGTGTGGGAGTAGATAAACAGAGAAGGAAAGTACGTGTATTTTATTGAATGTGTATTCGTATGGAATTTCATGGGAAATTGAAAAAATATTTACCTATGAGTGTGTATGTATCAGTGATTGTGCCCACGTTGTTATTTTTTCTCTCCTATCAATCGTCGGATGTGCTACAACAAATCATTCATTTGTCATTACAGTAAAATACAATACGATTCGTGCCACTTAGATGGGGAAAACATATTTTCACTGGAATAGAATCTAGAGTTTCACACATCACTACTCAAATACATATGTACATCCAATATATATATATATATATATATATATATATATATATATATATATATATATAGGGGTGCATGTGTAGGTATCTGTTTGTGGTGCATATGAGAATTCTTTTTGTTAGGCTTTACATAAGTTGTTCTGTTTAACAAAATGACCTGCGTGAACACTGAACACCTTAGTTATTAATTCGTACAGAAAATATGCGACATAGTGAAACGCACACATCTATGTATCTATCTATAATGTCACACACACACACACACACACACACACACACACACACACACACACACACACACACAAAAGTGTGTGTGTGTAGATTTAATGTTTTTCTGCGTTAAGGGTTTCCATTATTTTCCGACGCTTTTTTGCATATTTTGGATGTGCATATCACATTAGTGGTCCCAACGAGTATGTTTAGCGCCAAGGTTGGTATATTTTCATGCAGGTTGAAACGTGTGCGTATGGAGATGTGGTCTGCGACATGTAGGTTCAGCTGTATCGAAAAGCGAGTGGCGGTGGGTTTGACGTAAATATTCATTAATTGGTTTTTGTAGGGAATGTAACGTTGGTCTCCTATATTTTTGATTTTGAAAGTTCGCTGTTGTTGTTGATGATAAGGTTGGCTGCTTTGAATTTTTTTTTATAATAGATTATTAACTTGATATTTTTAGTCAGTTCAACAGAAGTCATGCATTTACATAACATTCCTTATGCCGTACCTCTACCTAATATATATATATATATATATATATATATATATATATATATATATATATATATATTCTACTAATAAATATACATTCCATTTTGTCCATTTTGTTCTTCAGCATTTAGTACAATTCTAGGTTTCATGTACGATTAGCAGTTGTCAGGGTACTAAAGAGCGGTGAGGAAAAAAATGTATATTTATTATTAGTAGTATAAATTTTTGCTCCGTTATTATACATTATAAATCGTACACTATTTTATTATCACCAGCACCAACTGTTCTCTATCTATCTATCTATCTATCTATCTATCTATCTATCTATATATATATATATATATATATATATATATATAATTTGGGTATTTTTTTTTATGAATATAAGAGTGGTCTGTTTTAATTAATTATATATACATATAATTTTATTTATTTAAGTCTTTTTCTCAGCCCACTGCTTAGGCAGTACTGTGTCTTTCTTCCCAAATTCTGATGTTTGATCATTCATTTTCTTTACAATACCCCATCGTAATTAGAAGCTTTAATAATAATAATAATAATAATAATTATTATTGTGATGATAATAATGCTCTAGTGCTACACCAAGAATGACTCATAGTTTCTGATCTTAACCTTGCATTAGTCATCTCGGTTTTCCGAAAATGGATAGTCCCCTGGCATCTGACCCCCGCGACAACTGCGCCCAACCGCGTGCTACACGCCCTCGCAGAGCCAGGAGAGTAATGGGATGGAGCAAAAGAAACACATTGCCAACTAGGAATTACGAGCACGTTAAAAATTTTGAAGTAACAAAATACCCCAAGTGACTGACGCAGGGTTAATTGATTGGAGGTGTTAACATGTACATGTTTTGTCTTGGTGAATTAAGATTGGCTACAGTAAATATAACCCGTTCTGTACCATAGATTTCCTTGACCGTTGTCTTACCATTACCAGGTATTGAACTCACAACTCTTTGAGTCAAATCACTGGATTACTTCAACCAACGTTTTTATCTACTGAGCCATGTGTCCTTGGGGGAAATACTTGGTCACAGCAAAGGCGAACAAAATCTTGGAGAGTTGAGTTACTAAAGGGAAATAACCGAAAGAGATATCCAGAAAAGGCATGCTACGTGGAACGAGAACAATCTACCCCAGTAAATAATGGGGTCAGTTCGAAATTCTAGCGTATATCACCTGAAGAAAACCGGAGCTTACAACGACCGAAACGCCGTGAATATGACAATGAACGACAACATTCCGAGTAATGTAAATAGTGTAAATAAACACAGCCTATATCTTGCAAAGAGCTTTGTCCATTTAATTTTTGGTCAAAAGCTGTCTTTTGTATAATTAACTGCAAACAACAACAATAACGACAACAACAGAAAAATCACATTATTCGCTTGCCCTAGTTTATTGGTTTTGACACGGCATGTGATTATAAAAGAAATGTTGATCATAAATAATTTTTTAAAAATAATATTAATAACAATAATAATAAAGTGCATTTGTGTAATCATACTTATATCTCTAGCATTCATGCGCTTGCACTAAAACATGGCACGTAACCATCGTCATGGAGACATTGACATTCAATAGAAAAAAATTTTTAAAAACGGATTAAAATCAAGCAGTTCACTCCGAGATTTTTTCATTCATTTGTAAGTTTTTTTTTTGTTTCCTGCAACAATTCCTAAATAAACTATTGACGTGTATTTTCCTCAAATATATTTTCATAACAGTTCATTATCTATCTATCTATCTATCTATCTATCTATCTATCTATCTATCTATCTATCTATCTATCTATCTCCTGCTCATATCTGTCGATCTTTCTATCTATGTAGATATTGCTAGCACAATAGATAGATTTGTACTAGAAGTGTGTTTGAGTTCTTTTAAAGGCGAGGGGTTCAAATTGTTTCCATTATATCAATCGGAAAAGTAGCGATATCTAATCATCCTCTCCCTATTGATAAGGAACATTTTTGTGTACCCGCAAAATGTACAATACTAAACTTTCTTTCTTTCTTTCTTTCTTTTCCCTAAATCAAAGCAAATGGCAATACTTTAAGCTAGTATAAAAGAGGACAGTGTATTTCGAAAAAATCCCGACATGCATCGATTTTATAGATCGAACTTTTATTTCTGTTGCGTAGTTCAATTGATTCGTACGGTGACGTTAGCAGGCTGGAAAAATATGCGCATGCGTGGAAAGAAGTCGATCGGAGTGAATGCATCGAATAGAATTCAAAATAAAAATAGAATAAGAGTGAAGGAGCCTTGAACAACTGAAATCTGCTCTTGCTCATCCTATATATTCCTGTATTGTAATCTATATAAAAAAAAACAGCGCGTATTCATAAGTAACTAGTAGACGTTTCAGATTATATCGGATTTTATTGCTCTCTCTCTCTCTCTCTCTCTCTCTCTGTGTGTCTCTAATGGAAATTATCTATCTATCTATCTATCTATCTATCTATCTATCTATCTATCTACCATGAATTTCAAAACATAAATAAGACAAAGTAACTTCGAAATTCTCACTCATATGTAATCACTTTTTGATTAATAGTCTTGTACAAATTAACAATAATTTATTTTTGCTAAGAAAAAAATCGAGTTCATTACGCAGTAGTAATAATCTGCGTGACAAGAACTTTAAACATTCCTTAATGTAACGTCCATAAGTACACACACGTACACATACACACACACACACATGCTCTCACATACACACACACACACACGCACAACACACACACATATATATATATATATATATATATATACACACACGTATATGGTTGGAATAGCGTTTGAGGAGTGAAATTGACTGTCACCATCCCGTATTGATTTGTATAACCACATTGTATTTATCTGTTTACGGAGAGAAAGAGAGAGGGAGAGATAGATAGAGAGAGAGAGAGAGGAGATAGGGAGAGAGTGAGGGGAGAGAGGGTAGTAGAAAGTGGTGTGACTATTATTCGCTTTGAAGACGAATTTTCATATCTTTTTGAGAATGCTTTTTTTTGCACTATTACCCTTGGCAAAGGTATAAAAACAACCTCTCCATATGCTCCTTTCCATAGCCAGTTATCTGAAACGTAGTCTTGTCACTGATATGCTCGAAAAAAAAAATAAGAGTGGGCGAATGAATAAATGGGAAAACTACACTTTCATCATTACTCTACCTACTTTGGCATTGACAATGAAATCACGACGATATCTGTTGTCAGTTTTGAAAAATGGAAACCAGTGATAGTGATAGGGCATCTCCTAATGATCCAGTTCACTACACTAGCGCACTTGTCTTCGAGACGACCGTGTTAACTATCTGGCCACGATAGGCGCATCCATATATATATATATATATATATATATATATATATATATATATATATATATATATATACGGCCCAAACACGGCCCATAAATACCTGTAAATACACATTTTCTTCGTTCAAATAGGAAAAGTAGAGGACAACATATAACTGCACTTAAACATCTTCTATGTGCTTTATCTCTTTGGGACGTGGGTAATCATGGCTCGCTGAAACTTTCTATCTTACGTAGCTTTATGTAATGATTGCGCCTTTACTATATCCCCAGCTTTTGTTCTGCCATCCATTTACACAAGCTCATTAGGTAGCTTACTCGTCGTTTCTCTTTCCCTCGCTTGCCTTCAATATGCATTCTGAGTGTAAAATTCTCTAAGCCTTCTTTCCTCATGTATCTCAGAAATATCAATTGTCGCTTTTTTATACTAAATATAAGTGACCCTTTTATTTATATTTTCCTTAATACTTCCTCGTTGCCAGTCCATGGTATTCTTAGCATTCACCGCTTAGACAAAAGAAGAAGAAAAAGAAAAAACAAATTATCTCATTACAGAAGAATCTAAGTAAAAATACCGCGGAACATAACTCTGCCGAGGATGCTGGGAGGAAAAATCAGATACAGATTTTGGCGGGAAAATGTACTACCTGAACCTCGTTTTAATGTAACTCTAATTTTATGTAACTCTAGGAATGCAGAAGTTATTAAGCTTCCTCCCCGAGGGCCAAGAAGCCACCCATAGTAAATTGAGAGTTGTATAAGGGGGAAAAGAGGAAAAAAGATGGAGAACGAAAAGACCCAAAGAAATAGAAAAGAGTCTGTCAGATTCTAGGACAGATAAGTTTGTCTGTAAGATGTCTGTAAAAGGCAAATGGTGCATGTTTGATTTGTAATGACAACATTCCTTAATCTATCCATCTGCCATAGGAGCCTGGCACTCTTGTATGAGAATGGGTCCTGCAATCTGTGTGGAAAATCTTTTTCTTTCTTCTTGGCGTCTGAGCTTCACTCGACTTTTTATTTTTTTATGATCTCTCATATTTTCTTCTAGAAGCGGATTCTTTTGGCTTTATAGAAAAACTCTACTAATTTTCTTCGTTTTTTTTTTTTTTTATCGTTTCTTTTCCTTCCTTTTGTCTTATTCATTCCTTCTCGTTACCCAGTTTCTACTTTTCTGATCCAATAACCGTATACTCCAGCGCTAGGAGCTTTGCTCCTAGCTTCGGACCGTACAGTATTTTTCGCTATGTGCCTTCACTTCGTCAAAATTTAGCCTTGGAGTACCTGTGGGAAATTACTGATCCACATAGTGCATTTCTACCCATCTATATTTTCCATTTCAAAATAATTTTATTGTTTGCATTCGCATTTACTAAAAATGAGGCGCGATACCGACTAAACCCAGATTCAGTCTGGTTGTTAGCCGTCCAACAGCGGATGAATACATCAGTGAAAGTATGAGTGAGATGTCAAAAACGGATTCGTTCTAGAATCCATTCTCTTATTCGAGAGATAGAACAAACAGCAGACAAAATAAAATAGATCACCTATCGGTTGACCGAGGGATCGACTAAATCCTCCAAAGACTTGCATATTTTTTAAAACAACACGCATGTGTATATGTTTCCTGTATATCTTCATGGGTTAGAAAATTGTAATTACTTGGCTCAGCCAAATACAGATTTAGAAAATTTATAAGATTGTGAGGTACTAATTTACTGGCATGGTAAATATGAAAGTTGAAATTCTAATGTAGAACGTCATTTGAATTCCTGGCATTGAATAAGCATATTTATAACGTACCCGTAGCATTAAATTAATTCATGCGTAAATACTTATATAATTTACTGACGTAGGTATCTCAAATTGTCTAAGTATACAATTATTCACAGAAAGCAACATTACTAACATTTCATTACTTTTTTAATACACAAATTCGCGGATATATCTTAAAATGTTCTATTAACTATTATTTTTGCGGATATATTTTAAAAATTTCCATTAAAATTTCAAATTTCATTTCAGATTAACCCCAACGGTTTTATAACAAGGTTGCGATGTTAATAAATTTTTTAAAGTTACATTTGTGTTTTGAAAATGCTTACGTAAAATAGCGTAATATTTTTTTTCAGTATCCAACTGATTTTCACATTCTTCATTTTTACATACAAACGTAATTTTTTTTACAAGATAAGCGATTATATTCATCCTAACATAACGGCAGTTCTTCCCGAAGTCTAATTTAGTCTCGGGCGAATTTTATATTAAGCTAAGCCTAATCTTGCAGTCAATGTGAATCGAACTCACCAATTTATATAAGTTTAGCCGATTTTGCACGGAATAAATATACGATTTATAAAAGTAAGTGTCGCCGAGCAGCCAGAACCGATCGAAGCTATGAGCTTTATTTGTGGCAAGCATTTGACGCCAAAATTTTTTGCTAAGCTAATCTCAGTCCAAAAAAAGATCGCTATAGGGAATCATTTGATAAGGATTGAACTTAGAAACAATTGCTTGCAATACTAACTTGCTAACTGTTGCTTGGAGGTTGAAGACTTTAGCCACGTTTTGTTGGTTGGAGGATAAGTCACAGTCTAGATAGGTTGTTCAAGCGTCACCGATAATAAATAAATAGATAAAAACAGCAGGTTACCCTTAAAGGCAGCTGAATGGCCTTATGTAAGACTCTAAGTTTGTTGACACTTATTTCCATAAATTTATTCCGCTAAATTTTCTGATTCAAACAAAGGAGAAACATCTTTCTTTGAATGACCAATATAATATTTATGAAATGAAGAATAACCGTTTTGAATAAATATCTGTAAAACATCCTAGATAAACGTTTCTCAACAGGGGTTTCCTGGAATTCTAAGGTTCCGCAAAAGGTCCCCAAGGGTTCCGCCAGAACAGGTGAGATAAGCTAATGCACTTTTGACGTTTTATTTAATTTCATTTTCGTAATATTATTAGACACACGAAATATATTCTTGGCTATTGTAATATAGACATCATCCTATTTAACTTATTGTTGAGGGGTCCACTTATTATTTATACAAATGGACTCATCCAGTGTATACTTATACTACTGCCAGTGAATACCCGAAGGGTCGAGTCGAGTTCAGAGTGACAGATTAAAAGGTTGTAGGTAACCGGAAGAGTGAGGGAGAGGTAACAGCGTTGTAGGAGTCACAGTGAGCTTTCACGTAGACTCAGTAAGAAGTCATACAACGATACTTCAATACCAAAGACTGTATATATATATTTGCTACTAACCTGTATTCCTGGAACTACTAACCTGCTTTACCAGTTTGTATTATTACGTTAATACATTATTTTCATATATTCATTCCTGGCGTTTGTTATTTATTTATACCGGATTTCAACCCGGAATCCACAACACTTATTATGTTATTAAAAAATATAACAATCATTGGGAATATATTATATATTTAATGATGTCTGTACGCTGCCAGTGGGAACCAACCTTCACTAGTCAGTGTCCACTCAGCGAACAGGACTTGTACTTAAAGTTACTTATTTCTTTGTTTTGTCTTTAATCTTACAGAAATACCTAATCACGCAATGTGGCGATTTTTGAAGAGGAAACATTCGGAAGATATGGTATATAATTTTGTTTTTGCGCAGGGGTTCCTTGAGACATGTAATTTATTTTAAGGGTTACGCAAGGGTAAAAAAGTTGAGAAACGTTGTCCTAGATTAATAAAAGCCGCCCATTCTTTTTTATCAATTCACCCCAAGCAAGGCGATAATGCCACTAAGAATCTATTGGGAGTGAAAGAAAATGGAAAGAGAACCGGAAGCCCAATCCTAAACAGGAAACAAGGGATAAACCTCTACTTTTGTTCAATATACTGGGGAGGTGTGTGAACTGGACGATAAGCGAACCTATTTACTCCTGTTAAATTAATAAATGCTAATAATTTAAATTTGTTTTGTGTCATGCATAAGTGAAAGCGGTAAAGAAATTTTGCACAAGCGAATTTTTTTTTATGTAAATCTATTTGTAACAATACAGAATATTTGGCCGTTAGCAAGAGAGACAGGCTAGGATGTGAGTTTTGTAATGGAGGCGCTAATATCAAGCTGATTCAGAAAATTAACGATCTGGCAAGTGTTATATTAGACGACGTAAATTGAAACACAGAAATCGGAAGGTATATTAAAATAATGAAAGATGCCTTCCAAAAGCAAAAACAAAGTATTAAGAAAGAAGAAAAATTCGTTAGCAGCGTTATCAACTGTTATGTAATTAGATTATTTACATTATTCGGACTGTTGTCCTCATCTTCATTGCAATATTCACAACGTTTCAGTCGTTGTACGCTCTGGCCTTCTTCAGGTGATTAGAATTTCGGATCGAACCCTTTATTTCATCCAACGGGGTAGATTGTTCTAGTTCTATGTGCCATGCCTCTTCCGGATGTCTCACTTATTTCCATTTAACTCAACTTTATAAGTTATTGATTCACCACTTCTGTAGCTTGGTACTGAACACAAAACTCTTTGGGTCTAGTCACTGGATCTAACTAACACCTTTTATCCATTGGGCTATGTGTCCTTGAGGAATGTGAATATGGCAATGAAGATGAGGATAACAGTCCGAATAATGTAAATAATGTAAGTAATCATAATACCTCATCTCAGAGATATAGAGAGATATCAACCCTCTTATATGGCAATATATGCGGAACAATTGAAGAGGAAACTTGAGGTAACAAAGATCTAGTTCTAAAGAAGAATGCTGAGAATATCATGAATGGAATATGTGAGCAACGAGAAAGTTTTAAGGAAAATTGGAACAAAAAAGCCACTTGTTCTTAGATTCAGAAAGAGATAGTTGATATTTCTGGAACACATAATGATGAAAAATGGCTTGGAAAATTTGACATTCACAGGACATATTGAAAGTAAGCGAAACAGTGAGTAAGCTGCCTGAATGAGCTTGTGTAAATATGGACTAGGAGAGATAGTAAAGGTATTACTTAGGGCTACGAACCATAGGAAATTGTGGAGAGCCATGATTTCCCACATCCTGAAGAGTCACGGCATATAAAAAGGGAGTATAAAGCAGACTTTAGTAAAAGGTGATGTCCATATAGCACTCATTGAAGAATAAAAATGCTCACAAGAGTGCAAGTGTAGCATGATAAACATTGATCTACAAAAGATGCTCAGTTTAAATATTGTTATCAAATCATTTAAATTGTCAAATTGTTCTTCTGGTTACTTAAAAACTTCAAAAGATCGAGTGACAGAAAACTAGTGATGCAAGCTGTTGCTGGTAAATTCGTAGATGCTATTATAATAGTGGCCTTGTGTCTACTTAGAATATGTAAATAAAGTTTTAACTTTTAACCTCTTGAAGATGCAGTTTGATCTCGTTTGTAAAGTGTATTACGAATCGCGTGATAGAATTTCAAGAAATTATGTTCCGATGTATACATGCAAAAAGTTAATTACTAAAATATGACACTCTCAATCAGCCTATTTTCTAAAGTTTTATCCATTAGGCTACATTGTAATTCTCGCAAGATCCCAGTTATGAATGGAAATCATGATTGCCAAATTAGGATAAAAGCAATGAATATGCTTACTAATTACTACTGATTATGTTTAGGGGCATATCAATCTCAATGGGTTATTTAATGCCGAAATCTTAATATTTTGTACGTAATTTTATACTTTCAGGGCAAATATGTTTTTTTAGATATATAGTTTGTTCAATATAAAATGTTTGTTGGCAATTTTTTTATGTATTGTTGGTAATTTCACTATAAAAATGTATTGCTGGTATTTTTTATAAAAATGTATTGCTGATAATTTTACTATAAAAATGTATTTTTATACTTTTTTTTTAGTGTTGTATTGATTATCATTTTGCAATAAAAAAATCTATTGTTGGTCATTTTACTATAAAAATGTATTGTTGATTTTTGTTTGGGGGTCCACTATTTGTTCACAGCTGGGACCCTAACAGGTGCTACTACCTCGGGCTAGGATGTACATGGGAACAATACCAATTAAGAGGTGGTTCTACGGCTCTCAAACGCTCCAATCTCCAGATCAAAAGCCTTGCTGCCGGATGTAGTTTATCGTCTTTCCCAGGACAAGCTTATATTTGAAAGGCCAGCATTATTAAATTGTCAATTGACTTCCTTCTTCAAAAGTTACTAGTAATGTGTGGCTTTTAAAGGCTGTGTGTTGGTGTATGATAGATGTGTGCGTGTTCACATGTAAACAATTGAAGACGAAGCATACACAGGCTTGGGTTTCTCCTCCAGATCATTTATTTTTTTTTTTTAATATAAACTGTAGAAAAACAAAGTTCACAATGTCTCTTGGGTATTTCTGTTTTCTTTTTGGTTCAGAAGTTAGAGGTAAAGATAAGCGTTATAATGGTCGAGCTCAAGTCAGTCTTGACAAAAGAAAAATTTGTACTTACTTTATCATTGGAGGGTCGACATGGATATAATTGTCGAGCTCAAGTAAGCCTTGCGCTGAGTTGGAACAGCCAAAGGTTGATTTATTTCATAGGTGGTGGTTTGGGAAGACACGTGCGAACGCTATGCGTTGGAAAGTAGGAAGAGAGTTCAGTACGTCCTTTTCGAAGGAGTACTACATCATGGAGCAAGAGGATGAAAGAGAGAGATAGTGGAAGGCAATGCTTGTCTTTTATAAACTTAAAAGCGTCACCTAACGAGCGTTTGATGAATCTAAGCGGAGTAATAAAATGTCCGGTTCCTTTATTTCTAGCCTCATGGGAAAATAAATATTTTTCTTTTTTATTATTCATTATTATTATTTGATTTATTGATTTTATCTCATTTTTCCCACAAGCGAAATTCAAAATTTACTCGCAATACGCTTTCAAATGAAAACGAACCTAACAATCTCGATGAAAATACAATCAATTACTTCAGATTTGCGTGGCACCTTGGTGCGTTAGGTAAAGGTCAGTGAGCTTGTCTGGTTGATTAAGAATTCGATCCGTACTGGGCGCCCAAATATATTAGATATTTGCAAGATTATATTGAGAAATTTTCTTCATAATCGTTTTGTTTATTTTTTTGTTTGAATTTCTGGGATGAGTAGTTATAATTATGTACATTATTTATACACAGACTATTGTTCTCATCTTTGTCTTTATTCCAAAGTTTCAGCCCTCATCAGGTGCTTGCCTGAAATGTTATGATTATAACAACAAAGATGAAGACAATAGTCTGCCTGTAAATGTAAATAATCGTTACGTTTGCTCACTTTACCATTCAATTTTAAGGCTTACGGCCACATCGTGTTGAAACATCGGTTCCCGTACGATCACGGAAGTTAAGTAACATCGAGCCTGGTCAGTAACTAGATGGGTGACCACTTGAGAATACTAGGTGTTGTAAGCTTGGGTGGTGTGATGAATAATATTTCGGAATTGTTAATCGGAGTGTCGAGTTCCATTTTCAGTTGGTTCGTTATATTTCCTTATGCGCAAATAGCCTTGGGAAAGGTATAAATCCTCCACCTCTTCTTTCCCAGCTATGGGTTAATTAGTAATACTTGTATCCCGAAATTAGTATTATCTTTAAAAAAATCTTCTTGTAATGTAAAAAATATTTTCTGGCTTTAAATAACCTGAAAGTTGTTGGAAACGAATAAGTCAATAAAAAATAAATTTTTACTTGTTTCGTTCTCGCTTACATTCTCTTTTTTTATTTAGTGCTATTTTGCTTTCTTTTTCTTCCAATATTCTTCTGTTCATTTGTTTCTTTGATTATTCCTCGTTCTTTCTTTCTTTCTTTCTTTCTTTCTTTCTTTCTTTCCTTTCACACTTATCGTTTTTTTTTTCACATTCTTTCGTTTAGTCATTCGTTATTTCATTCTTTTTCTCCGGTGTTCTGTTTCAATTTCCTCTTTCTTAAAATTTGTTTTATACACTATTTTCCGTACTTCCTGTTCTTCCTTTCTCGGGGAACGGCAGGATCATTTCAGATCCAGCAAATCTCTTTGCAACATTGGTTTCCTAATACCGGCCATTCATTTGCATATTGTCCACGCACCAACCCAGACCTTATTTACCACTCTCGCTATTTCTCATAAACCGGAAACCCTTTTCTCTGACAGCCAGTATAATTGGATAAGAAAACATATTCCACATATCAGTTATAGCTTGATCCTATAACCACGAAGTATGTCTGGGACAGATATACATATATCTAGAGATATTTACTCAGTTTAGCTAATCGGGACGAGACGAATCGGGTTTGGTATGGGTAATGATGGTAACTAAAAGTTTTGTAATTGGAGAGGTCCAGGTAGCATGTTTTTGAAAGTTATTCAAAGTTTGGAATTTTTCCTCAACTAGAACAAAGGCCATTGGCATCAGTGGGAAATACGCAACGACATTAGCCAACAAGCAAGACACACACACACACACACACGCACACACACACACACATATATATATATATATAGATATATATACATATATATATATATATATATATATATATATAATATATATATATATATATATAGTATATATATATATATATATATATATATATATATATATATATATATATATATATATATATATATATTAGTGAATATATATATATATTAGTGAATATATATATATATATATATATATATATATATATATATATATATATATATTAGTGAAAGACAAACACGAACACAATAAACGTTATAAACCAAGAAGCCAAAAATATAGCCACTAAATTGAATATAGATGGAAGAGTAAACAAACTAGCTGAGCAACACGCTTTCATCACGGCAAAGGACCACAAAACCAACTTCGTAGAAAAACCCACATTCAGACTAATTAACCCGGCGAAGAGTGAGATAGGGAAAATTAGTAAAAAAATACTAGAAAATATCAACACCAGCCTAAGAGAAAAATTAGGTCTCAACCAGTGGAAGACCACCAAAGCCGTCATAGAGTGGTTTAAAACGATAGACAACAAGAACAATCCACTTTCATCCAATTTGACATTGTGGATTTTTATCCTTCCTTTACAGAAAGCATATTAAATGAAGCTATACAACTGGCACAACTAAATGTAAATCTCACGGACGGAGATAGAAAAAATAATCAAACATTGCCGCAAATCCCTGCTGTTCCACAATAATGAACCATGGGCAAAAAAACAAAACTGCAACCTGTTTGACGTAACAATGGGTAGCTACGATGGAGTAAATTTGCGCATTAGTAGGCATACTCACCCTATCATACCTGGCCAGAATCCTGGAGAGAAAGGACACAAGATTATACAGAGATGACGGTCTTATCTTAATAAGGGAATACAATGGCCCCAAATTAGACAAATTCAGGAAGAAAATAGTGAACGCCCTAAAAAATATTGGATTCAAAATAGAGATAAATGCAGACAAAACAACAGTAAACTTCCTTGACGTCACTCTTAACCTGATCAACAACACATATGAACCATACAAAAAAGAAAATGACACGTCAACTTACGTACACACATCCTCCAACCATCCACCTTCTATCATCAAACAAATACCAAAATCAATCAGCCGCAGACTATCTGAGAACTCATCGAACATACACATTTTCAATAGCAAAAAAGCACCATACAACGAAGCACTAAAAGCAAGTGGTTACATACAACAACTACAATATATACATCCACAGCCAAAACGCAAAAACAGTAAGAGAAACATTATCTGGTTTAATCCTCCATATAACAAAACCATTAAAACGAACATAGGCAAGATATTCCTAAACTTAATAGAAAAACACTTCACTGAAACAAACAAATTATCAAAAATATTTAACAAAAATAACGTAAAGATCAGTTACAGCTGCACAAAAAACATAACAGAAATAATCAAAAGCCACAGCAAAAAAAAAATGACAACCAAAAAAAATGAAACCATGGATCCAATATGCAACTGCAGAAATAGAACAACATGTCCACTCCAGGGAAATTGCCAACTTACGAACACTATATACAAGGCCAAGGTAAGTGCAAACAACACCATAATGCACTACATCGGTGCCACCGAAGGCCCATTCAAGATGAGGAATAACAATTACAACATTTCATTCACCAACAGGAAATATTCGAACAGCACTACACTTTCTACATACATATGGCAGCAAAAAGACAAAAATATCACACCAACAATAAGTTGGGAAATATTGAAAAAAGCCCCTGCCTACAACAACATTACGAAAAAATGCCAACTTTGCCTACACGAAAAAGTAGCAATAATATCACACAAACCGCAAAAGAATTTACTAAACAAAAAATCAGAGATAATCTCCAAATGTAGGCATGAGAACAAGTACCTACTATCCGAATTCATACCAAACGGATAAAAAAGACAAACCAACAACAATCACAATGTAATTTCAAGATACCATCACAATAATTGCATATATCGTTATTATCATTGCACCACCATTAGTAATCACTTCTAACACTTTACAATAACTATTAACTAATAATATTATCATTACCACCAACACCCAATACCATCACTTACACATCACATCTACTATTAACATATAAATCCACTATAATCATTAACGTATATTACTCCACCAGCATATTTAATACCTTAAAACAATAAGATCAGATATAATTTCCACATGTAACCACGAGAATAAATATTCATCACCAGGATTCATACCAAAATAAATAAAAATAAACAAATAAATATAGAAAACAAAATAAAATAAAACACAAACAATCACTCTTTAGTTCAAGCTAGCACCACAATAATTACATTTATAGGTTTTTATTATTCTCCCACCAACATTACTAATCACTACTAACAATTTACAATAAATATTAACCACTTATATTATCATTGCCACCAACCCCTTTACACATTACTATCACATCACATCTACCATTACCATATAAACCCGCCATAATTTTTAACGTAAACTACCCCCTCTCCCAGCATATTTAATACCACCATAAAAATAACCAATAAGGATTACAAACTGAAATTTCTACCAGTCACATATACACAGTCATCAAAAAACTAAAAAAAAAAAAAACAGGGAAATAACCAGCTTTAATATAATAACAATGTTTTTTTGTAAATTAAAAATTATAGCAATCTTCAACTATCATAATTTTACACAGAATACCTATTATCAGGATTTATACCAAAATAAATTAATACACATAACAAAATGAAATATAACACCAACAACCACTTTTTAGTTCAAGCTACCACCGCTATAACTATATTTATGGTTTTATCATTCTCCCACCACCGTTACTAATCACTTCTACCAATTTACAATAACTATTAGCTAATTATATTATCATTGTCCCCAATCCCTTGCAACATTACTATCACATCACATCATATAGACCTGCTATAATTATTAACATAAACTACCCTCTCATCCAGCATATTAAATATCACCATATAAAATAACCAATAAGGATTACAAATTTCTACCTGTTACATATACACGGTCATCAAAGTCAAACAAATAACCAGCTTTAAATATAAGAAATAACCCCCCTTTTTTTCCAAAATTTAAAAATAAATATAAATAATTTATTTTTACCTATCATAATTTTACACAAACCCCACCACACGTATACACATACATGCGAGGAAATATTATTCAGTGGAAAAAGTAAAATATGACATGCATACATTCACGAGACATTCACGAAAATTTTCGCTACACTCCCAATCTTTGAATTTCAACATACAAATGCGTATGTATAGACACAACACCACCCGAATATATACATATGTCATATCCGAAACTGCCCACATATGTTTATATATGTATGAATCCCGACGGACGACCAAGTATGTATATGTGTCTGCGTACTCCATTAGACGTATGAACATACATCGATGTTTGCGTCAGTACGATGACACAACGACGACGTTTCCCCCACCACTCCCATAATAACACCAATACACGCAATCTACATAAACCCAAAATTAAAAAAAAATTAATCAGTTTGTCTGACGATCGCTAAAGCGTGAAACCCAGTGTCACAAACTCACATTTATCCAACCAAATATATATATATATATATATATATATATATATATATATATATATATATATATATAAATGAATATACATAGTATCCAACGTTCATAATTCTACTGGAGTTTCATGCAGTTAATACAGTCTTTTGCATTAACTGCATGAAACTTCAAGTAGTGTTATCGACGTTAGATATTATGTATATTCACTGATATATACTTATAGCTCTGTTTCATAACATTGAGCACTGTATTTATAACAGCTGTGGAATAAATATAACTATGTACGTGCAAGTATTTGTGCGTGTATGCTTATTTTATCCTACCCATTTCTATATATATATATATATATATATATATATATATAATATCCATCATTTATATATATATATATATATATATATATATATATATATATATATATATATATATATATATAAGATGGATATTTGATTGCTCTATTAATTTCTTTTATTTAAACATTGAATATTTATATTCTTTTTATGTTAAAGCGTAAACGTTTTAATACCTGTTGGTATATAAAACATTTTAATGCCATATCTGTTCAGGATGTAGCCTTCATGACTCTCCACAGATTTTTCTTTATTACGTGTAAATTGCAATGCATTTTTGTTGCTTTTGCCACAGTTTGGAATTCAGACTTTTCCTTCATTGTGATAATATAATACCTGTTGAAAAAAAATGAGATTCACTTATTATTATGCCACAACGTTATGTCTTTTGTTGCTCTCCACAACGTTCTGTCTTTTGTTGCTTTAAATAACACTTGCTCCGCTTTGCCTTTGTGATCCTTTTTTTCTGTCCTCTATTCATTTAAACTCGTCGAGTCGCTGACTCGTTTTTTCCTGCTTTTCAATATTCCTGGGAGTGGTATGTGTTCTAGAAATTTAAACTATTTAATTTTGAGTGCTTGCAGTAGTTTCCTTGTCGTTTCTGGTTCCAAAATGAAAATAACTGTAATATCTTATCATAAACCATATTAAATACAATAGCGTTTTCTAAATTCTTCTAGTTAATCAGGACATTTTATTTGTTGTTAATAGTTACTTTGTTTTCAATAAATTCATTTCGTTTTTGCCTTGAAAAAGTCCACACGCGTCGGCTAGTAATACAGTTTTCCTATTTATTTTTTATACACTATCTATCTCAATGTCTTTCTGCTGTTAATCTACACATAAATGCAGTATAAGAAGATATAACTGACGAATTACGTTATCTGTGTCATAGAGTAATACATCATGTTTAAATCCAGATTATTCAATAATATCAATAAAAGGCGGACACGGTGTTTAGAGAGAGAGAGAGAGAGAGAGAGAGAGAGAGAGAGAGAGAGAGAGAGGGTGTACATCAATTCTCAATGTTTGCAAGTAGCAAAGAATATAAAGGGAACTTTTTTCTTCATCTATTAACTTGCCGTAACGTTCTGCAAGATGGACAATGTCGATCATTATTATTCTGCCTGATCCTCACTGGGTGCCCTATCCTTGTGCCTTTGTGCCAGAACAAAACTTCTCTTAGTAAATAATTTCAACGCCGTGGCATGAGGTAGTGGTTAACGATTTAGTCTGCTTGAGGGAAAAAGAGACAAGAGAAAGCAACGCATGACATACCTGGCGGGCTTAAGCAAGTGGATGACAGAACGTGGTCTTGGGGAGTTGGCAGAGGCACGGAATTTATTGAGAGCTACAAGGGGTAGGGGGAAGTGGAGAGCCATGATCGCCTACGTCCTGAAAAGACACGGGGCATAAAAAGAAAAAGAAAAGTAAACTGAGTTCGGTCATCAGTAAGTGTTCCATATTTGTGGCCTTGCGAAGCTTATTAAATGACGACACCTCATTGACTTTTTGAATACAGACGAATACCGACACGTGCAATACGCGCATGCACACACGCACATGTGGATGCTTGTCTTGTGAATGGAATAGTTTGGATATTTCTTAAGTCGGTGTATGGGTTCAAGTTGAAGGTAGTATTTTCCATGTCGATTTTAAAGGCAGGCAGTCACACTACGCTTGTTTGATTAGCGTAAAACAATCTTCAAATTTCCACTTCACTTTATGTCAGAATTATTTTATTAAATATTCATATAAACACGGAATTATATGGATATTTATTAAAGAAGTGCTTAATCTGGCTTAAGGCCATTAAGAAGTATCGATGAGATCGATAGAAAGCATAAACCCTATAAAACGTAGTATAAAGACAACAAATGATGATGATGATGATGAAAATGATGATGTCTTATAATTTTAGTAATGTATCTGATTTAAATTCTAGTCGGGTTCGTTAAATTCACTTACGCACAAATACCCTTGGGAAAGGTATGGATCCATCTCCTCCTCTCGGCTATGGGTTAAATAGTACGACTTATATCTGAAAAAATCATCATTATTCTCAAAAATTGTTAATGCAATATTCATTCACAAAATAAAAAAAGAATTATTCGTAAAATCCAAAATATATTTCGATTTTAAATAACCCACAAAGTGTTGATAAGCTGTAAAAAATCAATCACTCAAACTATCTGATTTGCATACTTGGCTGTACGAAAACTGTTTGCTGTAAGGTTACATTTATATGTTTATGTTTGCATAAACATTTACATAAGACTACGATTTTTATAAGATTACGTTTATATAAGACTACGGAAATTTTCTATAAGACTACTTTTTATATAAGACTACGTTTTATATAAAGCTCATGTTTCATATAGAATTACATGCAAAACTACGATTTTTATAAGACATCCTTTATATCAAACTAAGATTATATAAAACGTAGTTTTCTGTAAAACGTTTTATATAAAATTACGTTTAAGACTACGTTTATATAAAGCTATGTTTTTATTTTATTTTCATAAAACTATATTATAAATTTTTTTTTGTATAAAACTATAAGACAACGTTTTGATTGCTGATATGTGTCCTCGGGAAAATGTATTCGGCTTACCTTGTCAAAAATAACGAAATGGCTAAGATCAGATCAAAGGTAGTGGTATTGAACAGATATAAATTGTCTTCGAAGTACTGCAGCATCTGATTGAAAGGCATTAAAGAAGACTTTTTACAACTATCAAACCCTCTGTTACAAATGGGGCTTGAGTGAGACAGATTTTCTTTTACTAATATCCCTTCTTTGCGACAATGAATAAAAACTTCAAATTAATGCAATTGAATTAATATGATTTATTGTCAGTTTTTCTTTTGAGCTTTGGAAATGTCGACAGATATTTCAGTCCATGAAATATTTTTTTTGTTTGCATCAAATGAGTTTATTACTGTTGTTTCTACTCACGTCTTTTCTAAAAGTATTTTTTTTTCAAATTTGAATGCCTCAGACGATGCATTGTTACCTTAACATATTGATTCTTTTGGTCCAGTTTATTCTTTGTTGTTTTCGGCCGCTATACTTTTTATGCACTTTTCAGGTCGACGTAGTCTTTTCAATCTCTCGCTCACATTACAAAATAATAATAATAATAATAATAATAATAATAATAATGATGAGAATTCAGAAAACTGGAAAAATGTAGATTAGGGTCGCGTCCATAACAACTGACACACCAAGAATGGTGCCAAAAAGCAATTTTAAACTAATAAGACATTTGCGTAAGAATTGGGACTGTCTATATCACACCTGTGCTGAAGTCTACAAAGATAGTGAGTAAGGTGCTGGAGACTTGCCGTCATCCAGCCTTTAGCGATAACCACCAGACCTCCAGTGTTATCATGCAAATTATTAATAATAATAATTGAGAAAACCGTAGAACACATAAGTTACAGTTGTACACTTAGTATAAGACACACTTATTATGAGGCACACAGCTCCAAAGACGAGAATTGAGAGTGAATGAATTTCAGGAAGAATTAAGGATTGTCCAGACTATAGAGGTGCTGGGATTTGCGATGATACTGAGGAAGATGCTGGATATTTGAGGAGACTTTATGTCACTCAGTCTCCAACAATAACGATAAGTATTTGGTGCCAATAAGTATTTGGTGCCAATATGCAAATGCATGAAATATAATATTTCTCTGAATAGAATGAGTTGAATGTTTGAGTCGCGTAGCGAAGAAATATATATCGACTCAGTCTGAGGCCATAAGGATGAATCAACAGGAGGGAAACACTATATGATAGGTAAAAAAAAGAACAACAAAAAAAAAAAACCTGTACAATAGAGTAAATAAAGGATTCTGTCATTTCCAAAAGATTACATAATGTGACAGATACATGAAGATGGTTGGAATTTATAGCAACTGAAATGTGTTAAAGATAACAAAGACGAGATACAAAAGTCAATGTATAATAGTCACAAATTGAGTTATTATACAAATTTTAAACTTATTCGGCTGCTTCTCTGGTTTAAATAGAAAAAAAAACTTCTTTCCTTCAGGGTAATGGTCTTACCACTGAGTCCTCTATCTCAAGCTTTATAATGTACATTGTCATTACTTACACATATAACGCGAATTGTCCCATCGAAAGAATATTCTTAGAAATTGCATTCTTCTTTTGTAATATCTAAGTTCATGGTGTATGCGTTGATGGATCGAAATATTTTTTTTCTTTTAAATATTTATTTCAATTTATTTTAAGTCATATTTAATTCTTATTTTCGTTTTTGTTTATTTCACTAATTTATTTATTTATTTTGGTGAGGAGTTACGTGACTCTTTGTAAGTGTGAAACCGGAGATGCCATTGTGCGTGTTTTGTGATTATCCGTATAAGACAATGAAAAATAGGAACGCGAGCAACGGACTTAAAGTAAATAAATAAATGAATGAATAAATAAATAAAGGTATAGAGAAACAGAGTCTTGACATTACAAACAAAGACACCTTTATTTGATTCTATTCTTGGATGACATTGTTCTAAACACTGAAAACTAATTTCTAAATGTGAAGACATTTCGCCCGTTTGTAAGTGAGTGGCACGACTCGTCTGTTAAAGACGATGGCTACTCCGGCAATTGTTTCAGTTGCGTACTTAGAACAGAACAGAAACTGGAATCTTAGACAAGTCTTTTACCTTCTGAAAGTTTATGCTGCTTGTCATGACTTTATTTTATTTTACTTTATTTTAGTAATTTGTTTAGATAATTGAACAATTATTCATATTCAAAGGTCTTGATTAAATACAGTAACAACTGTGTAGGAATCCCGAACCACATTAGGATTGTTGGAGTATCATATCTACTGCAGTTGTAATTGCAGTTGTAATAGCAGTTGTTGTGTCTGGGTTGATTTCTGAATTCTTTCTCGTAGACTATTTATCGAACTAAATTTAAAGAGTCCAGTTTTTCCTATTATTTAAAAAATGGCTTGAATTCCGAAGCAAACCAGTTCAGTCTGATCTGTTATTTAACTCATAACTGGAGGAAGATGGATTCATGCTTTTCCCAAGGCTATTAGTGCGAAGTGGGCAAATAGAATCATTGTTGAAAAAAAAAGAAAAAAGAAAAAAAAGAAACCCTTTTAAATAAATTGCATTACCTTCTGCCTGTTACTACAAAAAATATCTAGGAGGTGCTTTAACAAAGGACGGAAAATATGACACCGAAATCCGAAGGTGCATTGGGTTATCGAAAGACGCCTTCCAAAAGATAAGCATAGTATTAAGGAACAGGAAAATTTAATTAGAAACAAAGAAAAAATTATTGAACTGTTATGTAATGTCGGTCCTTCTATATGGTAACGGATGTTGGACAACCTCCTTACAGATGAACAAAAGACCCGAGGGAACAGAAATATGATTCTACAGAAGGATACTGAGAATAGCATGGACTGAATATATGAGTAACGAGGAAGTATTGAGAAATTTAAAGTAAAAAAGGACAAATAGAAAGAGATAGTTGAACTTTCCAGCGCACATCATGAGGAATGATAGTCTGTAGAATTTGACACATACTTGGTATACTGAATGTAAGAGGGTCAAAAGAAAGCAGAGTATAACTTACTTAATGGGCTTGTGTAAATGGTTAGCAGAACAGGGATTAGGAGAGATAGCAAGAAAACAAATCTTAGTAAGAGTTACAAAGAACAGGAAGTTGTGTAGAACCATATTCGCCAATTTCCTGAAGGGACATGGCACATAGAAAAAGATATGATATCAATGAAGTTAAAGTATTATTTTGATTAGTATGACTGATATATGATCAACGTCGCTGTAACACACGTTGTTATTCTGACTTCTAATATGTTAATATAGTAATATAGTAATATAGGTATACTTGTAATATAAGCTTGACATATTAGAAAAATAGAACTCATATTCAAAATGTTAATTCCACGTGGATCATTCATGAATCTGTCTGGAAAAAAAATAAATTCTTTGTTAAATTCAATATTAAACGATCATCGTTATAATGCAGATATGTTAATGTTCACTTGAAATAAAATTCAGTAAACAGCTTTTAATATTAATACTTGCTTTGATTTCAGGAGGAAAAAAAGAAAAAAAAGAAAACAAACTTAAAAGTGTTTCATCGTCGTATGCTTTTTAATGCAACAGTACAAGATAGCATTATTTGTTTTGTTTTTCCCTTCTTTTTAAAAATTTTGTGTTGGATGCCATTACTGTCTGTCACATTGTGAAATCAGGATGCTCGTGAAAGGCCTAAGAACTAGAATAACTGGAAATTGAATTGTAGCTATTTTTCATTTTATGTTAAAAAAGAAAAAAAATCTGTTTTCAGTTCTGTATGATACAATAATGTAATTAATAATAACTTCTTTAAGCCAATCCTTTGCCTTTCGGAGACAAAGGAAACCTCTTATAATGCGATGTACGCGTTGTTCATCTGGGAGGATTATAAAGAAAACGAAGACAAAACGAAACGAGAGAAAAAATTATAGAAAAAAAAAATGGAATTTACAAGATATTCTAATTCCAAAAATATATCCGGTTATGTAAAAATATGTGATTCATAAAGAGTGCACAAGTTATAACTTAAATATCAGAAAGGAACAATCCTCGCCGATGCAGCATTGCAAGAAAATATAATATTCAATCCTAAGATTTAATCAAAATGTTTATATTTGAACTGACTCTAAAAACGGAAGATCTGTTACTAGAACCAACCTTTCACAAGAAATTGAATTATAATATTACTTTGTTATTAAAACTGTATCAATAGCTCTGGATATATAATAAATTCCAGTTAAGTAGGTCATCGGTTTCATCTACAAATCAAGTATATCAGGAATAATTTTTTTGTTCAATCAGCTGTTTAACAGAACCAGCGTGAACAAACTAAACTGATATTTACTGTTTGTTCAGTATCAATCAGGCAGTATATGTTGCATGTGATTATCTGTTTGGGTTATAGACGATTATATGTGTGGACGGGTGTACCCGAAAAAGAAATCGAAGAGTCATGTTCAAATTCCGACCTACTTTCACTTTCAAAAAACCTTGGGGACAGTATGAGACCCCTCACATCCATTGGGTTAAATAGCAGGGTAGAGTGAACTCTTTAGCTTTGGTTGACAACCAGTCTAGGAGAAAGACAATTACATTCAAAATCGGTTTGTAGAAGCACTTCAGCCTTGGCTGACAATATATCTAGAGATGGGAACTCGATAAAAAACATCGATTTAACTCGATAAAAACATTAATTCCTTATCAGTTTGGGTCACTTATGGGGATGTATTGGACCGAAAAAACGTACAATGATAGCAATTCTTAAATCAATTTGCCACAGGCGGATACTGTCTTCATTTTTTACAATTATTTGTACTACATTGGGTCATTAAATTTGTAGCCTGACACTGTTAGCCTATTTCTCCTTTATATTAATGATCTTTAAGTGCACACTTCGATCTTTTTGTGAATGTCTGCAGATCAAACAGCGGTATATGGGTGCCCCCCCACCAAAAAATGAAGATGACCAGAACCTGGCAGGTGATCTCTCTCTTATCCCTCAATGGGGAAAAAAACTGACTGGTCACATTCAATTAGAAGTTCCACTGGAACAGCTTCTCACGAACCGCTACTTTGTGAAACAGGCTACCAACAGGATACATTACCGACCACGACGATCTTAAGCTATTCAAGTTTAGGGTTAACCGTTATCTTTTCCATATATCCTCATAAATTGCGGGTTTTATTCCTTACGCTTATCGTTTATACAACGCTGCCTTCAATAATCATCTACCTTGAGTGGCTCTTGACCGTTGTATTTTTTGTGAAAATTATTAAAAAAGATCTGTTTATGATGATTAACTTTTTAGTTTATAGGTTCAATTTTATGTCCTTATTTGCCCAATTGTATGTGTCCTGTAATGTACGAATCTGGATCAATAATTTCGTAGCCTGACACGATTAATATCTGCTGTGTGTGATCAATCTATAGGGACAATTAAACGTATACCATGAAGAATTCATAGCCTGACCGTTAAATGAAGCTTTATTTGAAATTGTTACCATAATGTTCGATGTATGTGATTTATTGAGATGCGTTATTTGTTGTGTAAAAAAACGCTTTTTTCTTTTCAGCTTTAGGCTACAGATTTATTAATGAACCTACGTATATAAAATCCCAAGTCGCTAAAAATTGAATCGGACTAACGAGGAAGCAATTAAACAATGGTATATCTTACAATGAGCTAATGAAGAGAGTCCGTTGTCTTAACTGTAGTGATTTTGTTAAAATGCGGACACTTAAGAAATCAGGACAGAAGACATTTATTAATTTCTTCAGAGGTCAATTAGAAATATCGATTATAGTCGTTATTTTTTAATCGTTATTAAATGTAAAATACAGAGTACGGTAGAAATACTTCCCATATATACCTCCCCAAAATACCTTTCATATAATGGTAAGACATTAGATAGATGAAGACACCATTGTCTTACCATTATGTGGAAGGTATTTATGGTAGGAATATGCGGGAGGTATTTCTGTATAAAAAGTAAGTTTAATATGTAGCGGACCGTGGGTTTACGTGTTGTTAAATTAGGAACACGTGTGGTTATTCCTGCTAGAAGAAGGTCCAACTACAAGAACATGGCGGATTCAGAGATTGAATCCACCATAAAGAAGTGTAAAGAAAACCAACAAGACCGATATATATATATACAACAAATATATGTATTACAGAACAAAATTTACAATAGACAAAGATATCAACATTTGTGTTTGTGTGTGAACGTAAAGAGTTTGTATTTTAATGAATGTTCGTACGTACGTGTATGTGTGTATAATGTTCATAGCGTCTCCCACAAATGGGGAGACGCAATCTTCTGCGAGAGCTTATATTGTAGATGTGTACGCTGAAAATGAAGAAAAAGAGAACGAAGCAAGAAATCTCCCAGCATTTATAGTGTAGGGAGAGCGTGACCTAGTAAACAATTAGGAAATTAAGGAGGAGTTAACTCCGACAAATGTTTTTAAAATGGAAATATGGAAGTTTATATACTTACGGTATATACTTTATATTAAAATTGAAAATGCGCGTATTAAAATTGTGTATAATTTGCTTATCTTAATGAGGAAACCTACTGTATTGGACTCAGTTGGTAAATTCCTGCGGTGTCCCAATTAACCGGTACCTGCTGTATTTAGAGTACATTTGCTATTTTTCAGCACCAGTGGTTCCAATAGGTTGCTTCATAAATGATTGTAACAGACATAGTAAATAAATCAAATTATTTAAATTTTAATTAAATCAAATAAATACTATAATGACAAAACTACACTGATGTAGGTTTTAAGAAGGATTTATTCAACTGAGAATACAAGGTTCGCGTATAGTGTCCTTTTATAGTCCCAGTAAACAGAAATAGCTCTCGCAAAGAGGAGAGTAAAAAAACAAGGGCAGACCACTCTTGATTATTCATAACAAATACCAATTCAATAACAATTTTCTGACTCACTGGAGTACCTGCGTAGAGTAATAACGCAAGTTAATTAAAGTCATCAGCAATAATTTTGGTCCCCACTGGGTACCACGCAATATAAACACTGTACTAAACTTAATAAATAGCTGGACATTTACGAAAAAGAAATGGTGACCCAGATAGTTTTGTTTTTATTCTCAATAAATACTGCCTTTTTATAGTCTAATGTGCATTAGAATAGCGAAAAATGCCATCTCGAAGATAAAAGAAATAGGAAAATAATGTTAGAAACAAAGAAAAAAGTGCTGAACAGTTATATCGTATCTTTCATATACTGGACAATTTTCCTCGCAGATGAAGAAGAGACTTGCAGCAGTGGAGATGTAGTTCCACCGAAGAATGCATGGACAAGGCATGTGAGCAACGTGGAAGTCTTAAGGAAAATATGAAATACAATAAAACTTATAGTCAGAAAGATACAGCTGGGATCACTGGGACTCATAATGAGGAAAGAAACCTGGGAAAAGTAACGCACACAGGACATATTAAAGACAAGAGTGACAGCGAGTAATCTATTTAGTGAGCTTGTATAAAGAGCAGAGAGAACAAGGACAAAGATGTTAAAGGATAGAAAAATATACATAGAGCATCAAAAATACAGGAAATTGTAGAGAGCCATGATTACCTACGTTCCGAAAGAAGAAAAAGAAGAGGACTATAAAGAAAGACTTATTTCCGATGTTTCATTGTTTACTCTAAGTGGTAGATGAGTGTATCGACCCAGAGAATAGTAATAAAAGCAAGAATAACGATTTAGAGTAAAATCAGTCATGAAATAATAAGAAGGAAAATGCTCCATTCGGAATTAAAAACTAACTATTATTTTGTTCTATCATTTCATATTTTGAAAACATTATTTAAAAATACAGCACTTTATGAAAACCTCAGCATATTTGTAATATGGGAAGCGTAAATAATCTTATTTACGAGGCAAGCAAAACTAGACTGAAAAGTAATTATGTCATGTAATGTAATAAATATGATATTTAAATATGCATAGAATGACTATATTTCTTGGCATTCTTAAAACAATATTTCTTTTAGAAAGGTATATAGGCACATGCCGATAGTATGCCTGGATAGCGTAACAGTTATCGGTGCGGACAATAAAAGCGGCGAGCCGAGTTCAAATTCTGGACTCGTCTGTTGCGAGTGGAAAGTGCATTTGTGAATGATTTGGGTTGAATAACAGCATAAACTAGACACTTTAGCGTTGGGTAGCAGCCAGTCTAGGAGGTCAACTGTGAATTAGTAATGTCTTGGAGAAGGCAATGGGAAGCCACTCCACTAGCTTTCCAAAATGTCATGGCAATTCATAAATAATACAGATGCAGAATCCGTGGAAAGACATGATCGCCTATATTCTAAACTAGTTGAAAAGCCTCACTTTTTGGGTTAATCGGGCCCCCGCCTTAGAAAACAGCAATGATAATTTTGAAGAAATGTCTTTGAATTCCTCATTTCATTCCATCGAACTTCAAAACCTCACTTTAACTCTGATTCGGGCTAAAAGTTCAATACCGGCCAAACGACCAATTTGGGGGCCGAAATTCCAATTCAGGCCGAAAATTGAGTTCTTCAAATCATAAACTCTGCGAAACTTCAAATCCTCACATCATGAAACCTCTCACTTTAACTTGGAATTTAGAAGAAATAAAATTGATTTTCTCAATTCACAGTGTTTTGGCGATATTTTAAACTGGATTTATAACAATTTTTTTAAAAATTCACTTTTCAGTTTTTGTGTTACTTTGAACTCAATATAAATTTAAAACTTTTAAAATCACTAAGGGTAAATTTTAAATCCCAGGATCATCCTGGTTCCAAAAAGTTATAATATGTCTATGTAGGACAAGTGTGGCCCGAATTAGAGGGATTTCAGGTACAAGGACAGACAGACAGACAGACAGAATTTGCCGTGTATTTATTTAGATGAATTTTTTTTTCTTCTTCTTATTCTTCAATCTTCTTCTTCTTCTTCTTCTTCTTCTTCTTCTTCTTATTATTATTATTATTATTGTTGCTGTTGTTATCATCGTCAGTACGCATAAGTTATGTCTTGTTTGTAATGACGGATACAAACAGAGTCTAGTAATTTTGAGACATTTCAACTCGATTTCAAAGCTGCACGCAGAATTTTAGAAGTGGAAAGAAATGAAACAATATTTGACCCTCTACTGGATTAATTAGTTTAAGGGTATTTAGAGAACACTTATAATCAGAATCAGAAAGAGACAGCTGATATTTCTTGGACCCATATGAGAAGCTTGGCAAAGAGACAAACGTTGCTAAGGGTGACATGGGACAGGAGTTTTGTAGAGAGTCATGATCGCCTACGCTCTGAAGTGACACAGTACATAGAAATTTATCTTTGAAATAAAGTCAAGAAGAGGATGATTATGAAGCCTTAAATCTCAAGGTAAAGTTAAAGCGCAACTCTGGAGTAAAAATCATAAAAGCAACAGAAAAGCTCTTTCATTATCTTTCCTTTACCAAATGTCATGTGTAGAAAGCTATGATCATCGACGTCATGAATAAATTAAAAAAAAAAGGCAAACAGATTGGTGGATGAATACACGTGTATATTTTAAGTAATAATATATATATAATTTTCAAAGTGTTGTGTTTTATGTAGAATACAAAATTAACAGTTTTAATTCGGTTCTTGATGCAAATAAGGACTGACAGCTGTAAATGCCAGCAAAATCGTACCGAAAAAGCTCCAACGTTTTCCGTTCGTAGATCGGCCTTTTATTTCTGCAAGGTTTGGTGATCGGCGAGCAGAGATGTTTTATTTTAAAGTAAGTATTTTATTTTTACTCTCTTTATTCAACACTGAATTAATATCAGTTTTGCTTGTTGCTTCGTTTCAACGGGCTTCTAATTTTAGTGACCGCGTCTTTCTCAATTTATTTTGCGTACCAAACAGAGGGAAAAGGCAGAAAAGGAAGTAGTAAAAGAGAGTAGAAAAAGAAAAAAAAATGGCTGGAAGTAGTGGCAGTAGCTGAAGAAGAAAAAGAAGGAACGGGACGAAGAGGAGTAGAAGAAAAAGAAGAAGCAGGGGAAGGAGGAGGAGGAGGAGGAGAAGAAGAAGAAGAAGAAGAAGGAGAAATAACATGGTTCACCTACACATTTTCACACACTCTCTTGAACACTATGAACGAACTTTTTCATTCAAATACATCAGTATTATTATTAACAACAAAAAAAGCAAATATTTTCACATTTAGTACGGTTATGATGTCCAAGTTTTCCTTTTTTTCTTTTAAACTTTTTTAACGTTTTTTTTTCTGTTTGCCGTATATACTTTTTTTTAAAACTAAGTCAACGCGTTACCGTTTACAATACTAATAATACTTGCAAAAATGATTTGAGGCCAAATCTTGACTATTAAGAACATAGGAAGGGGGGAAAACCTAGAAAATATGTCGACAACAATTCATATTTCTTTCTTTCGAACCTTTGACAAATACAACAGAGCAAAAGAGGAGAATTACTGGCTTACAGAATAACAATGAACCAGACGAATACAACATATACACAGTTACCGCGTCCCCTTCTCTCTCTCTCACTCTCTCTCTCTCTCTCTCTATCTATCTATGTGTGTGTGTATGTGTGTGTATGCGTATGTGTATGTGTGTGTGATGTGTGTGTGTGGGGAGATAGAGGGTGAGAGTTTTGTGTTTTAGTTTTAAATTTGTATATATGTGTGTGTGTGTGTGAATGTATTTACAAACGGACAGTCCCATCGTTTCTTTTTAAAAAACGTTTTTGTTTAGTTTATTCTATATTCATTCTTTTGCTTGCAAAAATTCAATTTTGCACTTAGTTGTGTATTTGGGCAGCAAACCCTATTTAATACATGTTTTGTTAAACAAACTGACAAGGTACTGCCATTAAGTTTTTTATTATCATATTTTCCTTGTATGCGAGCAATCGTTTTATTTTCTGGACTTAATGGGTGTAGAAACTGTTCACATGTTTGTTGATTCTGAGCACTTTCGGCTAATATATTAGCCATTTCCAAGGACTTTAGTTATATTACTATAATTTAAGTGTTATCTGCAAAGTAAACATTCTTCATTCTCAAATCTGTGTCAGTCATGTTTAACACACAGACACACACACACACATACACACATATGTAAAAGTGAACACAGAGGTCAAAACCGATCGGCCACAGTCTGTTTCATGTTTGAGCATAATCTTCATGGCCAGATGATTGTGTTCAAGTATGAAACAGACTGTCACCGGCCGGTGTTGACCTCAGTGTCCACTTTTTTTATATATACATTCTATCCCTGATATTGATCATTTTAACTAATAAATATATCATATATTTTAATCTATAAATATATCATACCTTAGAACTAATATATATATATATGTGTGTGTGTGTGTGTTTGCGTGTATGTATATATGTGTATCTAAGAGAGCGAGAGAGAGCAAGACGGACAGACAGTGTGTGTGTGTGTGTGTGTGTGTGTGTGAAGAAAAGCTGATTCTAATCGTTCTTAATGTGTTTGAGAAAAAATCCTTGGTAAGCACTCTGAGAAACCACACAATATGCAAACAATGAATGATGAAAAAAGAAAAAGAAAAAGGAACACAGAAAAAGAATGGAATTTATACCTTTCCGATAAGTAGAATGTAAGTATATGCATAAGTAAAATACTGAGGTTTAGCGAAAGGCGACCTAAGACAATGGTACCAGCAAAAGAGAAGGGCGCGGCTTTTTCTATCATTTTTGCTTGGTTCCATCGCCAACTTCACCCTCCCATACGCTAGTGAACCGTGCGGCTGTGACCTTTATGTATTGTTATAAATTGTGCCCGAGACGTGCTGATTTCAATCAAGATTTGCAGGAGATACAATACAAAACGGTCGTTTTTAAACGCAAGTTGGCAAAACGATATTTGTTTTATAGCGCGTAGACACACATACACATACACAAACACACACACACATATAGATTTCATCATGTAATTAAGAACAAATTATAATATAAAGGAAAACATTCTTTAGAAAAAAATAGGATATTTCTAAAAAGTTTGTACTGACGTTCAACATAGAAAAATAGGAAAATGTTATTCATTAATATCGCCGACAGTTTTCGATTTGGTCTCGAAAGTGACTCCATGCCTCGATTAGATGATTCTCATTCACATTGACTGTCATATTCCTGATGGTGGTCTACAACAAGTCTTTGGTGATGTGGGGCCGCAGGTTGATCTTCTTCTCGTTGAAACCCATGCATAGTAACCCAGAGAATTCAAATCCGATGAGTTAGGAGGACATATTTTGGGAGTGACATGATTGTGAAAATCCTCTGCCAGTCAATCCTGAGTTACGTCGGCTATGTGGGGAGTGAGCTGAAGTCTGCTGAAACACTTATGGCATCCCTTTTGTTTTGATCCACGGATAGACCACCGTGCCCAACACCTCGGTGCAGGAAAATGTAACTCGTTATTGACTTATCTGATGCCTTCTGTTCACCTAGCCACTTTAAAATGGTTGACTATTTCTGAGTACTAAGCGAGTAGTTAGCGGCGCAGAAGATAGAATCGGCGAACTGAGTTCAAATTTCAGGCGTGTCTGTTGCGCTCACTTCGCATTAAGACCCTTGGGAAAGGTATACATCCATTTCTCCACACCCAACTATAGCTTAAATGGCAGGGGAGACTGGGCTCTATAGCTTTGGCGATGGCCAGTCGAAGTGAAGAAAAACTCTTATGTCAAAACCGTGATATCTCTCTATTACTTTTCTCAAGAAGCAATGACGGGCAGAGGTTTAGTAGTGTTTGGTGGTGCCCGGGGCCAACTCCTTGATTGTATGCGCCTAAGACTGAAGTAGTGGGGGCGTCTATAGAGCCTAGTACTGGGAAATATGAGAAATGAAGACATTTTAAATTTGTAAAAACAGATGAAACATAAAATAAACATTTTATTCAGTTTAGATATAAACTAAATTTTTATTTAGCTTTGATTGGATGCCCTCCCACTATGGATGCACGGAGCCGTTGAATCCTCTGTCCCTCTTCTGTACGCTATTGTCAAGAAATCATGGTAATTCACAGATAATAAAAAGAAGGAATTTGTGGAGAACCGTGTTCATCTATGTCCCGATTATGTCATTAAAAAACTAAACCCCCAAATCATTTCTGATTACAAACCCATTTAATGAAAGCTTTTGGAGACAGCTACAACATATGCTTTCCAGCAATCGAGTATTTGGACGCATTTTTGCTTAGGTTCTTAATATTTTTATAAAACCTAGTCTATAATTGCCTTTTCATTTAATATATTTCTGTTTTAGCCATTGTTACAACATTAACAAAAAGAAAAGTTTTGGATAATAGCAATCGATGTGACTGTGATAACGCCTTTTGACTGAGTTTGAATGTAAATAAGATTTAGTGTGTCTTGTACACCAAGTCTTCTTAGGATACTAGCGTTAAGGATTAGGTAATCTGTCTAGAACTCTGACACACATTCCCGGATGTTTACCCCGAAGGAGAAAAGCCGAGCCATATTATGTCTCCTCCCAAAATGATTAATTATAAAACTGACATTTCCGGTTTCCTTTTTGCGCATGTCTTCATATTTTAAGAATTTTTTTAAGCTGGTTAAAAATATCTTATCTTTAAATAAAAACGCAAACTTATTCGAAATGCCTTGTTTCTGATATATTAGGTTAGTGTAAAGATAACTGTTGTTTTATTTTAAAGTGTACTACAAGTATTTAGAAATTTTAGAAGCGGAATCCATCAATTTAAAATGAAAAGAGAGAAACAGCCAGAAAATAATCCCTCGGAAATATTTAGAAGCTAAACTCAACAGCAGAATTATAATTTAAAAGAAATAACATTGGATTCATAAGGATTGAATTCGATCAAAAACAAATGAAATAGATGACGATTTATAAATCTTTACACTCCAGAGATTAAGTCGATAGACTGTATGCTAGAAAGAAAGAAAGAGAAAAAAAAATCCCATATCAGCACTGAGAATGGCGTTGATTTTAATATCAAAGGACTTAAGGACAACACAAAGCAGAAGAAAGAATAGTTGGCCATAACAACCAGAAATTGCTTCAAATCGACAAGAAAAGTCCCAAACGAATACTCAAAGATGGAAAGGAAAACAACAGAGACATTTCAAAAAATATAGAGAAAGGATTGCAGAAGAGGCGATATGTTTGCGAAGGGGACATTTGAAAAGAGAAACTGAATCATTCTTAATGGTAGTTCAGAATCTATATATTCTCCTGATACCGAAGCAGTTGTTTGATGTCGGTTGAAAACAAGTTTAAACCAAAGGTTGCTGTCGAAATATACTATGTTTTAAATACATGATTTCAAATTATTAAATTCTGAAGCTCACAAAGACAACATCCATCTATCTATCTATCTATCTATCTATCTATCTATCTATCTATCTATCTATCTATCTATCTCTCTCTCTCTCTCTCTCTATATATATATATATATATATATATATATATATATATATACACAGGCTAGAAATTGTATTATAACCGACAAGAAGCCAAATACGGGTTCAGAAAACTCCCACACGAGAAATCAAAGATAGGAAGAAAACTCCTGAGACGTTTAAAAAAAATAAAGAAAATTGATTGTTGATGAGACGGCATGCTTGTGATAAAGACATCTGAAAAGAGAAATTAAATCCCTATTAATATGCAACGCAGTAATAAATGTAAATTATGCGGAAATAGAGATGCAAATATCAATCATATAATAATCAAATGCAGCAAATTTACACAGAAGGCGTAGAAAGATAGACATGAATGGTCGGGAATGATGAACCATTGAGAATTGAGCAAATAAATAAGATTTGACAATGTAAATCAGTAGTGTATGCATAAACTAGAATCTGTCCTCTCTATCAATAAACATATATTGTAAGGCGTAATTCAGGCTAGCAGATCAAATCTTCTTCAATATGCCCTGTTCCTTTGGGACATGGATGATCATACCTCTATAAAACTTCCTATCTCTTGTAGCTCTTGGCAAAGTTTGTCCCTTTGCCAAGCCTCGCATCCCCATTTCGCAATCCATTTACACAAGCTCGTCAAGTTTGTGGTGCGCTGCCTTCCCTTGCTCTTTTTGTCTTCAATATATCCTGTGAGTGTCAAATTCTTCAAGCCCTACCTCCTCATTATGTGTCCAAGAAATTTTAGCTGTCTCTATCTGAATGTGAGTATAAGTTTCTTTTTCTTTCATTTTCTTTAAACGTTTTTCATTGCTTACGCACTACGCCCGTGGTATTCTCAGCATCCTTCTGTAGAACCACATTTCTGTGGTCTCCAGTTTTTTCTTCATCAGTGACCAGATCGTCCACTATTCACTGCCATATAAAATTATTGATGTTACATAACCGTTTCTAACGAAATGTTTCGGTTTCTTAGTAACTTGCTTAGCTTTCGGATTGCATCCTTTGTTATTCCAAAGCCTGTTCGGATTTCGGTGTAACATTTTCCATCCTCCGTTAAAACACTTCCAAGTTATTTAAATTTATGTATTTGTTTGATATTGACGTCTTTAAATCGTTGTTCGCATTTTGGACTTTTCCTCTTACTGCCAATCATAGTAACCTTAAATAAGGAAACAAAATTATTAGAGAATATCAGTTCCAGTAGACTAAAAAGGAAAATTGAAAGAAAGAAAGGGTGTGGGAGGAATGGGAAAATATCTAGACCGAGCCAGAGACAGCATAATTAAAATTAGCTGGGATAGTATGGAGAGGGCTAAAGCATTGGGGAGACTTGCTGTAACTTGATCTCCCGTGAAAGCCACCAGACGTTAGCGACACGAAAACTCAACCAGTGTATAATGATATTAATACTAATAATAATGGTGATAATAATGTCGGCGACTTCAAGGATATGTTGCAAATTTTGATTGTGAAACGCTTAGAACTGCTAAAAGTATTTACTGCCTTGTTTCAACTAAAATTAAGAAAAGAAAAAAAAGAAAAAAAAATAGCGAAAAATGCCCATGCGTTTTTGGACCAAATATCCCTAATCCCAGATACAATGCAAAGAATTTGATATGTTCTTTATTTTTTCTTATTTTCTTTCAAGTCATTTGCTCAGAGTCGGCGTTGGACTAGCTCCCAAAACAATACTCCAGTGTCCACACACACACACACACACACACACACACACACACACACACACACACACACACACACACGCGCGCGCACGCGCACACACACAAACATGCACACACTTGTGCGGGCGTCCACGACGTCGCATCTGTAAATTGCGAGTAAATTCCGATCGATAGAGAATGTGGAATATTTGGAAAATGTACCAAAGTAATCACCTCCATGTGTTAAAGTTTCAGTTGTGTGCGGAATATTTTTGTTCACAATGTCATTAAATGCTCGGATTAATGCACGAGAATTTATTTAATTATTCGTTCTCTTGTTTAAATTTCACTTTGAAATTAGGTGATTGTTTTGTGGGTCTTCTTTTGCCTTCAACCGCTCTCCACTTAAAATAAATATAAATTGAAAGAAAAAAAAAAGAAAAAAAAAAGGAAGAAGGAAAAGGACGTGACTTAATCCCGATTACCGTATACGCCTGTTTCAAGTCGGACATCGAGACCCAATAATAGAATTTAAGTAAAAAAAATAACTGAAATAACTGGCAATTTACATCAGCTATCTCTTCCTCATAAAAGAATGATTTTAAGAGAATATACCATACCATATCTATCTATCTATCTATCTATATCTATCTATCTATCTATCTATCTATCTATCTATCATATAGGACATAAATGAATGGACTCTTCCGTTTATGTAAATAAGCGGAGGTAAGCGGAGTTGAGGAGAGTTCGCATTAGGTCCAGTGCTAAGTGCGCTTTCTTGTGGTAAACCTTCTATTTCATTACTTACTTACGAGTTTATCTTCTTTATTTATTTCCCTCTGTTATCTTGAAAACACGAGATACAACACTATCTATCTATCTATCTATCTATCTATCTATCTATCTATCTATCTATCTATCTCAGTAATTCCCAAAGTAGCGGTGGAAAGATTCAGGGGAGGGGCGGTGAGATAAAAGTGGGTACCCATAGGGTGGCAGTGCACATTTGAAGCATAACATAAATCACAGACATACAGAGGATTGTTTTTTGGTACGCAAGGGGACGGCAACCTCCCAAAAAAGGTCCCGGAATCACTGATCTAGATAGATATATAGACAGAAATTATGATATTTTTCATTGTGAGTGATGTGGGTAAAAGCACAGTAGTCGATATGAAAAAAGAACAGAGCTAAGAATATATATATATATATATATATATATATATATATATATATATATCTTTGTTCCTTACGACACGATGCTACTCAAAGCGCCATGCGCATGGCAATCATCAGGTATTAGCTCCTACCTGTTCATTGTCTCATAATAATGAGGCAGCCAGTATAGTGCTTCCAATTCGGATCGAGTTTGCAACTAATTATCGCCAGTAGTCTCCATTCTACGAACCATTGCATTATAATGAAGAGTTGACCACGGTTAATTTAGTATTAGCACAAGGTCACACCTAGCGAAGATCTGAAAATCGAACCCTCTACTCAGTTTTAATAATCGAATTCCAATCGGCTTCGTTATATTCACTTATATGTAAAAAAAAAAAAGAAGTAGAAAACACCTCTTCTCCTCCAGCTGTGGATTAAATAGCAGGACAGACTAAGTCATATAGTTTTAGTTGGAAACCTGTTCACAGCAGAAAGAAACAGCAGCCTACTGCAAGGCAATCTTCTGGCTAGTCAGTCATGAATCGAAAAAGACATGATCGCCTAAGCGTGAATCTCAGTTAAAGTGCCCAGAGTCTCTGCATATTTAATGTTTCAGTATAAACTGTAACCGGTGTTGTCTTTTCTTTTTCTTTTTTAAATGTGACGTTGCTTCCATTGATAAAACCGTTATTCTTCTCGGAATGAAATGCCTCACTATACAGTTTTTCGTCTTGTCATTCATTTGCTCATATATATATATATATATATATATATATATATATATGTGTGTGTGTGTGTGTGTATGGTTGGATGGGTGTGTCGGATGTATTTGGATACTGATTCTTCATTTATGTAAGTTCCGTTGAAGACTAACAAAAGTTCAGAGTTTGTATACAGACTATCCAATGTCTCCTGAGCGTTTTTGATTTTCATAAGCCATTATCGAAGAAATTAAACATTTCCTAAACATACCTAAAAATAAGTAAAGTTGTATCAAAAAGTATGCATTGTGTTTCTTTAGAGATTTTCGAGTGTCACGTCTTAACGCGTCGGTGAATGACGCCCGGCTTATTTTTTAATTATCGCGTCTTTAAGTGCCAGTTTGCGGTGTTTATATATATATATATATATATATATATATATATATATATATATATATCAACGGCACCTAGCAACATACTGAAAGATTACTAGAATTTAGCGTATTTTTACGCCGGCAGAATTGTTGCCCAAGAAATGCTTAGTAGATCTGACTCGAGCGACAATATTCAATAGATCAATAAATGCTCGACTACAGACCACCTGAACCAGATTAGCGGTAATATGCGAAGCTCTAGAGTCGGTCAATATATGTATGTATGGATGAATGGATGTCTATTCACTAAGCCCAATAAAGAATTTTGAATTCTTAATGAATTCCCAGAAAAGAAGAATGTGTATGTATGCACAACAAGCACAATAAAAAAAAAAAAAATTAAGCGAAAAGTACCCTGGTAGTTTTGTTCATCGAAACATCTATTAAAGCGGGTTTTCTGCCACAATACACAACTATATATATGTATATTGTATGTGCATGTACGTGTGCATTTGCATACGTGTGTATGTAATAATTTTCTCAGTTATTACACTGACCCAAGGCAGAAGTTCTTAAGAACGATAAGTTGTTCCTAGGTAGATCATAAGCAGTATATAGATAATTTCGTCATTTTTGACGGATATTAAGCAAGTCGCGTGTCAATATTGCTTCTTTAATTTTTACTAATACTACTACTATTATTATTATTATTATTATTCGTTTTGAACAGGCGATTGGATGTTATTAATTGGTTTTGCACTTGTTAGATATCAAGCGACATCCTGCAGCCTTAAGTATTCAGTACGTTTTTTCCTGATTGTTCATGCTGCAACACACACACACACACACACACACACATGCACACGCACACACACACACACACACACACACATATCACTGGCGAATCTAATGCTTTCAATCAATGGGCATAATTATCTCCCACTACTCATAATGCTTGGATTAGAATAGGGGAAATTTCTACTTTTCAGAAATTCCCTATTTTCTTGATTTTGTATAGTCTGTATTTTCTCCCCTTTTTTCTCGGCTACTCTGATATCAAACGGGCAAGCAACACCAATAAAGTAACAAACCATGTTTTCTTAGCTGAGAGCAACTATGTCCGTGCGTGAATGTACACTGATTTTTTCCATTTCAATATTCGTGTCACATAAAATCTTTTTTCTTTTTATCATTTTTATTATCATTTCAGTAAAATTTATCGCTGTCTACTGTCCTCCTGAACGCTCTTTACTCTTTCTACGCATTACCAATATTTCTTTTCCTAATTCCTTCAGACCCTGTAAATCCTTATGTGTTAGTGGCTGTACTGCCTTGCCTGGGGTGACACTGATTAAAAAAATACACAAAAATAGAAAGAGGTATAAGACAAAGGTGTATCATATCACCGGACTATACAGTAAGATGAATATGAGAGACTTGGTAGTCCTACTAGGATTCATTATTGGCGGCTACAATCTTAATAACTTTAAGGCATGCAGTTGACACAGTGCTGAAAGCAGACACAGAAAGGAAACTACCAAAGCTCCTACAGAAGGTATGAAAGAAAGTGAGAAGAAAGGATTGAATCCTGCTTTCCCGCCTGTTGGAAATCATCATTTGTTGTTCCAGTTTTTAAGAATTCTGGGGAATCGTCCAACCCTTCAAACTATCGGCCTATTAAACTCCTACCTCTCTATGGAAAATTATTAGAGGTCCTAATCAATGCTGAATTGCTTCAGCATCTCTCATCGTAGGGACAAGCAGTATGGCTTTCGTTACTTCAGGTCAACTGCTGATGCACTGACGATCATTGCAGAGTTTTTCATGCTCTAGATAAAAACACTGAAGCTCGGGCTGTAACTTTGGGCAGCTTGAAAGCCAAGTAAATGGTAAAAGAAATAACAAAACAAGTGTTGCAAATATATCATATATTACACAGTAAATACAACAGAAGAGTATTACACGACTAATGAGTGTGTGTCGGTTGACCCAGCGTTCAATCTAATAGACTGTTAATATTTAGCAGCCTCACCACGAGAGATGTATGTGGCACAAGGCCGAGTTTACCGTAGGCTCGTCCAAAAATATTCCCTTAGAACCCGTATAAACGGATTCAGGGTCTGTCTACCTCCCCGGACGAAACTTGCCCTTCAGCAAAGCAACGCCCGATTTCCTATCTGCGCAAGGCAGAGAGTTTGACAGTTGAACAATCTATGCGACTGTTAACATTTAACAGCAACCTCCACGAGGGATGTATGTGGCACACGGCCGAGTTTACCGTGGGTTCTCCGAGCCAGTAGACTCGGCCAAAAATATTCTCTTAGAACCCGCGTAGACGGGTTCAGGGCCTGTCTACCTCCCCGGACGAAACTTTGCCCTGCGGCAAAGCCTTGTTCAGGTTCCTATCTGCTCAAGGCAGAGAGTTTGACAGTTACAAACAATCTATGCGACTGTTAATAATTAACAGCACCCCCCCGCCCACACGAGGGATGTATGTGACACAAGGCCGAATTTACCGTAGGTTCTTCGAATCCGTAGGCTCGGCCAAAAATATTCCCTTTGAAGCCACACAAACGGGTTCAGGGACTGTCTACTTCCCCGGACGAAACTTTGCTCTGCGGCAATGCCTCGTCCGGGTTCCTCTCTGCTCAAAGCAGAGAGTTTGACAGTTGAACAATCTATGCGACTGTTATATTTAATAACACCCCCCTACAAGGAATGTATGTGGCACAAGGCCGGTTTATTGTGGGTATTCCGAGCCCGTAGGCTCGGCCAAAAATATTGCCTTTGAACCTGCCTAAACGGGTTCAGGTACTGTCTACCTCCCCGGAGGAAACTTTGCCCTTCGGCAAAGCTTCGCCCGAGTTCCTCTCTGCCGAGGCAGAGAGTTGGACAGTTGAACAATTTGTGCGACTGTTCTCCCAAGGCCTTCTCTCTTACTAATCTTATATAGGCGGAAGAGTCCAACATAGACTCTTTAGAGAGAGGACACCACAACAGCCTTTGACAGAGTTTGGCATACAGGCCTTCTTCACAAGCTGAAAGTTACGGTGTCTCCGGACACATTTTTGAACTTATTCAGTCTTTCCTATCAAATCGCGAAATGAAAGTTATCCGGAAAGGCCACTCGTCTACATCCTTTCGTACTAACGCGGGTGTTCCCCAGGGCTTCATACTTGGTCTACTCTGTTTTTAATAATGACCTTCTCGATGATATCAACTCTCAATTTGGCATATACGCTGACAGCACAACGATTTACTCCCGCATTTATAGTAAGGCTGATTTGTCTGACAAGGTCAAAATGGCAACCTATGTCCAAAACCACCCCCAAATGAGTCAAAAGATGGCTTGTTAATTTTAACGCCTCCGAAACTAAACTTCTCTCCATTAGTCTTCTGAGAGACTCCTCTCTGCCCTCCATCTGTATGGTTGATGGTAACCTCCAGGAAAGTGACATCTTGTGCCTTTTCGGGCTAACGTTCTCAGCTGACATGAAGTGAAAAGACTATATTGAGTCCATTGCAAGGTCAGATACCAAGAAAATCGGTTCACTGTGTTGTGTGGGACAATTTTTCTCTCTAGAATCTATCTTACATATCTATGTCTACCATTCGTCCATGCTTAGAATATTGCTGCCACATATGGTCCAGTGCCCCTGCTATTTACCTTGAGCTCCAAAGATAAGATAAGATCCAAAGAAGAATCAGCAATATTATTGGTCCTCATCTAGCGGTTTGGCTTCAGTCATTTGTCCACCATCGCAAGGTTACCTCACTGTGACTTTCCTATAAATACTTTCATGGTAATTGTTCGGGTGAGCTCTTCGTGATGGTACCCAGACTTCATGAATTTAAGCGCAGTACTAGACTGGCGTCGAGATCTCATCAATTGACAATTGAGCTGGCTAGATGTAGCCGTAAGTTCTATGCTAACAGTTTCTTTTCTCGTGGTTTTCGCTTGTGGAACTTCCTTGTGGTTCCATACTTTCCAACCCACTTTAATCTGCAAAAATTTAAATACAATGTCAATCGCTATCTACTGTCCTCCTGATTACTCTTTTCTCTTTCCACTCATTATTAATGTTTCTAATTCCTCCACACTCTGTAACCCCTTATATTTTAGTGACTTTACTGCCTTGCATGGAGTGATACTGACGAAAAAAAACCAAAAAAACCCTAAAAACCAAAAAAAAAAAAAAAAAAAAAAAAAAAAAAAAAAAAAACAAACAAACAAAAAACAAAACAAAAACAAGAAAACATCACTTGTAAAAAGAAAGAATACAGGGTTGTAGCAAAAGGAACAGCCCGACATGCAATTTGCAAATTGGAGATACAAAAATTAAGCAAATCCAACACTTTAAATATCTGGGAAGTGTTTTAACAGAGGACGGAAGTTACAACACCAAAATCCGAATGCATATTGGGATAGCGAAAGATACCTCCCTAAAGCTAAGCAAAGTATTAAAAACAGTAAATTTTCGTAAGAAACAAAGAAAATAGTACGGAACTGTTATGTAATATCAGTTATGGCAGTGAATGCTGGACAATCTCCTCACAGAGGGAGAAGAGACTTGAAGTAATGGAAATGTAATTCTACAGAAGGATGCTGAGAATAATATGAACTGAACATGTGAACAACAACAAAGTTTTTAGAGATAATGGGGCACATAATTAGAAAAGAAGGCTTCTTTTTTTAACCAATCACCCCCAATTCATCCCAAGCAAAGCGATAATGCCACTAAGAGACAAGGGGCTAATCGGGGTAAAAGAGAACGAGAAATCTTTAAAAAAAACCCCCAAAAACGGAAATCCAATCCTAAACAGAAAACAAGGGATAAACTTTTAATCCTGTTCAAAAGACCGGGTTTTTGGTGCTTGGAAAATTTGACACTCACAGGATATATTGAAGGTAAGAGGAACAGAGGAAAACAGCGCATAACCTATTT